>VZTD01000433.1:84330-208464 GCA_013397725.1 Rhagologus leucostigma | reverse complement strand
CAGAGGGGTGGATGGGCTGAAGCTGGGGGTGCGAGGGGACTCCCCGCCCCGGGGTTTGTGCTGCAGGAAGCCCTTCCCCACCGGGGCACACTGCCCCAGCTGTCCCCTGGACAGGGGTCCCCAGGCTGGCAGACCCTCATCAGCTCCCCCAGGCTCCCCCTGGGCAGTTTGCAGGGCTCAGGCTGCTTCTTGTCCCACCACTGACCAAAGCAGGTCAGGCTTTGCAACGTCTGAAACTCCCACTCCCCTTCGGGCTACCCCGGAAGGTGGGAAGAGAGACCGGGAGAGCATCACCGGGCCATGGAAAAACCCGTCTGCACAACAGCTGAGCCCCAGCTCGGCACGCGGAGCGGCCAGATGAGCACGGAGCACAGCAGCTCTGGCCTCCCTGGGAACGTGGCAGCAGCAGGGATGGGACAGGCATTGCCTGGGACCGGGACTCCCTGCCCCAGACGCTGGCAGACGTCTTCTGAGAAGACAAACAGTTGCGGTAGCAGCCTCCTTACTCAAGTTTTTAATTAAATGAGGCCTGTCCAGGGCATCGCAGCTGCTCAATGCTGAGATAAAGAAAGGGCCAGAGGAGAGGGCTTGAAGTGAAAAGGGGTTTTCTGGTTTTTTCACATTAACAATACCTGCTCTGCCCCATTTTTGGCTGGATACCCTTGACAGCTTGGGGTAGTAGGCTTGAGAGGTGCCCAAGGCCACAGCAGATGCTGAACGCCTGAGGAGCCCCACACCTGGGCACACATCCCTGCAAGACCCCACAAATTCCAGATTCACATGTTGCCTTGGAACCTTAACTAGGTCCATGCTTCTAACAGGGGAAGCAGGAGGAAGGAGGGATGAGTCCTTTTCCCTCCTCTCTATTGTTTCCTTCCATGCCTCCCTCCACCTGCAGTCAGCTCTGGAGGCAGCTTCCTCCCTGACCCCACAGCCTTCCTGCCCCAAAGGGCTGGGAGGCTTTTCTGGGTCCCCCAACTGGCTGCTGGCCCAGTCCCAGCACTGGGGTGACCCTGTGCTCCCCCAGCTCCATCGGCGGGTCCCGGTGCAGACAGGCAGGTGGGTTTGCATGGCTCACAGGTTTATTGGCCCCAGCGTTTCCCACGGGCTGCCAGTGACAGCTTCCCGAGCCTGCAGAGCCGTCCCGCTGCTGTGGGTCCTTGGAGGTGCCGCTGGCCTCACGCTGCTTTGCAAAGTAATTGAATTAAAGCCAGTGAATCACTTTGGTGCTGCCTGGCTGCTCCTCTGTGCATGGGTGCAGCGGCCCGGGGTGGCCCGGAGCACACGCGGGGGCTCCTTGGGCTGCTCTTTTTGGAGGGTCATTTCTCCTCTCAGTTGCTGCAGTCAGATTTGGGTCATCAGGTTTGATCTAAACATGTCAGAGGACTGGAATTCACGGGGAAGCAAAGGCACAATAATGCAGGCTCTGTCCCAGTGTGATTCTGGGCTGGTTTCAAAAGCTCTTGGTTCACTCTCAGTGTCCTGGGAAAGCTGGGGGGGGTTTAGTTCCTCACCTGACACAGGTACCTTGGTGACTGAAAAGTGAGGGCAAAGCCTGCCCTACCCTACACATGGACAGGTGTCCATGTGACGGAGACAAACACGTGGGTGAGCTGTTGCTGCCTGTCCCTGGCTCAGAAGCACCTTCGAGCCAGGAACCGAGCCAGGAACCGAGCCAGGGCCACGGCTGGGAAGCTCAGGGCAAGGTGAGAGGAGATCCGTGCCCAGCGTCCGAGGCGGACGAGGCAAGAAGAGGAAGAGTTGGTGCAGAGGGCAAGCGCAGAGCAGAGTTGGGACCCTTGTCCCTCAGGCCACTGTCCCCAGGCTTCCCAGTGCCAGCTGACCCCCATGGTTCCTGAAAGGGCTGGTATTTTCCAGGGAGGAGCAGCCAGAGCACTGTCAGACTTGCTGCAGCTGTGAGAGAGGAGCTGGCAGGGTTTGTCCGGCGTCTTCATCCCAGCCCGGCTCCCCAGAGCTGCTCCCCGGCTCCAGGTGTCCAGTGGGTCCAGCGTGGGCCATGCACAGAGCGGTCCCCAGGGCAGGGGACAGCCCCGGACCTGCCGGGAGAGCAGCAATAAACAGGAGAGGAGACACAGAGGGCTGGTTTAGAGGGCGGCTCCGGATTTTCTGCTTCCCCATCTGAGGTCTGCCTGAACCCAATCAAGGAGGTCCAGGACCAACCACACCACCCTGAGGCAATGAAATTGCAAACACATTTCAAGCCGCAACAAGAGAGTCCCTCAATTTTTCAAGGCAGTCCATGCAGGGATGAGCACACAGCAGTCCGGGTCATGCAGAAGCCAAGCTGGGGACCTGTCTGGCTCCATCAGCATCTTCACCCAACTCTCTACGAGTCCCTGAAGCCTGGTCCCTACCTGCCATGTCAGGGGTCAGTGCCCTGTTCCTCACTGCCCCTTGCTTGTGGCCACAGCCAGTCAGGGCCCCTGCCCAGCACAAATCCTGCAGCCTGCAGAACTCTGGGACACACAGGGCCAGGGCTGGAGGATAAACCTCTCTGAGCTCTGCCTGAGCTGCTGGGGTGAGCAGACTTGGGGTTTGCCCTGGAGGCAGCAGCTGGGTAGGAACTGCTCCTGCTCAGCCCCGTTTCATGGGTACCCGCACGGTTGAGGCACCTCAAAGCAAGAGCCCAGGCCCTTGCACAAGCTCTTGCATCCAAAAGTGATACAAAAAAATGAAAAATGGACCTTCACCGCGTCCCTGGGGAGAATACTTTGGGAGCAGCAGCTCGCCATTTGGTCTTGGAGACTCCGCTTCAAAGCCCAAGGCACATCAAAGTCCAAAGCTCCAAGTCCGAGGCTTCCTGGGGAAGGCGAGGGTGCCCGTCTGTCAGTGCCACCTCTGCCCTCACTGCCCTGCAGGGGCCTCTGGGGACACACGGCTCCAGCGCAGGAGGTTAAAGGGGCCTCTGGAGCCGAGCATCCTCAGCAGCCCAGGGGACACCTGCTCGGCTCACGGTGGCTCTGGCTGTCCCCAGGACTGCTGCTCCTGCAGCTGCTGTCTCAGGCAAAGAAGATACTGTCATCCCCCCAGAATAAAAAATATTACAGGAGGGGGTAATATACCCCCTGCAGCCCTTCTCCCTCAGCAAACAGCCCGGAGCCTCCCTTCCTGCACGAACAGCCCGGCGGACGCTCAGCCCGGAGCCGGGGGGACCCTGGGAACGCCCGCGCCGGCTGCCGCTGTCCTGCTGCGCGGCAGAGATGAGAGGGAAAGCGGCTCCCGGGGCTTCCCCTCACCTCCGCGCTCGCCCGCCGCGGCCCCGCCGGCTCTTTCATCTCCCGGCCCNCGCCCAGCCCCGCCCTCGGCCGGCGCTGCCGCGGCCAAATGGCCGCTGGCCCGTCCTGCCCCGGAGCGGGTCACGCTGGTCACCTCTGCAGTCGCTGCCCAAGTGCTCCGCACCCCCAAATCTGGCTGCTCTCAGGTACCTGGAGAGAAACGGCAGCACCGGATTTCTCCTGGTTCTCCCTGCAAAGCAGACGGTGCCGGGCTCTCATCGCTCGTGTCGGCTCAAACTCAGCTCATCTCTGAATCTGTGCCCACGCAGAACCAGCCCGCCGGGGCGGGGGGGGCCCATGAGGGCAGGTGTCCCCGCGTCCCGGTGCTCCTGACTGCGGGTGGCCAAGTGGTTCCCACAATATCTAATCTAAATCTCTCCTCTGTCAGTAGCAAACCATCACCCTTTGTCCTGTTGCAACGGGCCCTGCCAGAAAGGCTCATCCTTGTCCCCATTCCCATTCCAGTTCACATCCTCACCCTCATCCCTATCCTCATTTCTATCCTCATCCTTGTCCCCATCCGTGCACTCTGCCGGGATCACCAGGGACACCCTGGCTTGCCATGAGCTGGCTCAGCCGTGGGTCAGGTGCTCAGCAGCACGGTGGGACCCTGCACTCAGACGTGTCCAGGGACAAGGACCCAAAAGGTGGTGACTCACTTCTTCCACCCACCAGGAAGGACCCAGACCAGCTGAAAATCCAGCTTCTTGGAATCCATTCCCACTTTTTTCACAGGTCTTTCAGAAAAACCCTGGCTGCAGCCCAGCCCTAACAGAGCCAGGCTGCCCCTGCAGCTCCCGCACTCCCAAGTGACCTCCATGAGTATTTCCACAGCTGCCCACACAGATTTCCCCCAGGAAGGGCAGTGTGCATCCTCAGCAGTGAAGCAGCCGTGATCCCACTGTGCTTGGAGCTGCCCCATTTCTCCGGGGTAATCACAGCTCATAGGGGAGGCTTCTGTTTTCCCCTCTGATGTGGTGGAACGCAGACACAGGACCTGCCAGCAGCAAATATTTGTCACTCTGCCCCTTCGCCTCCCTGCTGGACACAAAGCCTGTTGGTCCACATCCACATACACGTGGATATGGCTGTTCAGACCATTTGGTTCAGCTCCTTTGAGCTTTTTTGACCCTGTGAGGATCCCGGAGCCGTGCTGGAGCCTTTGACAGCAAAGTGGGGCTTCAGAGGAGGAGCGAGGGCTGAGAGTGAGTCCCAGCCCTGGTGCTCAGCTCCTTTTTTGAGCCTGGGCTGGGGGATGAACCACGCAGGGCCCAGCCAGGACCACTGGCAGGGTTCAAGGTCACCTTCAGCTCCTGCTGTCAGGTCACAGGGGGAAGAGGAGGGATTTTCCCAGCAGGCTCCCTCCCTGGCGTGCTGCCTGTCCCCAGATGCTCCGCGTTGCTGCTCCAGCCTCAGCACCAGATGCAAAGCAGCTGATCCTCGTTTGGCTGCTCCAGGCAGCTTCGCTGCACCAGCCCGCAGTGCTCATGGGGAAATTCTCTGCCTGGCCTCTTCCTGAAAAGAGGCCAGAGCAGGTGCTGGACCAAGGGTCAGACCAGTCCCGGGCCCTTCTCCCACCTCTCTCGGCATCTCCAGGTGGAGATTAAAAGCACCAGGAGGAAGGATGCTCAACACCCCAGCAGGTATGAGGTGGGGCAGGAGCCACACCACAGACACCCCTGGGACTCGCAGGGCTGGGCGGTCACGCTTTCAATCCAGCAGACATTTCCCACCAGGAATTTTTTGGCAGGATCACCCCTTTCCTCTGGGAAATTTCTCTGATAACACTGGGGCTGAGATAAAGAGAAGCGCCCTCCGTGTTCACACCCAGCTGTTGCTGCAGGATCCATCCCACCGGGCCGGGATGGTTTGCACAGGGAGAGCAGAGCGCAGCTCCCGGGGACCCCCTGAGCATCCCCGCTCGCCTCGGCAGACCCGGGACAGGGCTGGGACCACTCGGGGCTGGCCGGTCGGGTTCCCACGTCCCGCCTTGACGTCACCCCGCAAGCGCCGAGTGAAAGGGGGGCCCTCGGGCGCCGGACAATAGCGCTTTCCTTCCCATCAATAGCGGCGAGAGCCACGCTGGGCTGACACGGAACTGTGCACAACAAAAGCCAGTGTCCGAACAAATCTTCTCAGGCGCTGGGTTCCCCCGGGTGACCCGGGGTTAGCCCGGACTTTTGCTCCCACCCGGCCCTCTGGAGCAGGAATGTCCCTCCGTGCTGCGCCATGGCTGGTTCCCACGCTTCCAACCTGCTTTCCTATTTATCAGCAACCAGCCCCTAATCCCCTTTGTGAAGGCCCGATTCAAGCTCAGCACAATGTGGCGAAAGGGGAGGGGGTGGGCGGGAGACAAGGGAGGGGAAAACGGTCCCAGAGAATGAAAATCAAACCCTTTACCTTGTCGCCCCAGCCCCGCTGACGATTCCCTGGGGACTCTTTAGGCTGGCACCTCCCTGGGCAGTGCCAGGCTTGGCGGGGCGCGGGCCCAGCCCGATGGAAGGGGCTCCCAGTGGGATGTGCTCATGGTTTAGGAACAAATAAAGACACGTACTGAAAAATCCACTTGTGGACCCTCACAGGTTACTTCGGCTTTGCCGCCCACTGCTCTCACATGATCAGATATTAGGGAATTTTTTTCCCGGAAAGGGTTGTCAAGGCCTGAAACAGGCTGCCCAGGGCAGTGGTGGAGTCAGCATCCCTGCCACGTGGGGACACGGTTTAGAGGCGAACATGGTGGTGATCACGGTTGGGCTTGATGATCTTAAAGGTCTTTTCCAACCTCAACAGTTCCATGATTCTGTGGTTCTATGACTCTGTGATCCTCTCCTTCCGTGGCTTCATCCGTCAGGGATGTGCCTGCGCTCCCCAGGTGTTCCCAACAGGATGGAGCTGTGCGCTGGAACAGCACTGGGGGCTGTCTGTGGGGAACAGGGAATGTTCTGATTCACTCCTGTTCAGCCACCTCACTGCAGCCCCTCCCTGACACTGCATCCTCTCTGCTCACAAACTTCCTCTGGGGGAATAACCTGCTGGAATTTCCCCAGCTCTGGGTGTGATGCCCCATGCTGGGCTCCATCCTCCCGGGGGCTGAGCCCCTTGGCCAGCTCCTGTTTGCTTTAGGAGAGGATTCACAAGCCCTTCCCCAGATAACTTTGGAACAAAACAGTTTCCAAAGGCTATGCTACTTACAAATGAGGGGTTTCGAGCTTTTGTCCCAAATCCAATGCTGTTTTCTTTGCAAACGGTGGGGGAAAAACGTAAAAGCAGAAGAGCCGACCTCAAATGCTAATCTTGTTAGGTTAAACTGTTCGCTAAACAGATGGAGGTGCAAGGCAATGGGATTTTTGTCTTTCTGAGGAAGGGGTTAGGCTTGGAGGGCACAGAGGTCATTCCAGGCAAACTGGCAGCTTTGCTCTTTGTGTCACAAGAGCAGGGGGAAAGTGAAGGGGCACAAATGCTCCCAGCTGAGCTGGTCTGGTGGTCTCCCAGGATGAAGCTCCCAAGCCTTGCTCTTGGTTATTCAGAGCCAGCACAAGGCCGAGGCGCCCCAAAAGGGACACGCTGCCAGAGACTCCGTTGCTCCCCAGGGCCACAGCATCTTAGCATTCCCATGGAAGATCCTCCCAAAGCCAGATAACCACCCAAAGTACTCAAAAAGGCTCCAAATTTTAGGAACCCCAGAGGACTCTGCACTGCTGCCAAGACACAGGATAACCATGTGCTGGACCTGCTAAGGTTGGCGTGAAATTCCTTGTTTTAAAATAAAGGCTAAGGAGAGGGTGCTGGTGGGGTGTCCTGGTGGGTCCTAGAGCACCATCAGCCGGTCTGAGCATCACCCAGAACCAGAGCCTCACAAATCCCGTGGGAAGTCAGTCAGGACAGACAAATCCCTGCTCAAGGGGCTGCTTCCAGCACGGTCAGCAGTGCCCACAGCTGTCCCTGCAGGGCCCCTGCGCTGCCCAGTCCAGCCCGAAGCCACCCTGTGAGCTGAGGCTTGCTGGGGACAAGGGTCCCCTCCATCACTCAGCCTCGACCCCCATCTGGCTGGGTCTGCTGGCACTGAACGGCAGGGACGGGGCACTGCCGGAGCCACCGGGAGGAAACTCCAAACAGCATCATGGCAAGGGCAGGACGGTCCCACGGTCCTGGCTGGGATGAGCTCTCCGGGCTGCTCCCCACTCCATCCCCCCACCCGGCCGTGAGCCCCGCAGCCTCCTCCTGCCGGCCCACGCGGCCCCGTGTCCCTCCCCGGGGCCGTGGCCACAGTGACCACACGAGCAGTGGGGTGGCTGCAGGCAGCTGCTTTCACCGCTGCGCCGTGACCACGCTCCCAGCAGGCGCCTTCACGCCCCGGCCCCGCGTCACCCGGCGTGGTCCGGGCTGGGAATGCGCCGCGGTGTGTCTGTCCCCCCCCGGCATTCAAAACAAACAGGAGATGTGAAAACACAGCGTCTAGAAAAATGTGAGAAGATGAAAACAAAAAGGCGAAGTGGCTGCAGAGCTCAGAGGCTCAACCAGGGCCCCACGAGGCTGCGGCAGTGAACAAATAACAGCCCTGGTGTCCGGGGATTTGTCACCTCGCTGTGTCCCACTGCCCAGGCGCTGTGAGGGACACAGCGGCCACAGGATCACAGCAGAGCCGGCCAAGGGACAGAAGGAAAGAGGAGCAGTGAGCCTGCTGCATAGCAGGAGCCCAGACACCCAAACAGGGGTTGGCTCCATCAAACCAGGCGTCCCTGCCACGGCAGGCCCCACGCCGGGGGCTGGCACCCAGCACCAGCACTGGAGAGCCACAGTGCCGTCCATCCCGGTGGGGATGAGGCCATGGAACGTGCCTGACACTGAAACCCTGCCACGAGCAAAAGCCAGAGGTACATGGTGCCCGGTTAATTTTAGCTGTGTTTTTCCAGACATAAGGACTCTGCAACCAGGCTGGAGCTGGGATGCTCCATCAGACAGGGAAGGGGAAGTTTAGGCTCCAGGAGAGGCAGGGACAGCCCAGAGCTCCCTGCTGCCCAAAGGAAATGGCCCGGGGCATGTGCCCACCAGAGCATGAGAGCCAAGCCAGCATTCAGGGGCACCACAGGCTCAGGATTTGTGCTGAGCCCATTTCTGGGCCCTGTTTCCAGAGTTTCTCTCACTCTGTGCAAGTTGTTTGAGGCCTTGGAGATGATGGAGTTGGGACCACACTGGACATGGTTTCTTCCACACAGTGAACATCTATTCCCCCACTGTCTCTAACAAACAGAGAACCAACTTCTCAAAACTACAAAAAGGGACTACTGTGTCTTTTAAAATCTATTAGTTTTTGTTCTCTGAACATTTTCCCAGAGGAGAAATGAGAAATGAGGAACCTCCTGTGTCAGACAGCACCATAAATGTCTCCTGCTACTCTGCAAAGTCTGAAAGGAAAATGCCATCACTTGAGCCCCTGGGGACATCACGTGTACCCCAGCACAAAAAGCCAGGCCCCAGGCCAAACCTGCTGTCCTGGGAAGCTGTGACACCCAGCTCTGAAAGCCAGGCCTGGGGTCTCCTGAGGACGTGAGTCATGGAAAGCTGTTGGATGAGAATCCTGTGGCTTGGCGGGCTTCAGTGTAATTCCTACCTGAGCGTCCATGTGCTGTGCAAGCATCACCCACGGCCTCCTGCTCAGCCCGCGCCTCCCCTGCCTTGGAACCCCTCACAGGGGTGGGCTGGGGTTGGATCCCCCCAAAGCCTTTCCTTCCCTAGGGAAATGTAGATGTGAGATGCCAAAAGATTTAGTGAAACACCAAGGCTGGAAGAGGCTTTTATTGGACTAAGATGGGGTGACCATCCCATTAGAAACAGACTGATGAAGAGAGGGACACCAGCCAAGTCTGAGCCAGAGCAGACTGCAAAACAAGGTGAGAAATTCTCACAAGCCAGGAGGAACCGTCCTCATCTGTCACGTAAAGGGAAACATTGGGTGGGAATAACGTTTGTCAGTAAGGGAGAGAAAAATTGGAAAGAATCTCCTGAAATTAGAAATCATGTTGATGGCAACTGTAAGCATTCCAGTAGGGTCAACACACAAAACACCCAAGCTGGGGGCTTGTTCTGCACAGCCCAAACTCCCAACTGCAAAATCTTCCTGAGCAGGAAGAAAATCTCTATTGCTGTGTTCCCCACAGTCCCACTGTTAGTCTTGCCCATGGAAAGCTAATGGAGATAAAAGGTCCTGGATGGCCAGCACAGTCCAGGGCAGCTTCTGCCCAAATGAATCAACCTGAACAGCTACTGCTATTGCCAAAGAAAGGGTTGTGCTCCACATTTTGTGACTTGCAGCAGCCCACAACCTCCTGGATAATGTTTCTTTCAGCTCATCATTTCCTCATTGACTTTTCCACTTTGTCTCTGTGGGGACATCACACAGACTTTTGTGCACCAGTGGTTGTGTGTGATGGTTTCGGTGTTGGCAGTCAGAGGGAGCCTCCAGGGCTCAGGTAAGGCTGTCCTTTTCCCATGCAGGGCCAGATCTTCCTCACAGCAGCAGAAATTTTGGTAAACACAGACATCTCCCCCAACTTACCGTGAGAAGTGTTTCCCCGGGGTGGAGAACCTGACCCACCCCCACAAAGTCCACAGCAATTGGAGACCCTTGGATGGACATTTTAAACAATCATTTTTAATGGATTCCCTGGTCTGGCTCCTTGTGAAGATAATTTTAGTCAGGGAAAGCTCTGCAAGGCAGCTGCAGAGGCGAGAGCTCAGGGGTGCAATGCAGAAGTGGCTGAGACAGTGACTGCGTGGGAGTGACTTGCTCTGCACCCAGCCTTCGAAACATTCCCTTCTCCTTCATGACAGACACAACTTCTTATTTTTCATTGTGGAAAAGGCCTTTAAGGGACTTTCTGGCAGTGGCTGGGGAGTGGCAAACGGGGTTTCACTGCCCTGCACGCTCCCTGGATTATCTGCACCAGGTCTCATGCTCTGTCAGGTGCTCAGTCCTGCAGTCCTGCATTCTGCACCTCCTAAAGGGCTGGGAGGTGACCCCTCCTGGGGACAGCTGTGGGCAGCGGTGGTGTGAGGGGTGCCAGCAGCACTCCTGGGTGTCCCAATCCCGCCCGCACTGTGATGCTGAGGACTTTGCTAGACCTGTCCCCACCACAGCAGTTACGTGAGATGGACACAGGGCACAACCTGCATGTGCTCTCAAGTGCCAGCAAAACCTGCTCCATAAACACGATTGTCAGAGGCAGAAGAGGGGAAAAAACTGAAGGAGAAACCAAATCTTACACAGTAAAAAACATGAAGCAGAAAGGCATGGACTGATTTGAAAAGGAAGGGGCAGAGAAAAGTCACAGGGGACCTCACACTGACTGCACCCATGGAGAAGGAGCCACAGAGCAGAATATTGCAGGCGGAGGCAGAGATGCCCCTTCGGTGTCCCCTCACATGGGCTAAAGCCAGCGCAACACAGCGGGCAGTGAAGGCAGCAAAGGGGAAGGGCTCCAGCCCTCTTTAGAGTCACGGAGTCATTCAGGGTGGAGAAGCCCACTCAGACCATCGAGCCCAGCTGCTCCCCCAGCACTGCCACAGCCAGCAAGATCTGCCCGGAGCGGGGAGCGAGGGGGCTCAGCCCGGGCACGGCGGGTGCCGCCCGTGGTCACCCCACCCGGCAGGCCGGGTCTCTCCCGCGATTAGGGCAGAAAACAGCTGAAAACAAACAAACAGTCGGAGTTAATGGGGCGGCAGTTATTTTTGGCCCAGAGGGAGTTCGCACACTCTGTGTTGTTTTAGCGAATAGCTGTGAATGGAGCTCGCGGTGCAGAGCGGGCTGGGAGCGGGCTGGCCCCGGGCGCCGGGAAGAGCCGGGCTTGTTGCCCTGGTGCTAACAGGAAGCCAAGAGCTCCCCTCCCTTCGCACCTCGCCGGCATCGCTTTTATTGTCACCGCATCCTTCGGAGGCCACATCACAGGGAAGCCGCGGGGCCCGTGGGAAGGTGGCCCTGGGCTCTGTCCGGCGGGAGGGGACAGCCCTGCAGCCCGGCACGGCAGGAGAGGCCGGCCTGGAGTGGCCGCAGGGCCACTGCAAGAGCCGCTCCCATCGCTGTTGTCAGCCCGGGGCCGGGCCAGGGGACGCAGGGTGGGCTCTGCACCAGTCAGCACCGCCCCAGTGCTCCCCGAGGCTGCTCGCCCGCCTCCCCATCACTCTGGCCGGTCCCCGCTGGTCCCAGCGAGCCCACCACAGCGTCCGCATCACCCTGGCCAACAAGCCTCAGGAAAAGGCAGCTTCCTATGGAGAGGCATCCTGCAGGACAGCCAGGATTCTCTAATGCCCTGGCCGGGACACCGGGGCCTTTGCGCGTGCTGAGATGCAAAATTAAACATTTTCTTCACAGTTTTTTTTTTATTTTAAAGAGCGATTACAGTCCCGGGTGTCTGGCATGGGAGGCCGGGTGGCTGCGGAGGGTCAGTGGCAGTGGCTGAACTGGCCTGACTCCATAAAGCAGATGCAAGGCTTTGCACAGGCAGAGAGCACAAGCCATCAGAAAAACACATAAAATCAAGCCACACAGCATCTCAGTAAGAGAAGGACGGTTAGAAACACCCCTCTTGCACAGCCTGTAATCTCAGAGCAATAAAATTTGAAAATAAAAGCCAGATAGCAGCTGCTGCCGGAGCAGGGGACGGGGACAGGGGGGCTGAGCAGTGGCATCAGGCTCATGACAACTTCTGCTGGTGACATTTCCTTGGGGAACCATCCAGGGTGTGGGGAACCAGGGAAGAACAGCTCCAGTGAGGGAAGGGTGGGGAAGGGTCTGGAGCACAAGTGTGATGAGGGGCGGCTGAGGGAGCTGGGAAGGGAGCTCAGCCTGGAGAAAAGGAGGCTCAGGGGGAACTTCTGGCTCTGCACAACTCCCTGACAGGAGGGGGCAGCCGGGGCAGGTCTGGCTCAGCAGGTGAAACCGAATGCTGGTGATCCAGGTGCTGGCTGGAAAATGGGCTGTGACCTCAGCACTGCAGGGCACAGCCAGGAAATGCTGGTGCCAGCATCCCCCTGCCAGCTCCTGCTCCCGGGGATGGAAGCAAGCGGTGCCAGGGCTGAGGGGGGCTGAATGCGGCTGCAGGAAGGGAAGAAGGACACTGTGATGGTGGATGCAGAAGGCAGCACCCGATCCCATGGCAGGGAGCAGCCCTGCACCGGCAGCTCCGGTGCTGAAATATCTCTTGCATGATTTTAGGGTTTTAGTGGGGGTTTGCCTGTGGGGAAATGCCTGTAATGAGTGGCTGGGGGATGATTTTCCTCTAAGTTTTCTATTTGTACACACAGAACTGAAGGTCTCTGTGGAACAGCTCTTCCATTTGGGCTCCATCCAGTCCCCCCAGCACGGCCAAGGCAAGCCCCACTCCCAGCCCTCTGTGCGCAAATCACAAAATCACAGAATCCCAGACTGGTTTGGGTTGAGCACTGGTGCTCAAATGCTGCCAGAGCGCACAGAAGGCATTCGTAGCAGCTGTGGCCATGTCTCAGCATCCCGCAGTCCCCCACAAAGCCTGACAGTGGCTCCTGGAGTCACGGGGCAAGAGCTGCCAGTCCTGCCAGTCCTAGGGCTTCATCTGCCTCCCCGGGGAGGACCTGCTGCTTCCTGCTGCCATGGGGCACAGGGGTCACTTCTGCTGGATGATCTCATCAAACTTGGGTTATATCTGCAATACAGATCCTAAAACCACTGTTTGTAGGCCCATAAAAGGCTTCCCTGGGGGGAGATAAGAATTGAAGACAACCGGCCTTAATGGTGTTGGAGAGATTTATGGGATCACCTTAAAAGAATTTATTGGAGGGCTTTTTTAATGAGCAAATAATTAGTAGATTTATCTGCTTTTAGCTGCCTTGCTGTTTTATGGCCTTAGTGAAATTGCTTTCTAGGGTTTTTAATAAATCCTCATCCTGCCCCTCTTCCCGGGGCCTGTCCTGGAGTTCTCTGCCCTGGGCACTCCGAGTGGAAGGCAGGACTGCGGGGGTCACCCTTATTTTTAAGGGACAAATCATTCTGAAAAGGAGCAGAAAAGGAGGAAAAGCCTGGTGAAAGGCAGGGCTCTGGGAAATTCACGTACAACCCCAGCAAAGTCCCGGAGGGATCACAGGGCAGCAACTCCCCGGGTCAGAGCCCTTTTCCAGGGCAAGCAGCTCATCTATTTCCACAGGGAAAACATCCCTGCCAGATGCTTTTTCCAAGAGATCCCCTTCCCCAGGCAGCGTCCGGCACTTCCCCAGCACCAGGACAGCCCCTGAATCCCCTCCCAGGCCACGGCTCCCTGGGGTCCCTCCAGCTCCTCGGCACCGGGGACTTCAGCACGGCCACAGCACCTGGGTGGCCACCACGGGACAGACCCCGACCCCTGCAAGGGACAGACCCCGACCCCTGCAAGGGACAGACCCCGACCCCCACGGCCCCTCTGCACTCCCCAGGCCCTGCCCACGGCCCAGGGGTTCAGGTCCTGGTGCTGACCCAGGGGTTCAGGTCCCGGTGAGCCCCAGCACACTGCGGTCACTGGGCTTGGACATGAGTTGAGCAGGGCCCAGCTTTGCACCCAATTCCAAGGAAGGGGAGCGCCACACGAGGGAAAGGGGGGGGGAAATTGGGGTCCCCGGGGCTGGCAGGACCTGTGGCTGTTACACAGCGATGGAGAAGAAGGGGCAGGCACTGCCAAGGTCCCAGCCGAGCTGGAGCTGCACAGGGACACCTCTGCCCCTCACATGGGAAGTGCCAACTGGGAACATCCCTGGGAAGGCCGGGGAGAGGGACATGCTCTGCCCGGGAGCAGCCCCAGGAAGAAGCGGTGGCACAAATCTATCAGCAGGGTCATTAATCACCCAGAAAGGGGCTATGGGGGCTGTAACTGCTTGTGGGAAAAGCAAAATCCCAAGCAGTTGGGTCAGGAGCTGCCCCCGGCCGGGTCACGCTGCGGCCCAGCCCCGGCCCAGAGCGGGATGGTCATTCACGGACAGGGACCTTCCCGGGAGCTGATGGCATCAGCCCAGCCCTGAACAGAGCCATGGTGACACTCCCAGGGAGAATTCTGGTGTTTTCCTGATGTTTGGGGCTCCCAGTGAGTCAGCAGTGTGCCAGGGGCCCGTTGCCAGTGAGGGGTGAGCAGCCAGGCGTGTGCAGCTCCAGGGGCTGGGGCGGTGCAGCCGAGCTCCCACAAAAGCAGCCCCTCACTCCTCTTCTCCCCGGCTGCTCAGTGAAGCAAAACCTCATCTCCAGGGCCAGGGTGTCCTTTGGTTTGTTTTACTTAGGCGTGAACACTACCAAAGTCTCCAGTAAAATTCCACAGCCTCAGCACATTACAGTGGGATCTAATATATATAAATATATATACACACACATTTATATACAGTATATATATATATATATGTATCTCATGAGCTAATATCTGTATCTATTAACAATTTTATACACTTTCATACAATAGAGACAGTGCTTTAATGGGGAGGGAAAGGGATTTTCAGAACAAGCCCCCCAGCACTCAGAAAGCACCACTTTTCCCTCGAAATGGTTCAGGCTCCAGCAGAGCTGATTCCTCCTGGGACAGGCCATCCAGTGTGTGGATTTTGCTGGCAAAGGGTGGCTGAAAAGAAAACAGTCCCAGAGTTCACAAGGTCTGTGAGAAGAGTCGGAGGCCGGAGCTGCACAAGCTGCGTCGTTAGTGGCTTTTGCTGCTAATTGGGCGCGGGCTGCCAAGCTGGACTTATTCCAGTGGAAAAAGGAATCTCTTCCCTGCTTTTTCCCCGGACAAGTCAAAGGTCAGACACCTTAAAAGCCTGTACAACTACTTAAAGCTTTCCATGTTGTACTTAAAAGCTTTGCTGTGGAGCCCCCGTCCTACCACTTTGCTTCCTCCCGCTGTGAAATTCCCTCTGGCTTAAAAATTCCCAGAGTTTGTCCTAGTCCTGCTCCACGGCTGCTGCCAGACCCAGCCCACGCCAAGCCTCAGCTGAGATGCTCTTTTGTTCTTGATGGCACACTGGGCAACCTTGAATTTTTTTATCCATGTCCCTGACTCCTCCTGGAAAGCAGATGTGGCTTTACCAGCCAGCTGTCCTGCTCGACAGAATTCATGCAGACCAGCAACACTTACATTTCCCCCATTATTTCCGTGGAGAGAGGGTAGAATCATAAATCATACATGTGTCTAGAAATAGGTGATGCAAAGAGGGTGACATGGAGGAGAAGTTTTGTTTTGGAAAAGCTGGTGCAGAAATACCCCACGGCAGGAGGTGGAACAAGATCAGCTTTAAAGGTCCCTTCCAGCCCAAACCAGCCTGTAATTCTATAAAATAAGTTACCCTATTTTAATGCAGGTGTTAAATTATAGATCGCACATTTCAAAACCTCATTGAACTCCATAAAATGATGAGCAGATACTGCAAACTTCCAACGTGTGCTCTGGAAACTGCAGGCGTTGCTCGCCTGAAGGTGGGGCTCCTGCGTGCCAGGGCTGGCAGAGGTGGGGTGGGGGTCCTGCCCGGGTGCTTCAGTGCGTGGCCCCCACCCCCAGCACTTGGCACAGCTGCATTTCCTCCCTGCTGGTGGCCAAGAAGCTTTTGTGGATCAGAGTGGTGGGACTCTGCAGCATCCCTGTCCCTGCAGAGCCAGGCACTGTGAGGGCCAACGGGAGCCATCCCGGGGGACACGGAGGGGACACACAGAGCCAGGCAGGGAGAGCAGAGCTCCACCGAGCTGAGGTGTCCCGGGGAAGCCCATCCTGGGGCCAGGCATCCTCCTGCAGAGACGGGAGCCACCGGGAAGACAAACGCTGATGAGTCCTCACTGCGTTGTGGGAATCAGCCTCGCTGGCTGCCTCGTTTTTATTTGCAGTACTGAAGATAAGAAACCCAGGGTGTTGTGGAAAACAGGAAGACCTTATCTCCCATCCCAGGCTGCTTCTCCTGCCACAGCCTCATTTTTTTTCCACCCATCCCTGATACCACACGATTCAGGTCAGCAGGGAGGGCTGTGTGCTGCTGCTCTGTGAGCACCGCTGAGCCCCTGAGCACCTGGATGGCACCTGGAGGATTGGTTTGCTACCAGGATCATAGAATCATAACACGCTCGGGGCTGGAAGGGGCCTTTAGAGCCCATCTAGTCCAGCTCCCCTGCAGTGACCAGGGACATCTTCCACTAGATCAGGTTTCTCAGAGGCACATCCAGTCTGACCTTGAATGTTTCCCAGAACAGGGCAGCCACCACCTCTCTGGGCAACCCGTGCCAGTGTTTCACCACTCTCATTGTAGAAAAATCCACGGATAAACCCACAGGCCCATCCTCAAGGGCCCCCAGTTGGGAATTCACCAGGAGGCAGGGCCCGGCCTTGGCTTGATCCACCTCTGAGCGACCTCTCTTACACCTCATGTAAAACCAGCCAAGGGCAGAGTGGTGTCACTGGCAGCACCTCCACCCTCCTGCAGCCCCGTCTTGGCCCCTGCCCACCAGCGAGATGCAGCGTGTGGTGACAGAGACATCTCAGCTGGATGGGGATTTATCCACAGTGACTGGGATGGAGCCACTGGGGAAGGAGGGAGATGACAAGAAAGCACCCTGACCCGGGCGAGGAGAGGAGAAGGGGATTAAGGGGAGGGATTAGCAGGGAGAAAACTGCAGGTCATCCTCAGTGAGAATGAAATGAGGCAGCAGCAGCAGAGGCAGCTCTGCCCGGCCGCCCCGGCTGCCCCCAGCCCGGCTCCCAGCGGCGGCAGCTCCTTTGTGTCTCCCGTGACCTGGGGATTATGAGTGTGGGAACGGGGCTGTGGTACCCTGTGCTCACAAAGGCCAGGGCAGAGCTGGGGAGGAGGAAAAGCAGGGACAGAGGGGAGGCTGCTGGGTGCAGGGCTGGGGCGGAGGATGTCCCTCCTGCTCACCCTGTGCTTGGCTCTCTGCTGGAAGCACCTCAGAGCTGCTGGGGCCGAGGCAGAGCCAGCACACAGGACTGTCCCCTAACAAGCCTTGACCATCTCCCACTGCAGTGCAGGAAATCAGAAAGCCTGGTAAGTCAGAGCTCTGTGAGCGTGGGCAGGGACCAGCCTGGTGCACCCAGTGGGGTGCCTGGGGATGCTCCTCACTGTGCGGGGAACGCTCAGCCTGGGCGAGGCTCCATGTCCCGACGTGGGCATTTCATCCTCACCCGCCAGGCTCTTGAGATCTCCCAAGCCCTCCCTCTCCTTTTCTCCCCGCTGTCCAGGCAGGAGCCAAGTCATGACTCCCTTTGTGCACATGGAGCATCCTGGAGTCCCTCCTGGGACATGGCCGAGCCATGGCGACCACAGCTGAGGGAGCAGAAGAGGTTTGGCAGGAGCATCAGTTCCCAGACCGTGTCAGAAAGGCCAGCCCATGATTAATGACTAATTAGGAAATGTCTGTCATGATTATTATCCTAATGATCCTGGTAAGAAAGGCTCCTTACCTTAGGAAAAAAATGGATGTTGGCTCCAACAGTCCCCAAACATAACAGCCCACTGTGGGAAACTCCAGACTTCAGTAAAAACAAATAGTCTCGAGTTTGCGCAGATTTTATTTTTAAATAAGCCAAAGCCAAAGGAGCAATTTTTCAGAGAGCTCTGGAACCTGTGGGCTGGTTGGGCCAAGGGGGAGGCAGGAGGAGGATGCTCTGCCAGGGGTGGCCATCCAGGAACTCAGCCCCCTGTCCTGGCCCAGCTGAATTTCCCCATCACTCAGCCTCCCTACGGGACAGCAACAGCCAAACCCCATCACAAATCTTCCATTAAAACCACGAAATGAAGCATAAAGCTGTGGAAGGGACCAGTGCCATGGCATCAGGTGATCCCATTCATCCTGCCTGGACTTGATACCAGCCCACAGCAAAACTGAAGACAATGGGCTGCGGCTCCTGGTCAGTGTCCTGGTCAGCGTCCTGGTCAGTGTCCTGGCTGCATGCTCAGGTGTGTAATTGAGTTTTGCAGCTCAATGGGATCACTGTTAATCAGTTGCTAAAGTATATTGGAAACAGAGAGGTTAATATGAGGTAACTTTTTGAATATATAAAAATTTTCCTGGAAAGACATTCCCAACTGATACAATGCTGCTCTCTAATGAACAGGAATTATTCCAGTCTGGCTCCAAAGCCATTCGCCTACATGCTGCTCCTCAGGCTTTCCAGTAACTCCCATTAGCTTCAGGAGCTCAGCCCAAAGGATGAGGAAACAGATTAGCTAAAACCTGCAAAATGAAAATTGCTCCATAATTGAGCTGTGCTGTCACAGGGATGACCACAGGGATCCTCCTGTGTGGATCAAGGGAAAGGAGACTTCTCCAGTTGGACTGACGAGTATTTTCCAGCCACAACATCAACCAAAACCACTCAATTTCTATCAAGGAATCACTGAGCACAGCCATAGCCACGCAACTGGAAGGTCAAGAAATCAGTATTGCCCTGAGCTAAAGACTCTGAGAAAACAAATAATGAGCTTTAAGGTCAACCCAAGCCAGTCTGTGGTTCTTTTATGCGGTGATTCCACGGGGACCACCTTCCCCAAAGAGAGACATGAGAATGTGTCCGATTCCGGCACTTGGAGCTCTTGCAGCAGAGCCAGGGCACCACCGCATCCTGGCCCATCCCAAACACTGCCACCACACAGAGTCCTGGTGCCACCAGGTCACGCAGGGCTGGTGGCAGGTCCCTGGGCATCGGCACACCACAGCTCTGTGTCCCTCAGGAGAGCTCAGATGATGCTCACTGCAAACCATGCACTCCATCCCATGGATGGTGACTAATTCCATCATTCAAAGAGCTGACGATGATGAAAACAAGTGGAGCAATCAGGAAGGAAATTAAAAATAGCCCTGATGTGGCACTGTGTCAAGCGCTCATGTTTAGATTTTAATTTTATTTTTTTATTCCAAGTTTCTTTGATAAAATATTTTCCCATGCTGACTACACTTGGAACGTCCCCTCCATCGCGGCATTCCTGACGGATGAGCCAGGCTGCTGCAGATCCTATGCCAGAGCTGTATTGCCTCTGCTCCATGATTCTCACTCCCACATCCACACCTTTGGGACCTGGAAGTCATTAATCACTGCACACCAGTCGGGAATGTACCTCTGAGGGCAGAAACATCACACTGGGCACAGAACGGGAAGGGAATCATAGGCTCAGGGACTCGTTACGGTTGGAAAAGACCTCTGAGATCATCAAACCCAGCACCACCACCGTGTTCACCACCAAACTGTGTCCTCAAGTGCCACATCCACATGGCTTTTGAACACTTCCAGGGATGGTGACTCCACCACTGCCCTGGGCAGGCCATCCCATGAATTTTCCTCCAAGAAAATGGTGACAATATCCAACCTGACCCTCTCCTGGCACACCTTGAGCCTGTCCTGTCCCTGTTCCCTGGGAGCAGAGCCCGACCCCCCCGGCTGCCCCCTCCTGTCAGGGAGTTGTGCAGAGCCACAAGGGCCCCCCTGAGCCTCCTTTTCTGCAGCCTGCGCCCCTTTCCCAGCTCCCTCAGCCGCTCCTGGGGCTCCAGCCCCTTCCCAGCTCCATTCCCTCCCCTGGACACGCTCCAGCCCCTCCATGTCCCTCTGGCAGTGAGGGGCCTGCAGCGGAGCCTCTGACATCCAGAACCAGCCTCGCAGCCCAGCTCTGCTTGGCTCCTGGGGCTGCAGGCAAGATTCCCAGCAAGGAGGTTTTCTGGATATGAGACTCAATGATCTTGGTAGAAAGTGGCTGTTCCTGTCCCACTCTTTCCAAGTTCTGCATTCATTGGAAACACCTGAAGGAAAGTAATAATCTGATTTGATCTTTGAACAAAAATGTTTTTTCTTGTTTTAAAACTGCAAATCTAAATTACAGTTTTTAATTGAGTTTCTCACCATGAGCAATTATTTGCCTTTGGGGTTTCTTTCAAATTTTTTCTCTTTTTTCCCTTTCAGACTTTTCCCTTACTGCAGGCACAGGTTCCAGGCAGAAGCTGCCAAGGTCTCACTGTGCAAAATTACTGAGTTCAAACATAGGAAACACACCTCTGTTCCCAGGCCCCCACCACCCATTTATCACCTGTGCAGGAACACAGACACTCACAGCCTCTGGACTGAGAGGGGGGCATTAAAATCCCGTTTGTTAAAATTGTTAAAAGAAATCCAGGGATGGAGTGACTCCTGAAAACAGCATTTACAAGGAAAAATGTATGTCAGGCTGTTTTGGGTAGTTCTGTGGAGGTCCAGAGGTGTGACTGGTGTCAGTGACACACTGAGTGAGTGTGGTGCCAGCCTGTGCCATGGCTCTGCAGGGAGAAGATGCTCAGCTCCAAGCAGGGCAGGAGGATGAAGCAGCCAGGTGCACCAAAAGTACTTAAATTTCCTCTGACGTGGAAGGCAGGGAAGTGCTGACCACTCACAGAGTGGGAAGAAGGTTTTATGATGCAGTTACTGAAAGACCAAATCTGCTCTCACAAAGGAGTGGGGAAGGCCCGGACTCATGGAATATCTTTAGAAGGTTCCTGCAGCAGGGCCCCTCCAGTATCCCTGCTGCCGTGGAGGACAGCCTGAGGTGCTCATCCAGAGGCCAAGATCAGCCACTTCCAAATAAACATTTATACCTGGGCCGCGTGCCCAGATGTTCCTGCTGATTGAAGTGGGCTGCTGGTTTGGATTGCTCTTTTCCTGCCTGTGAGCCCCTCGCATCTCGCTCTGAGTGGGGAAGGAAGGGTAACTCCTCAGCCATCGTTCCTACAGGCAGTGGAGAGAAATGTTTTGAGCTCCTGCTCTGTCTTGGACATTGGATTTAGAGGCTCAGGAGGGACCTTGTCTCCCTGTGGGTGGCAGAGGGGCCTGACCAATTCACTCTCATGGAAAACCTTAGAACCGTTTGGGCTGGGAGGGACCTTAAACCCGTCTCGTTCCACCCCCTGCCATGGGCAGGGACACCTCCCACTATCCCAGGCTGCTCCAAACCCCATCCAACCCGGCCTTGGACACTTCCACACAGGGAAGAGTTTCCTCCTAATATCTGATGTAAATCTCTCCTCTTTTAGCTTAAAACCATTCCCCCTTGTCCTATCACTGTCTCCCTTTGTAAAAAGTCGCTCTCCATCTTTTCCAGCATGGAGCCATCTCCAGTGGGGATGGCTGAAGCTCAGCCCCAGGACTCCAGCCTGGTTCTCTTGGCTCCTCACTCCATATTACCCTACTTCCACCCACCAGCGTTGCCTCCCAGGTCTGGCTTTCACCAAAGGCAAAGAGAGTCCTGCTTGACCATCTGAAAGGCACCTGGGGAGAGGAACCCCCAGGGCCCTGGAGAGAAACTCTCCCTTTAAGGAGAAAGGCAAAGCCCTCTGTGCAGGGATCTGTGCTTGTTTTGTCATGGGACACATTACCCTGAACCCAAAAGAGGAAGGAAAAAGGGGGGTGGGGGGAGCTTTTGCCTTTCTGGTGGGAACAGTGTTTGAACTAACTTTGTTTCCCTTGGGGAAAGGCACCAAAATAACAGAGGAAGGGGGGTGTAGTCGGGGGATGGAGCTAAAAAGGCTGTGTAATCTGCCTGGGAAAAAACGCGCTCCCAACAGCGCTTGTGAGCCCGGCGGCGGCAGCGCGGCTGCCCGTGCCCGAGGGGACACGGCTCCGGGGGAACGGCTCCAGGGGAATGGCTCCTGGGGACACGGCTGATGGGGAATGGCTGATGGGGACACGGCTGATGGGGACACAGCTTCTGGAGACACGATTCCTGGGGACATGGCTCCAGGAGATGGCACCAGGGGACATGGCTGATGGGGACACAGCTCCAGGGGACACGATTCCTGGGGACATGGCTCCTGCGGGATTGTTCCATTACCCTCTGTATTTTATTACCCTCAGAGCTGTGTTGGACAGGAGGAGAGAAGGTGTTACGGGCACTCAGACTGCCTCTGTGCTGAGTGAAATCCATTTCCCTTTCAACTTTAATACCTTCAGCAAGTCAGTTTATTAAATATCTTCCCAAGTCCTTGGTGCAATGACTAACAACGACAGCAACGCAAACAAGCCCAAGCCCATGTGGGTTCAGGACATGGTGCTCTCTCTGGCCTGGGAAGTCTTTCATGAATTTAGGCTGGAAGATATTCACAAACCTACCAGCTCATGCCTGACATCTGTCCTCTTCAGAGCTGAAACAAGATTAAAAGACTGGTCCTAGCTAAGGAGCCCTCTCATTTTTTTGGTCTCGAGAGAAATGAGAGCTGGAAGGGCTTTAGTAGCTACAGATGTCTCTCCAGCAGCTTCTTTTCCACAAGTGAATGATTTGCATCCTTAGTGAGTGGGGAAGGCAGGGCACATGTCACATCCACTGAGGCGCTTGTATAAGTGCCATCCCATATCCAACAAGTCCCGTTGTTACACAGGACAGTGGCCATGGGACTGGACTGTGGGGCTCATCCTGGACCAGTCTCCAGTGCCTGGTTTGTCTCCCAGCGTTATCTCCTGGGCTCCTTCAGACTGACTTGCAATGAACCACATCCGTTTTTTTCTGGGGATTAATTTAGGATTCAGTATTTTGCCACAAGGCTTTGGACAAATGGCCCATTAGATTTTTTGCTTTCTGCCTTTGATGAAGTCCTTAAGTGGCTGTTTCCAGTTTGTTTCCTTAAGAAGCACATAAAATCTCTGCCCTGTTGCTTTACTTCACAGGTGTTTGCACCAGCTCTTGGCTTGTGCTCGCCCTCCCTCCCAGCCACAGCCTTGGCTCCCCACCCATGCAGGTGCTGCTGTTCTGAGCAGCAAACAAAGCCATGTGTCAGCACCCAAAGGGGAAACCCCTTCTGCTTTTAGGAGGTGCTGGGAGGGAGGAGAGACACAGGCCTCGGAGATGGGAAGGATCCAGGAATCCTGGGAGCGATTTGGCCGTGGGCTCTCTCAGCCCGTGGCAGGAGGCTCACCCTGCTCCCAGGGCACCCCTCTCCCCACGCTGTGGGACCTTGCCCACCTCCCTGCTCCTCTTCCTTCCACGAGCTGTCCCACTCCCTGGCATTTCATTCTCTTGCGAAGCCTTGTCGCTCCCAGGCGGGGAGGTGACAGTGCTGGCAGGGACGAGTGACACGGGAGAAGGCAAGGCCAGTGCCTGGACACTGCCATGTCACGTTCTGTGGTCCCTGCCCTGTGTCTCGTGCCCTGCTGGATTCCACCCTCCAGCTGCAGCCCTGTCCCACTGTCTGTGCACTGTGCCCTGGCCCAGGAGGGCTCCCAGGCAGCTCTTTGTGTCCCCGAGGATGGACACTTCCCTCTCACATGCACGGCAGAGGGACTGGTGTTGGACTGGGAACAGACAGGGAATGGCTGGGGCACATCCTTGGCTGTGCCTGGCTGTGCCAGCCCAGCACCACACTCCCAACTCAGGTGCTGTGGTAAAAATTCAGAGCAATTTGGGTGCAGGCAGGGGGCAGGGGCCACATGTGCCCCCCAAGCTGTCCTTGAGTTGCCCTGCGGAGATGGAGAGGGCTGGAGGGTGTCCCATTTCTTTCCTGGGGACACGGATCTGGCCAGCTCACTGACTGAGATCCACCATCGCTGGAGGGAGAGGGAAGGGACAGGGAATCTCCCTCCTGTGCTGTGCTTGGGAAGCAGCAGGGGCTGCTTGGCCATGCTGCTCCGTCACAGCCGTGCTGGCACACCCCTGGCTCTGGCATGTCCCCAGTTCTGGCGTGTTTCTGCCTCTGGCTGTCACCACTGCCCCGAGGTCCCCCCAGCAGACAGAGCTGTGCTCTGATAAAGAGTTAAGGCGCTCTTGGAGGCGGTTCTGTGAGAACATTTCTCAGAGGGCAGTGCACTTTTATTCAAAATAACTTTCCATTCCATTTATATCTATATCATAGGAGGTGGCTGCAGGGTCTGAATTTTCCATCACCCCAGACCTCATTTCCCTGCCTGGGCCTGACCCCTGCTCAGCTTCCCCAAGAATAACAGGGAAAGGTTCAATGGGAGCAAAAGGGCTGCAGGGCTGAGCTCCCACTGCTGCGGGCACCCGATTAGGCTCCCTTTGTTAATAGAAGACATTATATATACAGAACATATACATTTATATGCATGTATTATACACACATTGTGTAGAACAGAATATACACATTTATATGTATATGGGAAAGCCCTGGGAAGAAATGTACCTGGAAAGGGATTTCCAAGCAAACAGGGCAGGACTGGAGCTCAGAGCACGTGCTGCAGTCTGATCTGGGTTCTGTCATCACCTGTTCTCATACCTTTACACTTGAATTTCAATAGCAAGGTGACAAAGACAAAAAACAAGGCTACCAAGGCCAAAAGAGGGAAAAACTCAAAGTAGCAGATGTGGACAGAGAACCTCATCCCAGGTATTGATCAGACATTATATGTGCTTCTGAGTGACAACGCTCGATAACAGAGATATCAGGGTTTGCTACTTAGTGCTGAAATTCTTCTTTCTGCTTTCTGCTCCTGACAGCCCAGCACGGGCCACTCCTCTGGTTAAATCAGAAATAAAATACTGAGAAACCAAAGATACAGAATTGAGAGTTTAACACATCTGCCATCCCCGCAATTCCATCATGAAAACACCTGCTGGACTGGGGCTGAGAGGGACAAACCTGGCAGAGGATGCGTCTGTCCTGTGGTCAGCAGTGTGACCATGGGAAGGGACACTGCCTAAGCTGGCACCTGATGAGCTACGAGCTCCTGGATTTTGAGTGGAGCCTGCTGCCAGCATCCTCACAGCCCTGCACATCTCCACATCCCCTCAAACCTCGGAGAGCTGGGCAGCTTTGCTATGGAAACAGGAGCTGCCGAGCTGGGATGGCTGGATCCAAACCAGACTCCCAGTGACTCCCAAATGAGCTTCCTGAGGAGCCGGGCGAGTGACAATGAGTGCTGACAATTTCAGTGGCAGCTCACATCCAGATTCTCACTTACAGCCTCAAAGGACCCCCAATGCAGAATTTAAGCTGAACCAGAAACTGCCAAACTTGTAAATTCCTCCCCAGGCTGCTAAAGGCATTTAAACTGATACTTGCAGAGCTGTCTCAGTCTTCCCTCACTCCATAACAAGTTTTTTCCTTGACAGAGGTTCTCTGAGTGTGCTGGTCACTCCCAACAGACACAGCCCCACAACTCAGATCATCACAGACTGATTTGGGTCGGGAGGGACCCGAAAGATCCTCTCACTCCTCTGCCTGCCATGGGCAGGGACACCTCCCACTAGATGAGGTGCAGCTCATATCAGTCCACTGCTGCACAGGTGCCACACAAATCATCCTGTACTTCCCAAACAAGACTTTGGGGATGGCTGTGGGTGCATCCTTGCAGCTGGCTGCTTCTTGAGCCCCCTGATTCTCAGAGTTCTGACCTGGCTGCAGCTGCTTGTGGACTGCACCTCACAGGTGCTGAAGTGATGGGAAGTCAGAGGGAACATTGCCATTCTTGGCAGAGTTCTGCATTTCAGAGTTTTCAGTAATTCCACAAGATTCATGAAGTGGAAACAAAAACCAAGTGTGTTGCTGAGTGCAGAGGGATCGAGGGACACAAGGACTCACAGCTCGTAAAGCTGATGGTGCCTGTAACCACGAATAACCTCAGCTCTGCTTTGGGGTTGAATCCACCCCCAGAGGACAGGGTTTCCCCACTGTCAGGAGCCTGACTGGATGTCAGCCCAGGTGTGTGTGAAGGTGTTCTCTGAGCCACATTTGCTCCCCGTGGCAAGATCCCCACATCTGCAGCTCCATGTGCAGCTCAGCACAGCAGCTGAACAAATCACAGGTAGTGTTGTCACCCCAAATTGTAACAGCAGAAGGAAGGGGGGAGCACCCCAATCCCACACCAGCTGCAGGGTTTTGCTTTCCTAACTCAAACTGGATCACACTGTCCACTCTTCTGGGCCAGGGAAGGGAGTCCTGGGCATCTCCTCCCTTCTTCACACGGGGGCTGTCAAGTTGGCAGAGAGATACTAAACACTTCTCTAAACTTCCTAAATGTCAAGAAAACATTTACAGGGCCCACTTGTGCTGAGCTGAGCCGCCAGCCCAAGGGCAGACCCGCACCCTCGCCCGGTGCTGCCTGGCATGCTCAGGGCAATCCGTTTTATTAAACATTTGTGGTTTTCCTGCTGAAAAACCCAGTGGAAGATTAATGCCAAAAAGTGACTCCTCTGGGGCTGAATCTGTCAGGCAGCCAGGACACAGGGAAGGACGGAGCCTGCCTGTCTATTCCTTCCCTGGTGTTTTATAGCCAGAGAGATCAGCCCCAGCCTGGCCAGGACTGCAGCAGGGTTAGGGGGGATCTGGGCTAATGCTGACCATGCTCTGGGGACACAAGAAAACTTCAGGCTCTCATTTGCGAACATTTCACCAGCAAATAAATTCATAAAAAGCCTTTTCCCATGCATGTTGGGTTTTTTAGTTTTTTTTGCTTTAAAACAGGATCACTGTGGTGTCCAAATTTCTCCAGGCTGCAATCACAGCTTTGCAATGCCTGCAGCTGCTGAAATCCTGTGCTGGGCATGGAAATGGGCTGAGCACAGAGCTCACACCGTGGTGCAGGCAGGGCAGGCAGGCTGGCAGCAGGAGCAGTGCCACCCCGGGGCTGGCGAGTGGTCAGTGCCATGTCCTGGCTGGACAGTGCCCCGGCCCGGCCTGCACGTGGGCGGCAGCGCCTCGCCACAGCACCAGCCCTCAGTTGTTTCCAGCTTCAACTATTACACGTTAATGAAGGTTTTCTAATGAGCCGTTTAAATAGTAATTAGAGGCCGGCACTGAAGAGGGAGATAAGTCTTGTGGGTATCTTGCCTGGCAAGAAAGGACTTGATAAGAAAGAAGTGAATGATTTTCTTCTGGGATCAATTCCAACGAGCAATTATCCCCTTGATACCACGCTGCTTAATCAGGAGCAGGCTGAAAAAACACTTGACAGTGGCAGGCAATGAATGAGCCACTTTCCCAGCATTTTCCAAGGCAAGGCTGGAGGCTTTATGCCAGTACCTGAGATAGGAGATGATCCAGATAGTGCTGAGAGCTCATTTGATTTACATAAAATAATCATCAATGTTTCTCTTTAAAAAGCTTCACACAGATGGAAGAATCATCAGCTTTGTTTCCTGATGGGTTCCCATCGCAGCAGTTCGAGGGGTTTAGGTGTTACTCAGTTTCAGGTGTTGGGCTCCAGTGGCCGAAGCGCTGACCAGGAGCTCGGCGTGTCCTGGCTGTGTGGGCAGGATGATGGTGCTTGGCTCGAGCCGTGCCCCCTCGGCAATTACAGCAAACAGATGAGCTGAGCAGCGACAATGGTGCAGGACAAGATGACTCACAGGCTTGGCTGAACACCGCCTGGTTATCCTCTGATGCTGTCGGAGAGTTAAGTAAGCTCGAGCATTTTAATAGGTTTATTTTCTCACCGTTCTACTGCCTCAGGTGATCCTTTGTGTTGCAACACAAAGTACGGTACCATGGGATTATTAAAAAAAAAGAAAGGGCCATGCTCAAACCATCATTTTTTTCTGTCACCCTGTGCCAGTGCCAGTATCTGGCAGGGACGCTGGCACGGGGAGCACACAGCAAATGATGCAAAGGGGTTTGGCAAAGGGCAGAACTAACAGCCAGGAGGGATCCTTTTAAGGCTGCAGCATTCCTCACTCTCCGTAGCCAGGAGAGATAACTGCAGCAGGGCACAGGGACTGAGCCTGGTGCCCACGGGGGCACGGGGAGCACAGCCAGGACACCTCCAGGGTGCAGCCCTGGCAGTAGGAGCACGTGGCCCTTCAGTAACTGGCAAAGGCAAAAGAAACCCCGCAAAGCTGTGCTCTGCCCAGGCACACCGGGGGGACAGACCACACTTAAGAGAAGCCCTGAGCACGGGGTGGAAGGGACTGTGTTACCCAGGCTGGCCTTTACTCCCACTCTGCCTTGTCCCCTAGTCCTGACAGGAACTGAGGTGAAGTTTTTTCCACCAGCTCAAGGTGTGGAAAACTGTTTTCTGAGGGATTTAGAGCCTTCTTCTAATTTGCAGCCTGGCTTCACTCGTGGCACTTTGCGCCTTCACTCCTGATGCTCTTGGCTCAGCTCCAGTCTCTCCTCCCTGCCCAGGGAATAGCAGGAGTAGCCCCTGGCAGCCAGCCCCTCTCCACAGCCCCCCACTCCAAGGTCTCCTCCTGTATGACAGCATCATCATTTCCCTGATCTGCCTGCACATTTCCCTGCAGCTCCCACCTGCCTGTGTGAGACCAGAACTGGTCACTCTCATCACACAGGGATAAATCAGAGCAATGACCCTTCCAGCCCAGGGACCAGTCCCAGACACTCACTGGGCACTGATGCTCAGGGTACAGCTTCACGGCACAGCAGAGCCAGCCTCAAAGCTCTCTGCTGCCAAGGAGGGACATTTCAGGAGCTCCACCTCCCCTGAACCCCTCCCTAGTGCTTGCTCACATGCTTGGACTGGTCCTGGCACAACCTCAGATCCCACAGGAGCCATTCCCCTTGCAAACATGGAAATACTCCCCCTTTTCCTGCTGTTGCAGAGCACTGAAGCAGCTCCCTGGCTGGTCAGAGGAGCCTCAGGACTGCTCGGGCTCAGCAGAGCACACCTGGGAGAGCTGAGGTGAAGCAGCAGCAATGAGTTAAAGTGAGTCAGGTAATCCCATGAGATCACATCCTGCAAGGTGGAAAGGACAGCAGGGCACAGGGGAGTGAATCCTCCCCAGCCTTCAAGAACAAACACGCTCAGCACATCGGGGGCCACAGAGGCCACGTCACAACATCCCACAGCCAAAGCAGGGCCTCTGCCTCACGTTTGGTTTCTGCACCATCATCCCACAGCAGGCTCCCGACGCAGCCACGCATCCCCCAGGAACAGCAGCACTGCTTCCCCTCCTCTCCTCCCTCTGCCCAGGGACTCCAGGGCTGGCTCGTGCTCCCGAGTTTTTCACGTTTCTGAATTTGTAGGGCTCTGGGTGACTCTCATCTCCACACCAGAGCAGAAATCCAGCTGCACATCCCCCTGTGCATCACTCCCCGACTCCCTCATTTCATCACATTCCTTGTTTTCCTGTCCTGAAGGGAATCCTGTTCTTAGTGGGCAATTTCCCCCAACTCCTTTGTTTTGATGATTACCAATTACAGGTAATCACCAAATTTCATTAGCAATTTGTACGTTTTGTGCCAAGACCTTTAAAAATGTCAAACAACAAGGCCAATTTTTGAGAAGCCCATCAAGCACAGTCCTCAGAGCCCAGCATCTTCCTCTCCCAATGGATTTAATATT
Organism: Rhagologus leucostigma; assembly: GCA_013397725.1. NCBI lineage: Eukaryota > Metazoa > Chordata > Aves > Passeriformes > Rhagologus > Rhagologus leucostigma. Next base: position 178,931 of record VZTD01000433.1, on the reverse strand, counting down.
CTCCTTTACGGCAGACCAGACAATTTAGATGCATCCTGTCTGCTTTGTCGAGAAGTTCAGGTTTTTTATCTACTCTGGCATCATTTACGTTCAGAAAATCTGTATCTCATCTTATCCATTTTCTATGTTCTTAATTATTCTCTATTTTAATCTTTATTCTGAGGCTTTGCATACTTGCAGATTCAGACTAAGAGACACTTACGTGCCAAGAACACCTTCTCCCTCCCAAATCCACAGGCCTAGTTTGCTGTTCTCCAGCAAAACGACCCAACCCCTGAGCTTTGACAGATTTATTACAAACCCTTCTTCCATGACTTCAGCTTTGTGCGAGCCCTTTCTCATTCCTGGAGGAGAAGCTAGCTGCTCCTACCTGTTTCCATGCTCAGAGCTCCTTGCCTGTTGATTCCTCGTTGGTTGTGGCACTTCCCATTCCCAGGTACTCATCACCCTCCTCTCTGCCCTTTGACCAGTGTTCCCAGTGCCACCAAAAACACGGGAATAGTTTTCATGCTGGTTTTTTTGGAACTATACATAGATTATCCTACATCTCTGTCCCATCCTCAGCACATCCCAGCCCCACTTCTCCTTTCCTGCTTCCCCTTTCATTTACACGTCTGGACAGCTTCCAAGAATTGTGCAACCATCCTTTACTATTTCCTTCAATAACCTTGGCAAGGTTGGATTTTGCCATACTTTCAGACTTGCCTGCTTTATGAAAATTGCAAAAATTCCTTTTTAGTCCTGTTTCTTTCTCTGTTGCCTGTGGGCTCCCAGACCTCCCTCAGCAGCATGTTCTCCTCCCACCCACCATCCCCAGAGCCCATTCCTTGTCCCTGCAGACCCTCTGGCCCTGCCTCACCGGCACGGGAAGCAGGCAGGGCTTGCTGTCGGCAGGAGGGAGCTGCTGGTGACTCACAGCCTTCCTGGCTGCAAGGCCACGGCCATCCTGTTTGTGTGCAGCCAGGGCAGCCGGAGCCTTTGCAGGAGAGGTTTAATCCCACCTCGGGGCTGGCAGGTGGGCAGAGCTGTCCTGCCACAGGGAACGGTGAGCCTCCAAACCTGCTCAAAGCCCCCCCATCCCACACCTGGCTGTCAGAGGAGCTGCTTGGGTGGGTGCTTGTGTCCACCCTGTGCAGCTCCAGGGGCCAGGGCAGATTCCTGGAATCCCATGGAACTTGATAACCATCACTATTATTTTTAGTTCTTTCCTTTCAGCCCCTCTCCAAAGCAGGCTGAGGCTCTGCGAGCCGTGCAGCACGGAGCGCCTGCAGTGCAAACCCACAAATATCCACAAAATTGGAGGAAAGAGGTAGGCGGGAGGAGGGAAACCCTAGGAACTTGCCCTGGGAAACAGCTCTGTGCCAGATTGCCTCGCTGCAGGAAGAGTGCCCCGGTCACCACCAAAGGCTTTCCGAGCCCGCCACAGGGTCCTGCCCACACCCCGGCTCGTGGATGCCCCGGGTGTCCCCAGGCAGGGAGCAAATCCCCCGGGAGCAGGACTCCAAACCCGTCCTTCTACAGGAAGCCTCTCCTCTGGAGCACCTTTCCTGGCACAGCTCTCCCCTCCGGCGGGAGGAGACACGGGAGCCTCGCTTGGCCGCACGCTCCAGCCACAGGCTCTGGGTGCACCAGGCTCGGGGCTTTGCTACCTGAGGAGGCTTTTACCAGAGAGGAGCAAAGGAAAGTGCTTCAAAAGAAGACGAGAAACACTGCAGCTCTTGGAAGGGCTCCAGCCTTGGCTGGGAAGTTGAGACATGCCTTGGAGGGGATGAGAGTCCCCTTGGAAGATAATCAGAGATTTCGAGTCTCTCCTACTTCCTCCTGTTTACAAAGTCAGGGAAACCAGAAAGTTGGTTCTCCACCCCCACCCCACACAACAGCCTCTGCTCATGGCAGGACTGAGGAACACCTTGATGGGAGGCTCCGGAGGGCCCTCGGAAACGACTGTGGGGGAAGCAGGGTTGGGCTGCAGGGGAGTTTCCAAAGCCCTACCGTGGCCAAGAGCAGGACAGTGAGGTGCAGGGCTGGAGAGATCTCCCTTCCTAAGGGCTCGTCCCCGCCACGGGGCGCACATCCCATGGGCATGCAGGATCCTGGGGCCATGGAGCCCTTGGAGCACGAGGAAAGACCACCCTGACGTCTTCTGCCCAACCAGTGCTGCCCCTGGTGCGCTCAGAGACAGCCCTCGGGTGGGGAACTGCCTGGCTCACTCCCCCCGAGCCTCACACGGGGCTCTGTCACAGCACAGTGACCTGCCCGTGTCTGCCACCTCTCCGAGCCCCTGCAGTGCTCTACGGGCACAGCCACGCTGGCTGGAAGGGCCCACCCAGAGCCAAAAGTGCCATATCCATGAACCACTGGCTGTGCATCCCGGCTGTTCTGCATGGCTGCACTGCAGCTCAGAGAATCACAGAATATCCTGGGCTGGAAGGGACCCACCAGGACGGAGAAATCCAAGCAAAACCCTCAGAGCAGCTTAGGGACCCGAGACGCTTGCACAGAGGCTGTTCCCTAGTGACATTTCCTCCTGGTTTGAACCTCACACTGCATCTTGTAGGCAGCAAAATCCCTCCATTCACAAAGTCCCAGTGCCTTTGGGCTATGTCCATGTTGGACAGAAAAACAGAATCAGATTCCTCAGGAGAAGTCAGACACAAGCTCAGGGAATAACTGGACATATTATAGGCACGGTGATGTTTACATAAAGCAGTGGAGGTCACACACTGACTAAATAACTCAGTCTGAGGGCAGCCAAGAGACACACACAGCCTCCCTGGCACCTTACAGGGCCCAGAGCCGCCGCTTTAACTTCTCGGGCTTCAGCTTCCCTGTTTCTACCGGCAGCTATAGGAACCTGGTTATCTTCCAGGAGCATGGAGAGACAGCATTACCAGTGGCAACAAAGTGGCTTGAGAGCCTCCAAGGGCCTGAGCTGCACTAGCCAGCCAAGCACTCGGCCAAGAGGGAAAGTTCAGTCCCTGCTGCCAACACTTGGCAGGCTGAGGGAGCACTGGCTGAGGCTGCTCAGCCCAGCTGTGCTGCCTTGGACCTCCCCCAGCTCCCACGAACACAACTGCGAAAGGAGGGAGAGAGGCTTCAAGTGCAGCAGATTCCCCTGGCACTGCCGTGGGAAGCTTCCAGCTCTCTTCACTGCTCCTATCAAGAGCTCCTTTTCAGCCAGGAGGCTCTTCCAGCACCAGTGCACAGAGACAGACATCCATGGCAAGGCAGGAACACGAGCGCACAGGCTGGAAAAGGCTTGGACACTCATTTTCCCATCAAAGGAAGCACAACATCCTCCCTTTACCCAGAGATGCAGACACACAGTCACGTTGCTCCCCTAAGTCCCAGGCTGCCCCGTGCCTGTCCCGTTCCCAGGCGGTGCTGTGCTCTCGAGGGGTGAGTAAGGACTCAGACATGCAAATCCACAGGCAAGCGTGTGCGTGTTGCAACACGGAGGAGGCTGCTCGGCCCGAGGACTTGGCTCCTCCCGTGAACAGGCTCATGAAAAACCTAAGTCTCCAAATATTTTATTTTGATCCAACAGCCTGGCAAGATCTTCTGTGAACATCCACTTGGTTGGGACTCCATGGACCTCGGAGGAAGAAGGGGGAGTGGTAGGAAGTCAGAGACAGACTTGAGCTTGGGCTTGGGTTTGGGAGGACTTTCACTCTTTCTAAATAAACATAGAAGCCTTGATGTTTAAGGACAAAAAGCTTTTCTACTTGTGGCTCTTGGTTTGTGTGTTTGAACAAAGGTTTCTTGGGCATCTGCCAGCTTGACTGAAGAACTGGGGGTCAGCAACAAGGTGAATGCATCCCACTGGCACAGACCAGGGCAGCAGGTACCAGCTGGTGAGATGGGATGGAGCAAGACATCCAATTTTGGCTACAAAACTCCAGAGAACCATAGAACGCCCCATCCCTGGAAGTGTTCAAGGCCAGGCTGGACGGGGCTTGGAGGAACCTGGGATCGTGGAAGGTGTCCCTGCCCATGGCAGGAGGGGGGAATGAGATGAGCTTTAAAGTCCCTTCCAAGGCAAACAAGTCTGTAATTCTGTGATTCTTTGGGTGATAACTGGAGAGACATTGCTCAGCTCAGCACCCAGCACGTCACCTGTGTGGGACATGGATTCAAGAGAGTCTTGTTTGCTCGAGTGCCAGAGTCTGTGCATGACACCAGTGGCTGGTGTTGGTGACCATCGGGCCAGCCCCCGGTACCTGCAGTGCCCTGCAGTAACTCTGCTGAGCACAGCACCTTTGAGTCCCGGCTGTCAGCACAGGCACACAAAAATGGGAGCTGGCTGTTCAGACATCCAGGGGTTGGATGAACCAGAAACGGGATGTAAGAAAAGGGAAAGCAGCAGGCCAGAGTCTCCTTCCAGGGAAAACCCAGAAAAGCCCATGGATGTAAAGAGCTGAGAAGAGCTGAGACAGTGGGAACATGAAATCAGCCAACTGCCCTTGTGCCTCGAGATACGGGATCCGAAGGAGGTCCGGTGGGAATGAGAGGCGAGCTCTCGTGGTAGCGGCTGCTGCCCGTCCGCGTGGCCGCAGCGGCCGCGTTGCAAACCCCTGAAGTCACAGCTCCAGAGGGGCTCAGAACAGGCCCCTGACATGGAAAATGCTGTGACTGGGATCTCAGTATCCTCCAGTCTGGTGCATTTTGTGATTACTGACCTTGCGGAGGGAAGCTCAGGCTGAGGAAATAGGCTCCTTTATTCCATGTCTCCGTAAGAAATGCTGGTTATTTCTGCTGAATTAGGCGGCTTTCCTTCCTGCCCAGAGTGGAGTGAAGCCCAGAGCCATGTCCAGAGCCCAAGCCTCAGCTATGGCTCCATGGAATGGATTATTTATTTCTGTAGCTGAACACTAGATACATCACTGATACAGAGACATTTGGATGAGCCTCAAACCCTCTCTCTTTATTCTTCTTTCCCCACTTTTTTTAGGTGTACAGGACAGCAGCAACAGGCGAATGGTTTCATGATTTGGGAAACCCTCTTGGCAGACACACTCAGCAGGGTGGACTCAAGTGACCTCTCATTCCTTACTCTGTGTTGGACATTTCTGTAGCTGTCTCATATCTGGAAGAAAAATCTTTGTTTTCCTGCCAGCCTTGGAGTTTGTACATTTACATTCTCCCAAATCCAAGGAGAAGCAAGGAAAAATCTTGAAGAGGTAAGGAGATGGACAGTGATTCCACAGTAGCATGACCACACCATCATCTCTCCAGCTAAACCTGCCATCTCTACCCGGGCTGCTCAGCTGCTGCTGCTCACAAGAACCTCTGGGGACAAGGTCTTGCTTTCCCTGCCTGGTCACCTGTTGGAGAGCCACATCCTCGCTAATGACTCAGCTCTGAGTTGCTCAAAATGATGTTTCCATATCTGACTCCACCAAGGTTTCATAGAAGCACAATCTGATTTGGGTTAGAAGGGACCATAAACTCATCCCATTCCATGCCCTGCCATGGGCAGGGACACCTTCCACTATCCCAGGTTGCTCCAAGCCCCATCCAGCTTGGACATTTCCAGGGATCCAGGGGCAGCCACAGCTGCTCTGGGCACCCTGTGCCAGGGCCTCACCTCCCTCACAGGGAAGGATTTCTTCCTAATGTTACTTTCAGTCATTCCAGGAATCCCCAGGCCATGCTTATACCAGACTCTGGTTCAAAGGAGAAAGGTGAAAGTATAGAAATTAAGACTTTAGCGATCAAGATCTCCAGCCATGCTGGGACTGGATGGCAGTGTCCATCGTAGCCGCTCTCCCTGTCCCTGTTTCTGTCCCTGTCCCAGTGGACGTGGCTGTTGCTGCTCCAGTGGGGATCAATACTTTCAGTTAATACAGCTGGGGTTTTGTGGAGTTGGGCACTCAAACCTCACAAAACTCCAAACCACTTCAAGTCCCCGATGCAGGCGAGTGGCTGGGAATGCCCCTGGGAGGCAGAGCGGCCGCTGCAGCCGCGCTGTGCTGGAGAAGGGGCCGGGCCGGTGCTGCCTGGCAGCGAGCGCTGTCCCTGGCAGGAAGCCGTTTGTCTGCGAGGCAAGGAAACAAGGAGGGTTTGGAGACGGCAATCCCATGCAGCTTCTCACTGCTTTTCCCAGCTACTGATCCAAGAGCGCCTGTGTTTACTTCCAGCCTTCCTCTCTGCTCCGCTGCCAAGCAGCCTCGCTGACCGGACACAAAGTGCTCCACCAGGAAACGAGCTGGGCCCGATCAGATAAAAAGGCCACTGCACAGACATACTCTGGTGGCATTAACCCTGCTCTACCTGGTGCCAGGACTGTGGCAGCACAGCCAGCCCCGCGCATCGCCTGGTCTCTGCTCCCAGGATAAACGTTGTTGTACCTGGGGCTGCTCCTCAGTGTGACAGCAGCTGGAATCCTGCCCGTGTGGCACCGGGATGCTTGCAGGCAGGGAGGGTGGACATGCCACGTGTGCTGTGGCTGTGGGTTCAGACTCGTGTGCCGGGGTCACAGCAGGGTGACGGGGGACATGGGAGATGGTGCTGTGCCCGTGGGAACCGCAGTGCAGCCAGACCGACTTCACCAGGGCCTTTGGTCACTGGTCTGAGAACGCTTTCCAGGAGCAGATGAGGAGGGGCTGCCCCGCGGGTCATGGTGGCTCACGAGAAACAGGCCATGGATGGCTGGGCTCTGTGGCAGCTCCTCTGCCGCAGCTGTGACCTCCTGTTTGGCTGAGGCAAGTGAGAAATAACCCCATGAGTGAGGTTACACCGAAGTGATAGGCTAATAGAGCTTGGAAAGCAATCTCTGAGCAATCCCTTCTCCCCACCTAATTCACCATCTTTATTTAGTTATCCCAAATGTTCCAGTATAATATATATGATATATATGTGTTTTTTTAATATATATACTTCCTTAACCTTCAATTATCACGTCTCCTTTTCCCTGCTGAGGCATTCTTCTCCCTGGTCCCAGCATGGTGGTGATCAGAAGGCAAACGGAGGGGAGAGAACCTCTGCTCTTCCTCAGCTCCATTCCCACACCAAGTTCCATCTCTAGTGAGAAACTCCAATGTTTCCATTGTGCGAGAAAGGAAACCTGAATTCCCAGCAAAGAATTTGATGGAGTCACAGCCAGCTGAGCAGAGAGTGACAAGCAGTCACCAATAACTCATTCTGGCCATGCTGCCCACGTTCAGAGGCACTTTCCCTTCCCTGTGTTTCAAGGGATAAAGGGTATTTTCCAGCGCCCTCCCACCGCACAGGCCCCTATTGCTGCACTGACTGCCTGGGGCAGCACTTCACCTCAGCCTGCTCTTAACTCTTACAAGGACCAACCACTGCATTAAGCCAATGCATCCAGAACAAAAACCCTGCCCGGGCTTGAGGACTGGAGCAGGAGAAAGGCCATCGCCAGCGTTTGGTTGCTGAAATCAAGGGCTGAGCAGCAGCCCCAGTCACCCCTCCTGTCTCCTTGGCTCAAAGCAAGCTGCACCCAGGCTCTACAGATTCACCCCATCCCAGTGACCAGCAGAATTACTGGTGGGGCAGAACTTCTGCACACCAACACCTGTCCGGGCAGAGGTAGGAGGTTCCCTTTTTTTGAAGAATACTTGAAAAAAAAAAACTATTTAACAGCTTTGCCGTACTTTAGCCTGATTGCTAGTCCTGCTCTGCCGATCCCTCCCAGTGCTCCTGCACACCCGCCTGGGTCTGCAGGGAAGGGATCCTGTGTTTGACATCCGTGTTATTGTGTCTTGCTCGCTCTCACGCTCGCTGGCCCGGGGCCAGCAGCAGAAGGACGTAACCTTGAGCCGGGCTGGACCCTGCCTTTCCCAGCCACTGAAGTGGGAGAGGGGCTGGAGCAGGAAAAACAAGGAGGCAGCTTTTCCCTTTCTTTGGGTGGCGATCCCCCGGCCCTGCCCAGCGCACGCATTCCTGACTCGATGCCAGGGTGGACAGTGGGCAGCCCCAGGGAGCCAGTGCCAGGCCCTGGAGGAAACTGCAGCTGCCTGCGCAGGGCGATACGAGGCTCTGAGCCACCGGCCAGCGCAGCACACGTGGGCCCAGCCAGGGACCCGTCCTCACAGAACCGGCCCCGCAGTCCCTGAGGAGCCGCATCGGGAACAGCTCGGCACCGGGTCTGCTGTGGGATCGATGCTTTGCATTTCTGCCAGACCCCAACCTGCACTGAACCCCACCGTGCTGAGGCTGCAGCTCCGGCCACCCGGACCAAAGCATCCAGCCCACACCTCAGGGCTGTGCATTTCCTCTCCAAGCTCCCTCCAGGCCCTCCTGCCTGCTGCCCCACCGTGCCCTTCCTTGTCACCCTCACAGCTGGGGGATGGCCAGGAGTTATGGGGACAGAGAATCATGGAATCATCATGGAAAAAACATCTGAGAACATCAAGTCCAACTGTTCCCCCAGCACTGCCAAGCCCACCACTAACCCCAGCTGCCACATCCACCCTGGATGGTGACTCCACCGGTGACTCCACCAGTGACTCGGAGCAGCCTGTTCCAGGGCTTGACAGCTCTTTCTATGAAGAATTTTTTACTAAATACTGGTCAGGGATGCTCTGGGAACAGATGTCTGGCCTCAAATGGGGCAGGAGTTCTTCGAGAATCAAAAAAGGCAATGCTGAGGCCATACATGATTTACAAAAACTGTAGCAAGGTCTGCAGGGGCTTAAGGTCTGTAACTGCTGATGGCTCTGCTGCAGCAAGACCATCTTCTTGACCATATTCTGTGTAATTTTTGGGCAATGGTTTTAAACTGAAGGAGGGTTGATTTAGATTACTTATAAGGAAGAAGTTTTTTACAGTGAGGGTGGTGAGGCCCTGGCACAGGCTGGACAAAGAAGCTGTGGCTGCCCCATCCCTGGAAGTGTCCAAGGCCAGGCTGGATGGAGCTTGGAGCAATGTGGTCTAGTGCCTGTGGTAGGAAGGGTGGAATGAGATGAGTTTTAAAGGTCCCTTCCAACCCAAACCAGTCTGGGATTTGATGATTCTCAAGACAGGAGATAGAACCTGTTCCTGAGCAGGCACAGCGTCCACCTACCACTCTCCAGAGACAGATCTGCACGAACCTGCACAAGATTCCACCCATTTTTAACAGGATTGGCTTCACAGAGATGGTCCTGACCGGCTTCAGGTCAGGCACGCCCGGCTCTGCCGGCCGGGGTCATGGAAGCAGCAAACATCACCCATTCCTCACTTGGTACTATGGCATGAGGGAGGGAGCCTGGGCAGGGCAGGGAGCCTGGACAGGCTCTGTCTCCTGGCTCAGGGCTGCCCCTGGAAAATCTGCCTGCTCCACTTGGCTCAGCTTGGCTCCGCTCACCCGTGGGCACAGAAGGGCTTGGGAATGGGGACCCAGAGTCCCGGGAGCAGCAATCAGGGAAGGAAGCACCAGGCCCGGGACACTTGCAGATGAGACAGGAAGGGATTACACACATCCCACCGCTCCAAACATGCGTCCCCCTTGAACAAAGCCGTTCCTGCCTCTGTGTGCAGCCAGGGCTGGGAACGGGCTCCCAGCTGCTCTGGGAACGCTGCGGATCACTTTCCTTTCCCACTGTCAGCACCTGCTTAGAGGTTAGTTCCTACGACCTTCAGGGCAACGCCGTATCACGGTTTTACTGCCCTGAGAAAGAGATGGGGATGATAAACCAGGGCGATCACTCCCCCCGATCCCTCCAGCCCCAGCGGACGCGCGGCCTCTCCGGGCGCCCGGGCCTGTCCCGGGAGCCGCGTCCCCTGAGGGCGGCCTGCGTGCGCTCTCTCCCATCAAACTGCAGACCAAGGCAGGAATAATATGGACACATATTTTTAGCAGCAGCAAATTATTTCTCTTACAGAAGGAATATTTCCATGCTGGGCTTTTTCCCTTCCCTTATCACAGATTGTATATTTAGAGCGTGAGAACTCTACCTCGCACAGACAGCCGCTGCCAGGCCCCGTTGCTCAGGCAGGGAGCCACTGCTGGCCTCTCAGACCTGCCCCTTTTTGGAACCAAACCCCCCATCTTCGCTCCATGAGTGGGAACTGCCAAAGGGAGAGCTGAGTTTGGGATATTGTGTGAAAAGAACGGGAAAAGGCACTCCAGAGAGTTATCAATCAGCACGTTTGTGAAGTCGTGGCTGCTGAGCTGTAGGAAACACAGGGCAGACCGTGAGCCCTGACACAGCCACCAGCAGCAGCTCAGGCTTCACCGCTTCCCCTCCGGCTGCAGGTGCACGAGGGATCCCGAGGGATGGCTGGAACAGTTGGGGACATCCCCAGGGCCATCTGGCTGCTAAAACACACTGCACTTGCCAGCAGAGCGTCTCACCCAAAGAGTGGCTTTACAGCCTGCCCTGCATAGAGCCTGTGAATGAAAAGCCACGGATGCTCAAAGCCCCTTCCCACCACGGATGCACGTGCCAGCTTAAATGGAGTGGGGCGACAAACCACAGCACCCTCTGTTTTCACTCTGCTTTCCCACCCCTCTGGCATGCTGGAGGCTGGGTAGCCCTGCCTCCCTGCCTGCCTCCCTGCCTGCTTCCCTTCTGCCTCCCTGCCTGCCTCCCTGCCTGCCTCCCTGCCTGCCTGGCCCTGCTGGGAGGTGCTGTCTGGCAAGGAAGGCACAGCCAGCCGGCAGCCCTGGGCTGGAGCGCTGGAGGTTTCTCATTCCTAGAGAGGAGGCTGATTTCACAGCCCGACCGTGGCAAACATCTCTGCGATTTTCGGAGTTTGTCATGGATGAGCTGTCAGGCACCGCTGGATCCACACGCCCTGCTCTGAGAGGGATTGAGATAGAACAGCTCCTCGTGCTCGATGGACCCAACCCTCCCCATGGCCCCTTTAAGGCAGATTTAACGCATTTCAAACAAAAATGCATCAAATGCCATATTTCCACACCGAACATGGGAATTTCACGGTCTGGGTGACTTTCATGACATCGAGATTGATACAGACTCTTAATCATAGGTAACAGTTGCTGGATGCAGCCCCAGGATGAGGGCTGGGCATCTTGGATGCCTGCCTGGGTTTGCCCCTGTCAACCTGGCCCTGTTTATTTTCTTCACATCTCTGCTTGGGCATCACTCTCTCTAAGAGAACAACATGTTGAGTCATTGGGCTTCTTGCAAACAGTGGCCCTGTGCCTTTTGACCTGCCCGGGATAACTCCAACAGCAGCACGGGAATGGAAAGGGATCCGTCTGCTCCAGCACTCATCCCTCGTGGGTACGGGCTGTGGTGTGGAGGCAACACCTGCATCGAGCAGCTCTCGCATGACAGCACACTGACCTAAACCTCCCCTGGCACAATTAGAGGCTGCGTCCGCTTGTCCTGCCGCTTGTTACTTGGGAGGAGAAGCTGGCGAGGAGCAAGGGCCAGTTCTGTGCCAAGCCTCGTTTCTCCCACAGATGGGCCAAGATCGGCTGCAGCGATCTCAGTGACAGCAGTGACAGCAGTGACATCAGCCCCACGTTCTGTGTGGGGCTGGCTCATCTCTGCAGGACTGAGCTCTCTGGCAGCAGCTGTGTGGGGCCAAACCCAGGAGCTGAGCAGCTCCACGGGAACCACCGGGAGCAGGAACAGAACCCCGGGAGCAGGAACAGAACCCCACTGAAATCAGAGCACGCTGGACACAGTGCTCAGAGAGCAGCCATCCTGCAGCCGAGCTGGCAGTGGCGAGAACCAGCACTGGTGTCTCTCACATGCTCACCAAACACACACAAAACGCTGCTCAGTGGCTCTTCCCAAAGGAGAGGCTCTCAGGAGAGCCCAGGAAATGAGGGATGGGCAGAGATGGGCACTGCCGGCTGCTGAAAGCCTGAGGTTAAGGGACAAAGTAGGAGACTGGAAAGCATTTACACATTTCTCATGACCTGAATTTCCAAGAAAAGTGGCTTGGCAAGGACCAAAAGGCTGAAACTCAAGCCCTGGGTTCATCCTGGAACAGGGATCTGGACGATTTGGGCTCCCTAGAAGCAGCGAGTGGCCAGGCTGAGGCAGTGGGCAGGGCTGTGGATGAGGGAGGGGTGGCTGGCAGAACAGCCCAGGGCCAGGCAGGCATTTCAGGAACCAAAGAACCCCAGCAACTCCTTACTGAACACCTTCATCTAGAAAAATGCTTCAAATGGGGGTAGGGGAGGGAGAAGCAAGAAGTGATAGCCAAAAAACAGAAGGGAAAGCAGATGCATGTTTGGGACAGGGTTTGAATTGAAAACCCAGACAGTGGGAATGTTAAAATGAGATTTCCAGGCAGATGCCTTCTCTCCTGTGTGACCAGGAACAAACCATCCCATCCTGGGAGATGCACGTCCTCACACATCTCCCTTTGGGTATTTCCAAACCTGCTTTCTGCCCGGTCCCTGTGTGAAGGGAGGGTCCATTCCACTGGCACTGCTCTTCCCTTGTTATCTTCTTATCGTGGTGTTATCACCCCAGGGACATTTTGGGTGCTTGGGAAGGCAATCCCTGGGCATGTGCTCCAAGAGCCAGGAGGAGCAGCAAGTTTTTCCATAGGGGCCATGCCCCTGTGTTGCTGTGGTCACTGAGAGGCATGAACTCAGGAGCCCTGGAGCACCCAGAATTAAGCCTGGATGTTTCAGGTTAAGCCTGAAGGCTGGGTGAAGACTTCACCCACTGAGAAATAAAGGGAATGTTTTTGCTGCTCAACTCGCCTGCGCAGGCAGAGCTGGTGTGAAAATTCCTGGTGTGAGGGTGAAGAGCCGGACCCATCCTGCTCCCCCTGGCAGTGACCCGTCCCCTGCAGAGCAGTGGCACTGAGAAGGGGCAGGGGCAGGGGCAGGCTGGGTGCTGTGCTGGGGGAGCAGGATGAGGGCAGGGCTCCTGTCCGGCCGGCCGGGGCTCGGCGCTGCAGCTGCAGCTGACAGCTGCAACAGGAACCAGCTGGGCTGGACGGCGGGAGCGGAGCAGGAAGGATTTCCAGGATGGGAGGCCGAGAGGGAGGCAGGGGCTCTCATGAGATGGAGGAGCTGAGGCTGGGGGAGGTCTTCCAGTGATAACCATCACTGCGGGGCTGGGGTTACCCTGTGGCAGACGACGGGGAGGTGGAAGGAGGGGTCAGGTTCTCTGTGAGAGAGTGTTCAGAAAGGATCACGGGAGAGAAATCAAGGTGTTAGGACACAGTCCCCATACAAACAGTCCCTGGCACTTTGAGGGTGGGTACCTTCTGCACCCCAGCCTGCAGGAGCCTCCAGGCAGCACAGAGGGGAGAGAAAAGCTTAATTCAACCTAAACCAGACAGGTGCGGTCAGCAGCACCTTGCACTGTGCCTGGGTCTGGGGTTCATTCGTGCTTCACTTAGTTGCGCTGCAGACAATGACCTTTCCTTGCTCAGGATCTGTTGTTTCACTTGCCCTGCCATGGCAGCAGTTTGATGGATGAACGTAAGGGTCATATCCAGCAGTTCACTCTGGATTTTCCCTGCTGCACCACTAGATCCTTGCTGACATGCGAGTTAGGAAAATCCCATGCAGTCTCCAGCACACGGGACCCCACGGGGCAGGCACCGAGGGACTGTTCTCTTTCTGGAGGGATGAGAAACTCATTACCCCTGCAGATGGCCTGGCTCTTCCAGGCCTCTCGCCTCCAGTGCCAGCCCAGCAGAGGCCAGGGGCTCTCTGAGATTACAGCTCCTCGCAGTTTATGAGGTTACATAAAACACTGACAGTGGATGCGTTAGTAACACAGTGGCTTGTATTTATGCCTGGTGCATGCCCACTGCAGAGCAGGGGTGACCTGCAGGCTTAGCTAGAGCCCCTGTGCTGGTTTTTGGATGGACTCCATCAGCATCAACAGCTGGGCCCTGCGGAGCGGCCAAGGGCAGCTCAGATGTCGTGTCTGTGCTCCAGCACCCACCCACGGGCTCCCTCCAGCACTGTGAGCACGGAGGGCTGCTCCTACCAGGATGGGGCTGCCACGTCTGTGGGAGGCAAGACCTCTGAGCAGCGTGGCTGTGGTTTCCCAGCTCTCTCCTCCTACCTGCTGCACCCATCACCATCTGGCCTCCAGCGCCCCGCATCGCAAAGGATCCCCTTTATGAGAGTAAGTTAAAGTTGTGATGGGCAAGGAGAGACATTTCTGAAGGCAAGGAGCAGCCTGCCTGTCTGGGAGAGAGGAGGGGGAGCAGCAGGATTCCCTGAGCACGGGGCAGGGTGTCCACACGGCCCCCGCTCCCCTCAGGAAGGAGGAACAACAACAGGAAGAGAGAAGAACCAGCTCAGACGAAAGATAAACAGACCAGCGAGATAGTGAAGCCAAAAGTTGCTAATTAACCTCAAATTGCTTCTGAAAGGACTCCGAGTGGAGCGCTCCCTCTGGAAGGCGAGCAGGCAGGGCTGTCCCAGCACATCTGCTGCCACAGCCCCGCTCTGCTGCTGCACCGCAGCTCCTGGGGCTGTTTTCCTCTCAGGAAGCCTGAGCTGTCCTGGGTGTGAAAGCAGGAGTCAGCAATCTGAAAAGGAGCAGCGCTTGCTCTTCCCTCAGACCAAACCTTGTTTGGGTTCAACAAGGACAGGCTGGAGCCTTTGGTGCCCCCACCAGAGACCCTCTCCCTGCGCTCCCACGGGCACCACGCGGAGCACTGGCAGCAGCTGCGTCCAGCTGAGCTCCCTCGGAGCAGCAGCGCACCCCGAGCAAACCTCCGGTGCTGCAGCACTGCTGAACCCAGCACAGCCCAGTCCAGGATCCAGCCCTGGCCCCTGCAGAGTGCGTTTCATGCTCCGCATGATCGGGAGATTTACGGACGGTGCTGAAGCCCGGTTCCCTCAGGCCAAGGAAATAAATGAGAGAGAAGAATTAAAGTGATTGCTCAAACCCAAGGGCCAGTCAGGAACAATCCGGGCTCCTTGGAGCAGGAAATGACACTCACTGAGCATCTGGGTGCATGTCAGGATGGATTACGAGCCTGTCAGGAGTCAGACATCAGCTTTACAGGATGATTCCACGTGACAGGGCTGCTGTGGGCTCTGGACACCAGAAGCCCCATTGCAGGCACTGCAGCCCCAGAGCAGCTGCCACTCTCCTGCAATGCACTGTTTCTTCTTTCTCCACTGAAGGTCTCCAAAAAACGACACCAGCTGAGATGTTGGATTTGGCTGCAAACCGGGGCAGGTTTTCAAGTGCAGCATCCGGTGAAGCTCAGGGATGTGATCTCCCTGCTTGGCCCACGAGGTGCCAGGCTGCCTCTGCTCCAGCCAGACCAGCTGTGTCTGGGGGTTAGGGGGTAATTGCCATCCTGCAGTACCCAAGGAGAGGTTTTGGCATCAGCACTTTCTGGGCCTGGTGTTCTGGACACACAAACACCCTTAGATTTGGTGCTGTCCCAATATTTTTGGAGGAAGAGGATTTACAAATAAACCCTTCACCCCCAGATAGGTACCTGAGCCCTCACCTTTCACCATGCAGAGATACAGGGCTGTAGGAAGGTGATGCTGAGGCAGCCAAGAGCACTCAAAGTACTGAGTGGGTCACAGAGGCTGTCCCAAAACCTGGTAGAGAGAGACAGGGACCTGCAGCAGGTCACTCACATCCCCCTGTGCCTCAGGGCTGGTGGAAGTTGTCTAATTGTTAGGAGTCCAAACTTTGGGGACATAAATGTCACCACAAGGATCCCCAATGGCAAAGGCAGACTCTGCACTTACTTCAAAAGGATCTCAGTTGAACCCCAAGAAACATTTCATGTAAGCACTCACAGCCCTTTTCCTATTCAGATCAAACTCATATCAATCCTGTATCAATGCCAGGGATGCCCCGAGGTCCTTTCTGACCTCTGCCATTAAAGGATTCCAAATAAATTTCCTCTATTAGTTGTTCAAGCCTTTTGAGGAAAAATACACTGAGGTCACCAGCAAAACAGGCAAATGTTTTACACCTTTATGTGGGCTGGACTGTGTTGCTGTCCCACCTGGGAAACAAAGCTTGGACACTTGCAGGGACTCTGGAGCACAGTCTGCCCATAAAGGGGCCCTGACTGGACACCCTGATTGTTCTGATTTATATAAACATAGAAGCTATCAAAAGCTCATCAAATTTTAAATGCTGTAGAAGTGTTTTAAAGCTTTCTGTGATAAACTCTCCCCAGGAAACACCCACTGTCTGTGGCAACCTGCTCTCTCCCGTCCCACCCTGAAACCAGGTTGTGTCCCATTTGCCTCTCCCACTGAGCAGATCCCACTCACAAACTCTCAGCAATGAAGGGGCTGGCATATGAATTTAAGGATGTGCTGAGGCCTCCCTGTCCTGGGGAGGGCTCTGCTCCATCTCCTGGGGTACACCACAACCCTGCTGAAACATTATCCAGCACCAGACAATCTTCCAGTTAAAAAAAAGCACTAAGAAAATAAGGAAGCATCCCAATCTCTGTCATAAAACAATAATTGATTGTGCAATCGATGGATGAAGCTCGGGTAAATGACTTGGGTATGTGACAGCTACGGAAGAGGAAAGTTTGGATGTGAACAGTCCCACTGGCTGAGAACATTCTCACGCCTGAGCAGGGATGGGAATGAGGCTCAGCACAGCTCACAACTGCCATCACTGCTTCGCTTCCTAAACTTCACTTTCTTTTACTTGGAAAAATAACCACGAAATTAAAGCAAGCAAATAAAACAAACAAACCATCCTTATCTTAGAAAAATCCCAACGTCACGCTGAAGGGAGATAAGAAATGGTGGAGCAGTTATTGTCTTGCTGTCGATGGGAGCCGTAAGTGTTACACGGCAAGAAAAACAAACACTCCCTGTCGGATGGGAGAAAATGTTTCTTCTCAGTTGGAGAAAGAAAAACACAAAGCGGCTCAACTGCATCCCCAAAATTGTGCAATTTACTTTGCATATTTGGCAGCAAAAGTAGAAGAAGCAGCTTATAATCCAGGGTTTTCATGCAAATGACAGGTTCTTGGTTCTTGAAGGAGCACTTCATTTTGGTATGCTTTTTTAATTAACCTTCTCACAGCACATTAGAATTAAAGGAACACCACCAGCAGAAAACTCACTGAGTGAGCATTTTCAGGGCCTGGTGCCCCAGCAACCCCTGGACTGGCTGTAACTGAGGCACATCAGGGAACCAGCACTCCCTGGATGGTTTGGGGTTTATATGGATAACTGCAGCATTTTCTGTACAGCAAATTTCCCCATGTGCCTTGGCCGGGCAGTTCCCCAATTCCCAGAGCAGCAGGAGACAAGAACCAGCCAGAAATCCATGATCCATCCCAAGGCTGTGGATGTGAAATACCTGGGGTTTACTTTTCTTTAGCATTTCACTAGAAAGATGTGAATTGTTGTACATTTAATTATTTTTAAATGTTAATCCAAAGTGCAATAAGGTGGAAATTATGTATAAATCAACCTGAAAAGTTCCTTTTTCTGCCCCAAGAGTTGACCCTGTGCTTCAATATATGGAATAGCTGGTGTGAAACACATCTAAAGAGACTGAAAAGGGCACTGCCTGCCTGCAAAAACAGTTTAAAATTGTTGAGAGTATCCCAAAGAAGGTAATTTTTCAGGAAGGAGCCATATGAGGCAGCTCCCCAGGCAGCAAAGGGAACCAACTCTGCTGGCTCCAGACAGGAAGGGAAAAAAAAACACGAGGGAAGTGAAACTGTGACAATTTTTAAGTCCTGGGGACAGAGTCCTATGACTGGGCACAGTCCTGTGTCACATGAAAGGTGTGGGAAAGTGCTGAAGCGTAGGTTACTCTCACATTTCTGGCTTCAAAAATAGCCTGAGAACCAAGCCATGACTTCAGAGCCGGGGCAGCTCCCAGGCGAGCTGGCAGGAGGGGCCGAGCCCCGGACACCCGCACCTGGCCGGGGCACCGGGACCCTCGGTCCGGCGCTGCCGTGCCGCGGGACAGCCCCGAGCGCCAGCCCCGAGCGCCCGGCTGGAACGGGACGGGAGCTGAAGCGCGGAGCTAAAGGCTGGAGCAGCCCCGGCGAGCGAGGCATCTCCCGGTTACCTCACCCAGCCTACCCAGTCCTGCGCCGGCTCTGTAAACTCAGTGAAACCGCACACAAATTACACTAAGAGCAACATTGCACAGGCTGCCCTTTGCTGTGCTCTCCAGGTTTGTTCTGTTTACAACTCTGTTTACTGCCCTCATCTCCCCGCATTACTCAGGCTCCAACACGAGACGTAAACAGGCAAAAATTTGGCTATTGGTTCTGAGGGCATGATTTTTTTTTTATGAGTTCTGATGGGGATAATGAGAACAAACCAGATTTTTTTTCAGAGTTGCCTGGGCTGCTGGAGCAGCGCGTGCCCTGTCAGAGAACAGCCCAAGAGCCTCGGAGGGTGCTGCGAGTCCCTCTGTCCCGGTGCTGAGCTCACAGCTCTCTGCCGTGCGAGGACACACGTTTCTAACCCACAGAACTCTTCTTCCTGCACGGCTGGAGCTCACAATGTCCCACCTGGATGGAGCCCACAGCTGGGGGAAGCAGGACCTCGCCAGGCACAGCCCTCGCTCCCGGTGGCACCGGCTCCGTGTGCCCTCTGCGTGAGCCGGCGGCTGAGCCACCAGCACGGAAGGCAGCTGGTACCAAACCAGAGCCACACCTGTGCCAGGCCAGGCACAGGCTGCAACAAACAGCAGCCATCGCCATGGGAAAGATGGAAAATCTCCAAAAAACAAATATCACAAATACCTGCACAAACTAGCTGGGCTGCTCAGCCCCTGTGCTCACTGCCAGAATCACAGAATTACAGAATGCTTGGAAGGACCTTAAAGATCACCTCGTTCCACCCCCTGCCATGGGCAGGGACACCTCCCACTGTCCCAGGCTGCTCCCAGCCCCGTCCAGCCTGGCCTTGGACACTGCCAGGGATCCAGGGGCAGCCACAGCTGCTCTGGGCACCCTGTGCCAGGGCCTCCCCACCTCACAGGGAACAATTCCTTCCCAGTATCCCATCTACCCCTGCCTAAACATATGCAAAAAATAACAAGGGAATTTCAAACCAGATGTGTCCATCAGCTTCAGACACTGTCCCACAGCTCAGCTGCCCCGTGTTACAGCCAGGCCATACCCCACGCCCCCAGGCCACTTCCACATGGGCAAAGTGACAATGACACTTCAGGAAAGGGAACAGTGAAGGAACTGTTGGTTTCTTGAGGGCGTGATGGTTCTCTGAAGGTGCTCTGCTCTCTGAAGGCCGGGCTCCAGGTCAGTCCTTGTCCCCTTTTGTGCCAGCTCAGGGTGTTCTTCCCCCCAACCCAGCACACCCTGCTCCCACGTTTCTGCTGGCACAGCAGTTTGTTGGCTGTGTGGTAAAGCAATCCAGTGAATTGTTCGTGTTGCGTGCAACGCTGCGAAAAGACAAATTATTTGTCCTTTTTTTTTTTTAAGCTTTTCTTTGCATGCCTTAAGTAGCTAAATGCAGTTTGCCTTTTTCCCATTGCTTTGGCAGTGAGTGAGCACCTGCTCAGCACACACTACCTTCCGAGGAACGCTTCTAAAAGTGGTTTTGAAAAATAAGAGTCTTTCAAAACTCCAAAAAAAGCAACAGCATTTCCTCTTCAGAAAAGCACAGCAATGACTGAAAAGGTGACTCCTGCTAGAGAAGAGGAGCACAGACAGCACTGATGCAACCTCCTGGGGACTGGAATAACAGTGGAATGGGAAAGGCATGGCAAGGACTGAGCTCTCTGTGGCCTTGGACCACCCATCCCTGTGACTTCTGGGGCACCTGTGGCTTCACAGATAATTTAAGCTGCAGCTGAAGGCTGTGAGTGCCGGTGCTCCCCATGGCAGGAGTTTGAGGCTGGACAGCCCAGGGCTGGCCACCAGCATGTGCTCAGGTTCTGGAGGCCCACAGAGGTCAACAGCCTTTGGTTTCCCTCTGTCTGAGGAAAGATGCACATTCTGGTATGATCTGCAGCACTGTGGGTCAGAGCCCTGGCCGGTGAGCACAGACACTGTCAGACAGCTTTCAGCTTTCATCAGTTCATCCTTTTGGGCTGCACCCTGTTGCTGCTGTCACAGGCTGGGTGGCACGAACAGGAACAAGTGTCCTTCCGAGACCTACACTCCATCCCTGGGGGCTGGAGGCTCCTGCAGCTCCGGAGCTGGACGCTGTATTTTTCCTGACATGTGAAGAGATGGTTCCACAGGTTGTGAGTTCCCTTATTCTGTCCCCTCCATCTCTGGCTCTTGCTTTCCCTGGATATCCAGGCTTGGAACAAAGCACTGCCTGACGTGTAACACATGGCACTCAGAATGAGGAAGGGGAATGAACAGTGGGTCACTCTTTTTCCAGTGACCTCATCACTATGGTTAAAAAGGGGGAACTCAGAGAAGCTTTGCGGTCTAATACATAGAAATACCTATATTCCTTAGAAACAGAGTTTCGAAATGCATGTGCAATGGCACACATCACACATGGACAGATGCCACGACTTGTTGCTCAAATCAGGTCTCTGCATTCAGAAATTCTTTGCTAATCGGGTGTCTGTTCGTGCGTGGATTCACATTCCCAGTGCGTGTTTGCACTTGCCACGGTAACTCCCTGCAGGAATCAGGCACACCTTGTTTGTACACCCTTACCCAGACAGTTGCATACTTGGCACGACTGTGCAGTCCAGAGAGCATTTATGAATGAATTAAACCACTTAACAGAATCAAATGCTTGGGGAAAGGACAGGCAAGAAGCAGTTCTGCTTTGTATCACTCAGCATCAAAAATACAGAGGATTGGCATCTCCCAGCCTCTCCTCAGCACACTCTGTTCAGCGTTTTCCCCTCTGGATGCCAAATGGACGAGCTGTCAGAACACAGTACCTGCAGCACGGGAGTTAAACAGGAAACTCTCTGCATGCACTGACCTAAACTGGCCTAACTAATTCTGGCATCATAATTCTTAAATCTTCTATTGCCAGCATTACTTCCATGTATCCAGCTCGTTCCAGCCGGCTGCTCCACCTTCCCAGCCAGCAGTCCTTCTCAGAGCCACTCACTGAAATTACAGATGGTTTAATTTCAAAACCAATTAAATGTATTTAGAGGAATTTCTACAACCATTCCCTTTATAGGATGCACAGGAATGACCTGTAATTCATCACCACTGGTGGTACCCCTGAAAGGGATGTGAAGGACTTTCTAAGAGGAAAAAATTCCATCAAAGCAAATTTGCTTCCTTTTTTTCCTTCTTCTATCTACGGAAAACACCTAACACAAACACAGGGTCTTCAGTCGAGTGCAGGGGAATTTAGAGTGTATTTCCAGCTCTGTGTCAGACAAAGGCCTGGGGACCTTCGGCCAGTGCCAGTGAAACTCTCTGTGGTGACACAGCAAAGGCAGCTGGAGAGCTGTCAGCAGCACAGGGTGAGCCCAGTTTGTGCCCAGCTGGCGCGGGGGAAAGCAGCAGCTTCGGCCCTTGCCTGGCTGTGCCCAGAGTGAGCCTGACGTGACCTCAGGCAGTGGGCAGGACTTCTCACAAAACACCTCTGTCTTAAGAACTCAGCCCCACGTGTCTCACCTTCCCAAGCCCCAGAGCTCACACCGAGCTCATCTGCATCCCCCAAACCTCAGTGCCCCAGGGCTGCCCCCACAGCCCTGCTCTGGAGCCCTGCTGGAATTCAAACTCGATGAATTCAGCACAAACATTCTGAATTTTCAAAAGCAACCAGAAAAGCTTTGTGATCCAGTGAGAGCTGACTTACACCCACTGTCCTAAGGCTGGCTGCCTTGCCAAGTCTCACCCTTGTTTCAGAGGAAGGTGGCCCCTTCCCAAAGAGAGGCTGCAGCTGGGCCAGTGCCAAGGATGGAGATCAGATGTTGTGGTGGTGGTGGTTCCCAGCTCCTCGCCTGCAGAAAGGCGTTAGAAAGGGAGAGAGAATCCCTGGCCAAGAGAGAGCAGGGCCTCCTGTGGTGGGCTTGGGGCAGCTCCTCCTGCTGCAGCATCAGCATTGCCACCTGCCAGCTTTGGGAATGGTGCACTGGCCTGCACTGGTGCAGCACTGGTCTGTACTGGTGCAGCACTGGTTTATACTGGTGCAGCACTGGCCTGTACTGGTGCAGCAGCACTTGGAGCTTCCCTGGGTGGGCAGGCACTGGTATTACCTGGGGACAAAAGCCTGTGGATTATTTAACTCAAATGATCAAATACACTTCACGCAGTATTTTCCATCATTCCCCATGTGAATCCCCTCGCTCTGCCATTTAGCAATTGCTGGCACACAATTTCTGGGAGACAGATTTTAAACTTTGGGGGTAAACCCAAGGTAAACTACATTAGCCCTAAAATGAGATTTTTCTGTCCCTCAGGCCAGACTCTTTTTCACGCTGGTTTTACACAAGCACAGCAGTGACCATGCTATGGATTTGGCTGTCCCTTCAGCCAGAAGAGCTTAAATCCAGTATTTGTACACACAGGCAGTTTGGGTTTTCTGTGTAACACAGAGTACTACTGCCACATGCCTGCGCTTTCATGCAGATTTTTCCTGAATGTTTTGCAGTCCTCTTTCCTATTTTGATAAAAGAAAGTTACTTTCAAAAGTAAAGGCTTATAATTTCTGGTGATCTAAACAGATGTGACTTGACAAAGGGGTCCATTGTAGGGCCATGTTAGTGCTTTATTTTTTAACGATGAAGGCTTTGGTTGTTTGTTATGGTGAGAAATAGTTTCCCCTCCAGATAGCCCCTTGAGAAATTCATGAGAGAAAATCCAGACTGTGAAAAGTATGGCTTGAGAGGAATTTGAAACAACATGACAGGGGAAGAAAATCATCGTGAAAATCCTATTAGAGAAAGCCTGGGCTCATGACCACCTCCAGCCCCGCTCCAGGTGAGCTGTCTGGCTGTGTCTGTGCCTCGACTGTCCCCAGCAATCACAGCCATCAGTCAGGCAAGGCTGTCTGTCTTTCTGGAGACCCTCAAAGCAAGGCTGAACCTGCCCAGAGGAGGCTGGTCTGAGCCAAAGACAAAACAACGCGTGAAGGAGCGAAAGCACGGGTCAAGGTAAGGAGGGAAGAACTGGCAGCAGAGCCCGCTGCCATTGCGCAACTCCGGCTAATCAGACACAGATACAGATGCAAACCACCCGTGAAGGCTTCAGAGAAGTTTACATTTCAGCTGGGTTTCACAGCTGGACAAGGATGGCTTCACATGCAAAGCTGATTTCTCCAGGGTGCAGCTCTGGAGAGGGGTAACCCCTGAAGTGCCTCTGAAAAGCTCCAGTTTCTGACCCGCGGTCAGGTTTGTTCCCCTTCCTCCCAGGCTTCTTTCCATGCACTGCTGAAGTGCTCTGCTCTACTGTAATTCAAATACAGTTCAATAAATTTCAGTTCTCATTTACGACTTCATTTTTGAAGATAGCAGAATAGCTTGGGTTCATGTCAGAACAGTTTTAAGGCCTCCAACATCAAAAATAATCTGTCATAAATCTAAAAATACCAGTTTTTCAGAGAGGATGTGAGGAGCCAAGACATATCACACACAGAGACAATCGTGAGATTGGGCTTCAAGCTCCATTTGCATTTTTTCCGTGGTTACCTAAAGCTGGACGCAGTAGTTTGAGCCGAATCACCTCGAGGGGTTTTATCTAATGGTTGCCCTCAAGCAGGGTCTCACATCCCTCAGCAGAGCCTGTGTTTCCCTGCCTGCTGCAGAGGTGATTCTAATGGCAGGATCTCCATCCAGAACACCACACTCCAAGCTTCTGCACGGTGCCTTTCTGGAGCTGAGCCACAGCCACGGCTGGGCCTGGCCCCACTCTGCACTGGGACAGACGACCTCGGCACACAGGGAGGAAGAGAAGCACGAGCACAGTGAATCCACAAAACTGCCAGAGTGCAGGAAATTGGCCAATTATCCAGCCGTGATTTTTAGCAGAGACCATACAAAGGGATCTTTATGGATGAGAAGATCACAGAAAAGGAGGGAGAGGCGACTATCAGGGAAAACAAAAGTGTGCTGAACTATGACTGAGCATTTATGACCATCTTCTGAAAGGTTGTTTCTAGCCCATCTTATAACCAGTGACTGAATGTCGGGATTATTTAGGAGAACTTGTTAAAATAAGCAAAAAATATTTAGTGGGTAAAACTGACAGTGCTTCTAAACCACGGGAGCTTGGTGTGGTACAGGGACTGGTGTCCTTGCACACCATGGAGCCACGGCAGGGACGGGGGCAGGAGTGGGGGGCTCATCCCTGGGCATCAGCTGGTCCCCCTCACTGACATTCCTGCAGAACCTCTGGCCATGGCAATCAGTGTCCATAAAACCTCAACACACGGACTTAGACCGGAGCAGGATGTGCCAAGATCCTACAGAAGGGATGGAGAGGAGGAGGTGAAGCCCAGCACCCAGCAGAGATCAATGGCTCTGTGCAGACAGGCCCTCACTCACACTGCTGCTGGGCTGAAAAAATTATCAGAAAATACCCACTGAAAAATTCCTTTTCCTGTCTGATTCTGTAAACACAAGTTCAGCACAGGAGACTCCCCGGGATAAGATGGTTTTGATGACTTCCAGCCGCACATACACTCCGCAGACACTTCCCAAACCGCCCATTATCACCGTGCAGGCAGATCATTTATTTGCTGAGAATTCTCATTTAAAAAAACTAATCAGGCAGGATTTATTTTCCTCTGATAAGGCACAGGAGGGCACGGCGAAGGGTCTGGCTCCTGCCGGTTGTCAGGCTCCCTGTCTGGAGGTTAATGTCGAGCCGACACCACAGCAGGGCTCTGACGTGTCCCTCAGCCCCCGTGTCCTGGGGGTCTGGCTCTGGGAGCTGGGGCTCTGCCACCAATGTTTTCACAGGAGGTGAGACGGATCAGCTCACTGCCTTGGTTTCTCCAGGAGTAAAAGAGATATTCCAGCCAAGCAGCCAAAAGGATGCAAAGGTGGGAGTCCACCACTGTCGGGAATTGTCTGAGGCCTTAACTGAACACAGCATCACATCCCAGAGCATCTGGAGCTGCCAGAGGAGGCAGGATTTTGGGGCAGCAGATTAGGGCTTGTACAGACAACTCAAAGCTCTTTTCCCTGCACTGGCCCAATGATGTCATCCTGGGGAAGCAGTACCAGGACCTGCTGCAGGGCTGAGCCTGCTTGGGAAGGAGCAGTGAGGGGGGCAGAGCTCCCCGACACAGGGCCCGGATTCATGGAGAGCCGAGATCATCATTGGCAGATGTATCTTCCCCAGGGCTCCAAAATCTCTGTCAGCAAACAGAAAGCAACTGGAAGGAAAAAAAAGACTAAAAGAAAGCCTGTATTTGAAATATGCTTTGTTTTCTTTTAAAAAATCCAGGATCCCATCCAGCTTGAAAGAGGAGGCGAGCACTGAAACAAGCTCTTTGTTTTTTGCATTAGTTCAAGAAGAAAATACTTTTTAAAATATATTCCTCTGAGGTTCTGATACTGCCTCTAGCCCCCACTTTTGGCAGGCTGGGAGCAGGTCACAGGTAGTGTTCTCATCCCTGGCCCACAGCCCCTCTCCTTAATCCTTTCCAGGCTGCATGGGGATCTGCCCCCACCACAGCCCCTCCTGGGGGACACCTCCCTCTGCCTCAGGGGTCCGAGCCCTGCGTCCCTCCAGTCTCTGAGCACACAGAAATACCGGTCTCACAGGGAGGCTGGGGTGATCCAGGGGCTCTGAGGGGTAATGACACCCCCTTACCACCAGCGAGGAGCTGAGGATGGAGTCCAGGGGCTTGGAGCAGCCTGGCCTGGGGGAAGGTGTCCCTGTCCATGGCAGGGGGTGGAACTGGGTGATCTTTAAGGTCCCTTCCAAACCAAACCAGTCTGTGACTCTATGAAAAGAGCAGCCAAGAATTTTTCTCAGTCCTGCCAGGCTCTGAAGACTCTCAAACGAAGCGCTGCTCTTTACCAGCCTGAGCCTCCAATGCTCCCCAAAAACGCCTCAGAGGTTAATTCCCACCAGGGCTGGTGCTGTGCGCCCGGAGCACAGAGGGGCTGGTTTATAATGGTCTCTCACTGAAGCTGCCGTGCTGCAGTCAGGGCTGTGCCTGGCACCAGCCAAGGGGTCTCTGCTGCAGCTCCTGAAGACACAAACTCGCTCCCCATTTTCTCCCGGCTGCACTGGCTGTGCAGGTTGAAGCGTGAAAGGCTGCCTGCCAAGTGGTGTGGTGTGAAGCCATTTTCCATTTAAAGCTCTTGTTTTTCATGGCTTATAAGTTCCCACTCCCCGCCTCCATTCCTTTGGGTTGGGATTCGTCATGCTTGTTCTTAACCCAGGGGAGAATTTCTTTAGGAAAGTTCGATGGTATAAGTAGCAGCAATTCCTCATCTGGCTTTCGTCATGGAAGATAACAGACATTCACACAAACTCGCTGCCTCTGCGAGGGAGGCAGCAGCAGGGAGAACTTCTGCCCCCAGCCCGGCACAAGCCCAATCCCACATGCCCCAGGGTTTTCCAGGAGTAAATCCGGCAGCAATTCCCGTACTTGGACACGGACAGACACCCACCCAAACACGAGCATGAACTGCAGTCCACAGGGCTAGTGTGCAGATGGCTGAGCATGAGGATATGAGCAGCAGCACCTCGCTGAGACATTTTCCGGGTGCATCCTGGATGCAGGTGGAAATTCCAAACCTGCGAGGCACCAATTCCCGCACAGGCCCAGGGAAATGGCCGGGGGGGTTGTGGATGAAAAGCTCAACATTCCTCGGCCACATGTGCTGGGACCCAGGAACCCTCTGCCCTGGGCTGATCCCAGCAGGGGAGGGGGATTCTGCCCCTCGGCCCCCTCAGGTGAGACCCCACCCGCAGAGCTGCCCCAACCCTGGGGCCCGGTGCAGGAAAGTCCTGGAACTGTTGGAGAGAGTCCGGAGGAGGCCACGGAGCTGCTCCAGGGCTGGGAGAGCTAGGGGTGCTCACCTGGAGAAGAGAAGGCTCCAGGGAGAGCTCAGAGCCCCTTCCAGGGCCTAAAGGGGCTCCAGGAGAGCTGGAGAGGGACTGGGGACAAGGGATGGAGGGACAGGACACAGGGAATGGCTTCCCACTGCCAGAGGGCAGGGCTGGATGGGATACTGGGAAGGAATTGTTCCCTGGGAGGGTGGGGAGGCCCTGGCACAGGGTGCCCAGAGCAGCTGTGGCTGCCCCTGGATCCCTGGCAGTGCCCAAGGCCAGGCTGGACACTGGGACTGGGAGCAGCCTGGGACAGTGGGAGGTGTCCCTGCCATGGCAGGGGTGGCACTGGACGGGCTTTAAGGCCTCTGATGACCCAAGCCAGCCTGGGAGTCTGTAATCCATAACCAGAGCCAGCTCTGTTGGCCATGCTGATACAAACTCCCTGTGCACTCCAACCCTGCTCCGTGCCAGCTCCCATGCAGCAGAAGACATAACTTTGCTTTTCGATTAAAAAAAAAAAAAAGGGCAAAAAAAAGAGCAAGGAATGTAGCTGCAAGCAACTGATGTGTTATGATTGAAATTTCAAATGAACAAATGTCAAGTGTGCCAAATGAGTCCCACTCTGTCCCACCCACAGCCCATGGCTCAGCCTTCCCTGCGTGCTTCCCAGACTGCCATGAAGTGAGGCAGAAAGGGGTTTTTGTCAGCATCCATGGAAAATTCAGTTTTGAACATCCCAATTTTGTTTGGTTTAAATCTTAACCATAATATTTATATTAATGCTATTTATCCTAATTTATTTTCATTTAAACATATGCACAAGAGTAAAATAAAATAAAGTTGTGTTAGGCTATTTTAAAAACAAAAACCACAGAGCAGATAAGGAAGATAGATGACATCTTTCCTGTGGAGAGATGGCTGGGGGTCACCAGGCACTGACACAAGAAACAGAAATTTGTTTCTACACCAAGGAACAATAAAAAGGCCTTTAAACATTTTGACAAGGAGTTGTGAAGGCAGAGCAGAGGTGAACTCCACGGGAAGGAATGATTCCTCACTCTTCCACTTCAGCACAAAAAAAGCACACAAAAGAAACATAAAAACCCACAACCCTGTCTCAGTTCTGCAGGAAAAAGTCTTTTTCGTGATTCGAAACAGGATGTTGCTTTTTCAGATCCTTTAATTTATTTACCAAACACGGCATCTCCCCGCAGACTTTAAGGTTAATCACATCAGTCCTCGTTCTGCTGTCACACCGCGAAGTGCCATTAAATCCCCAGTGGTGGCAGGATGCACCATGCTGGTACCTGAGCTGTCCCAGTGATTAATCACAGGATTTCTCAATGTGCCATTCCCCGGGAACAGCCAGCCCCAAACTCTTCCCTTCTGGAGCTAAAAGGGCCGATCTCAGATGAAGCAGACAAAAAGAAATGCTAAAGGCTGCCAGCAGCAATAACTTAAACCTTGCAGGGGACTCCTGGGACTCCAAGGGGAAACACAACCTGGCAGCAGCAGCCCCACGGCACTGTCAGGCCAGGTAAAGCAGGGAATGACTGGGAAAAATGGGCCAATCTGGGGCAAAATCGTCCTTTTCAAAGAAAACATCAAATCACTGTCAAACAAGTTCCACTTTATGTCCTCTTAGGCAAACCTCCTCCTGCCTCGACATTCCCAGCACTGGGCTGCACACGGCAGGTCCCCAGGGTGAGGGGTGGCTTCATCCCATGGGGAGGCAGAGCCACACTGCTCCTCAGAGGCCAGGGATGGGTGAGAACACAAAGCTGGGAGAGGTTTCTGATCTGGAGGAAGTCTCCAGAATACCAACACTAATTGTCAAAAGATTGTTTAGTACTGAAAGTAAAAGCCAAAGCTGCTGTGCCTCAACTTGGTATTAGATTTTAAATTTCCATCAGTTTTTACTTTACCTCACCATTTTTCACTGTTTGGTGTTAACCACACGAAACCTTTCAGCCATGGTTCCCGTGACCAGAGCAGAGTGCACTGAGTGTTAGAGGAAACAAAAGGCCCGGTTAAAGATTTGCAGCCACTCCAGATAAAAGAAGAGGGATATTTAATTAGAGTGGCCCTTCTCCAGATCATGTCCAAACCACATCAAATACATACAAATACTGACTGCAGGAAATTAAAGTTGGAGACTTAAAACCGTGAATAAATCAAGGAATTCTCACGCTTAACTTTGTCCCCTGACCCTCAAGGTCTTCTTTCCTGATCCACTTTCCTAACACAAACACAAAGTGAGTTGATCTGCCAGATCAGGCCCTGTGCTCACCTCCACATGCCCACACGGCCCAGCAGCAGCGGCTCCCCCTCCTCATCACTGCCCCTTTGGATGTGCAGTACCACAGGATTTCTCCAGGCACGAGCGGTGGAACCAGTGCTACCCAAAAAGCCTTGGCTCACAAGTCAGCTCCCTCCCCTCGCCGGGGGTTTGGGTGAATGATGCCTCTCCCACCCTTGCAGGACATCCCAGGCTGCTCACAGCTCTCTGGGGAGCTGCTCTGCTGAGCCACGCTGAACAGGAGCATTGCTTCCTCCTTGGGGATCCGTGCAGGGAAGTGGTGGACTCACTGTCCCTGGCAGTGTTCAAAAAACATACAGATGTGGCACTTGGGGACACGGTTTAGTGCTGGGGGAACAGATGGACTTGATGATCTCAGAGCTCTTTTCCTACAATAATGATCCTATGAAAATATTCAGAGATAAAAATCAGTGCAGAATTAGGAGACTGCAGTAAACGAGAACAAACTAAATAATTCTGGATTGTCAATTGTTCATCCAGTGCCAGTCACATCAGAAAAGTCACACTCCAGTTGTACTGTGGCAGTGACGGAGGGAGGGACATGGCATTTCCACCCCGGAGAGGCAGAGGGTGAAGGTGGGGAGGATGTTGAGTGAAAAGATACCAGAATCAGGCTGCTCGGGACAATAATTTCATGTTTCATATCAACACCCACCCTGCTTATCTGTGCTGAGCACAAGCCAGAGGTGCTGGCCCGGCTGATGAGCCTCGACTGGCTCCAGCACAATAGAGCGGGCACTGCTGCTCCTCCAAGGGGAGATAAACTGTCAAGTGAATTGGAGATTAACTATCCAGATGTAAATGAATTCATTGCTATGCAACTGATAGGGCTCAGGCCTGGTTTAGTGCAGGATGGAGTCAGGTTTGGAGAGCTCTCTCAATGGCCAAAGAATTTATAACCTGTATTCATGGCCCTCTGTAAAGGGCCGCCTGACAATGCCAGCGCTGGCAGCATTGTTCCTTTTGAAGGGCTTCGCCACTCCACCCCCACTCCTCTGCCCCCAATTTACTCCCCTCCTCCCTGGATCCCCCACAACCCCTCCGCACCCTTCCCTCCTCCCGATCACACAGGAAGAAAGCTGGGGGGAGGTGACCTCCGCAGCAGAATTTGCTATTCATGTTCCGTTCCCCCTCACAAATCCTTAACTTCTTGTCTCTTTTTAATCTTTTTTCTCTTGAGAAAGAAAAGATCAAAGGGCTTGGGGGCTGATGCTTTCTGAACTAGGCACTTCTTGCCATGGGAAAACGGCGATGGGGAAGGGCTACACAAAGATGCTTGTGGCTGCGGCTGGGGGAGAGCCCGGGAGATGGGACTTTCTTCCATGGAAGTGCTTTCTGGAAGCTTTCACCAAGCAGCCCTGGAAGGAGGATGCAGCTCTCCAGAATCAGTCCCAGACCGTGGGGCTGCAGCAAGAGCACGTTTTATTTCAGGCCACACATGAACGGCCTTAATGTCTTCCGAGAGCGAGGAGGGAGATCGGGAGTGTGGCCCGTGGGCACCACCAGCATGTGCCTCCAGCAGCCACTGCAGCACAGGACCAGTGTGGACCTTGTCTGAAGGCCACTCATTCCTTGTGTGGTTCCTCAGGAATGCATTAAGAGAAGGAGTAATAGATATACTCACATGACTGCTCCCTCCAAGCACAGGGAAAAAACTACTGACGTGAGCGGGGCCCTTGTCCCAGAAAGACAAAGGATTCTGCTCTGTATTTCCACATGATCCATCAGGGTATGGAGGAGAGTTTCCATGCTCACAGAGGAGTGATGCAAAATAATCCCATTTCCCCACCTGACTGGGATGAGCGTTTATCTCCAGGCAGGACTTTGAGGTCCCCAAGTATCTTTCCAGGGAATATGGTTTTTCCTTCATTCCGTAATCCAGTGTGACACTGGCTCCTGCCAGCATAGATGAGTCACAAAGCAGAACCCGCACACAAATAAGAGACTTGTACCAAAGCATTGATATCAAATATTTCAGGGAAAAAAATGCTCTTGGCTTAAAGGTTTGTGTGAGTTTCCAGCTGGAGATGGAACTTCAAAGCAGAGGCTCGAATCCCTAAGGAGGGAACCAGGCTCCTGAGGAACCTTTAATCATTGTTGCTTGGACAAACAACGCACAAACAACCTCCTGTTTGGAGGTCTCCTTCTCCTGGGAAGTAGCTGTTCAACACTTTTATGTTTTGGAAAAAATGTTACCTGGGCTTGAAGGGCTGATCTGAATGACAATTTTTACTCTAAGCCTGAATTCAAGGCTTGCTGGCACAGAAGTGGGAATCTGCAAAGACTATTCAACTGCACAGGTTCAGCCCCCCATCTCCTTTTCTCACAGATATCCCTCTTTTCCACTCATCCATCCTCCAGCACCCGCCCAGCACCCTCTGGGGGAAGAGCCTTTCCCTGATCTCCAGCCTAAATCACTTCTGACACCAGCATCGAGCAGCTCAGGCACAACTGTCTCACTGTTCCTCCAGTTCTGGATGCACAGGACAGGGCAGGACCAGAAGTTTGCTCCATGCACCTAATATGAAATTATTTTAGGAACAGCCTTACATGTATCGCACTGCTCCCAGCTCGTTTCTTGGCCAGTTTACACTCAAACCCACGGGCCTGAGCCCGTGTCAGGAGTCTGTCTCTGGGCCCTAATGACCACATGGCCACTCTCCCTTCTCATTCAGCAACTCCTGACTCAACTCTCTAATGTGAGATTAAAATCTGCTCCATGTGTTGCACTGTAGGTCCCGTGAGGGTTTCACGGGCACACACCACAAACGCCCTGCAGCACCCCCAGTGCTGTGACAAGTGACAGGTCTCACAGCAACCCTGACAATTCACGTGGCTTCTCCGCCTTCCAGGCTGGGCTCCTGACACAAACTTTAAGAATGTGTTTCCTCTGTAGGCTCAACAAATGCCTGAAAGCTGCTGGCGAGCCAAGGGGAACAGCTGCCTCCCTTCAGAGCTGAGCTACTTTCACCACCACCCCCAAAACCAAGCACAGGAGCGTTCTCATTACCAGAGAGGATAAGTGTTTGTGCTGAAAGAAAAATGTAAATTGCTTTAAGAAATGCCAAATTAACACAAGTGACCCACGACCAGAAATGCAAAAATTCTCCAGTGGAGATTTAAAGGCAGTTGAATGTCTCAGCAAATTAGCTCCGAGGCTGCCCTGATGACAAAGCTCTTCTTGCACTCAGGCTATGATCCCTATAAACCAGTTGTCATTCCAAAGTGTTTCTGATTAATTTTGCTCTACTGCTGAGGAAAAAAATGCAAAATGTCACCATCATAAAACTGCCAGATGTGTCTGCTGGCTCCAGTCTCACAGATCTTTCAGGGGACAAAGTCTCCCTCGTGCTCCCAGCTCTGTCCGTGTGCTGCAAACCAGTCCTTGGCATTTCTGTCGAGCCCTGAGTGGCTGTTGAGCCAGAGTAACAATCCTGCTGCACTCAGATGAGGTTCTGTGACTCAGGTTATTGCCCTAGAGAGGTGAGAGAGCCAGGTGTGGTGTGGCAGTACAGCAAACCCAGCAGCAAAGCTGCTGCTCCAGGACCACAGGCAGGGCAGGGAGGTGACACCAAGCCTCACCCAGAGCCAGCCCAGGGAGTCAGGGCATATATCTACAAAAAATTGAAACATTTCAAACTGCCAGTCCTGGCTGGCTTTGGGCTGGACAGGTGGGGCCTGCCGGTGCTTCGGACACATCAGTCACATGCTGTCCCCTTCCAGCTGGCACTGGGATAAGTGACCCTGCCCGTCACACCAGTGGACAGCACACACCGCACCCCCAGCCCCACCACAGCCAGGGACAGTGCCAAGGATCACTCCTGTCCAGCTGTCACCCCAGGCAACCTGCACCCAGGCCTTTTGAGTGGCCTTGAATGGCTTGCCACTGCCAGAGGACAGAGTTAGATGGGATATTGGGAGGGTGGTGAGGCCCTGGCACAGGGTGCCCAGAGCAGCTGTGGCTGCCCCTGGATCCCTGGCAGTGCCCAGGGCCAGGCTGGACGGGGCTGGGAGCAGCCTGGGACAGTGGAAGGTGTCCCTGCCATGGCAGGGGTGGGACTGGATGAGCTTTAAGGTCCCTTCTAACCCAAACCAGTCTGGGATTCTGTGATTATCAATCTGTCAGTACTAAAAGCACACTGCACACGTTAGGAAACACCACATGCACAGGACAGGCACAATGTAGAAATATGGGATGCACAGAGACAGAACCTTGGTAGCACTGACTGCAATGAAGGCTCCTTGGAAACAGCACTCCATGTCTCCATAAGCTGAAAAATGACAGTTGTTCCCTTTATTAAAATACTCCCTATAATTAGAAAAGCAGGACCAAGGCTCCAAAGAGAAGCATGGAGCCTTGTTCCCTTTCTAAAAATGAATCCTGATGAATACATGACCTTCTGATGACTCCCTTCTTCCTAACACACTGGCTTCACAGAAAGAATGTGAATATACATTTGAAGCATATACTAGCAGAAGCAGAATTGGGAAGATGTAAACCTCAGAACCTGCACCAGAAACCTGCATTTATCAGTTGTTTTCATCCAGGCAGGAGACAGCAATAAACTGATTGATAAATTCAAGCACAAGAAAGATGTGGACCTGCTGGAACAAATCCAGAGGAGGCCTTGGAGATGTTCTGAGGGCTGGAAACCCTCTGTTATGGAGACAGGCTGGGAGAGCTGGGGGTGCTCAGCCCAGAGAAGAGGAGGCTCTGAGGAGACCTTATGGAGGCATTTCAGTGTCTAAAGGCAGCTTGTAAAATAGAGTTTTTACACTGGCAGGCAGTGACAGGACAAGAGGGGACAGTGTTAAACTGAAAGAGGAAAGATTTATGTCTGATATTAGAAATTCTCCCCTGGGAGGGTGGGGAGGCCCTGGCACAGGGTGCCCAAAGAAACTGTGGCTGCCCCTGGATCCCTGGCAGTGTCCAAGGTTGGACGGGGCTTGGAGCCACCTGGGATAGTGGAAGGTGTCCCTGGTGCCCTGAGCACGCTCTGACCTGTGGAGAACACCTTCTCCTCTGGCTTTTCCTCCTCACTCCTGTCTCATCTTTGCCTTCTCACTATCCATTAGGTATGTGTTTACAGCAGCATCCCATCACCACAGCATCCAAGGAAGACAGAAAGCTCCCAAAGGCTGAATTTTCTTCCCAACTTTGTCATTTTGCTTTTGCATTTCAATCATTTTCCTGACAGCAGGCTGGGGAGGCTGAAGCTGGCTGGAGCAGGCAGTGAGCAAGGAGCAGAGCTGCTCTTACTGCACTCACCTGCTGTTCTCCAGCAGCAGCCTGGAAAGGTACGGACTCACAGCTCTTGTCCCAGTGTGCTCTCAGTCTGCCACAGCCACGAGGAAATGGTTTCCCATAAATGCCCAAGGGCCTGTGGAAGAGCCTGACAGAATCTTATTCCCTCTTTAACTTCCAAAACTTCTTCCATTAACTTCTCCCTCTTTTAACTGCCCCAGCTGGGAAGGACCTGTGGGAACCAAGCTCTCGAGCAGAGGAGCAGGTGCTGGGGCAGCCCCGGGCAGTGTCCCCGTCCCTGCCAGCTCTGCAGTGTGGGCCCTGCCGTGGTGGCTGCTCGGGTGAGCCCGCGGGCAGGTGAGCCCAGCCGGAGAGCCGTGGCTTTCCGCAGCCACAGGGAATTTCCTGGAAGAGCAGCACGGCGAGCCCAGTCCTGGATGGCGCCTCGCTGCAGGACTCCCTCTCCTTGGCTGGAACTCCTCCATCCCAACAGCAAGTTCAGAAAATAATGTAATGAAAACGGGCTTCTTTTAAAAATTCTTTTTCTTTTTTTTTTTTCCATTGCTCATTTTACTTCACTGAGCTACTGCATACGGAGCCGAATCTTTATTTTGGCTGCTGTCCTTCTGCAATATCATTACCCGCGCGCAGAGGAAAAGCCCTCTGGAGATTTCCAATCCAAACAGGCCCTTGTTTTATCTACAACTATTTGAGTACATGACCTCAGATAACCCCATGGCCAACTGTGTGCCAGATTCAAACTGCAGCCATGGGAACTTTAAATACAGAGAAGATTTTTCAGCTTCCCTCTGGAGGGAAGGCGCTGAGTGCCTTGCTCTGCTCGGGCCGGCGAGCCCGGCTGTGCCCGCGGGAGCACGGCCACGGGGCCGCGGTGGCACCGCCGTGCCACGATTCACCTCTGCCCGGGGAGCTGCGCACCAGTGACCCCTCTACACACACACAGTCGCTGTCCCCTCCTCTTCTCAGGGCTCTGCTTCGGATTACTGGAAAGACAAACAGCTGCACTTGGGCCAGCAGCCTCATCTGTAAGGCTGTGTTTGGATTCCTCCGGACAGGGGAGTTTTTCATCTTCATTAGCTGCTGTTCACAGCCACAT
Organism: Rhagologus leucostigma; assembly: GCA_013397725.1. NCBI lineage: Eukaryota > Metazoa > Chordata > Aves > Passeriformes > Rhagologus > Rhagologus leucostigma. The sequence continues at coordinate 143,459 of VZTD01000433.1, read as the reverse complement.
CCGCCATTAGTCACTGGGTCAGAGCCTCCTGCTCTCTGCTGCTGCTTGCGAATCTAAATAAATCAATTAATCTGGTATTTTGAATGAAATTCAGAAGAATTTGGCAGCCAGTGTTTCACAGACAAGAAGTGCATGTGTGTGCCTCACTCTGCAAGTCCTTGGAAACAGGAGCTCAGGGAATTTAGGCACCAGAATCAGGGATGAGTATTTTTCACAGCAGTGCCCAATTTGCTTTTTCTCCCCAGATCAATACTTCTTCATGTAGGCATTAATATAAAAGAGGAGAACACAGAATCCCAGATTGGGTTGGAAGGGACTTTAAAGCTCATCCCATCCCACCCCATGCCACAGGCAGGGACACCTCCCACTGTCCTAGGCTGCTCCCAGCCCCGTCCAGCCTGGCCTTGGGCACTGCCAGGGATCCAGGGGCAGCCACAGCTGCTCTGGGCACCCTGTGCCAGGGCCTCCTCATCCTCATGGGGAAGAATTTCATCCTAATATCCCACCTAACCCTGCCCTCCTTCTGCTTAAGGCCATTTCCCATTGTTCTAACACTACATGCACTTGTGAAAAGTCTCCCTCCAGAGAATGAATCCTAGAGCTGAATGCAAGCACAGAGGAAAAAAATCTGAAGCTCTAGGAACAGCACAAGAATTTGGTCTTGACAGTCTCCGGATCAGTTTCTGACACTGTCACACTGAACACATGCCCACGTTATTTCCCATCAGGAACCAGCCCCACGAGCAGGGCACAGCCCAGCGACCCCCGGAGTGTCTCTGCTTCTCCTCACAGGGGTTGTGGTGTCTGTGGGATGGGGCACCGACCCTGCGGGCCAGGCTGAGGACAACAGCTCATTTCACACACTCATTTCACAAGTGGCTCTCCCAGCCACCGCCGCTCGCTTCCCAGGGCACCCAGGCTTCCTGTGCACCCAGGCTTCCTGGGGCTCAGCACAGAAACACAGAGTTTTAAATAAATATTTCTGCAGAGGCAGTGTCCCATGGGGTGGGAGTGAGGATGAAACCCCAGGAACTGCTTTGGCCCCCGGAGCAGCCCCGATGCCTCGGTCGGGGCTCCCCAGCTCCAGAGCAAGCCTGGCTCTGGGACCTGGGTCGGGTACCCCGCTGCCAGGGAGGCTGATCACACCCACCCGGGGCAGTTTTCGGCTGTATGCAACTATACATCCCCATGCATTATCCAGAGACCTTTGCATTTCAAGGCTGTTGTTATTTTGATCTTTACAACCCCTGGAAAAAATGAGTTCAATTAAGTCTCATCATTAGAAATTTGCATAAGGTCACTTCAAGGCTTCGTGCATTTCCTCCGGTTCAGATCTCAGTGCTCTTGGTGTTTCCCTTCCTCACTTATAACCCCGTTGCTGTAGGGCATTCCAAGTAAATCATCCACCACCAGTTTCCTCTCTTCAGCAACATGCATCGAGTTTTTCATTCAGGCTAAATGAAGCTTCACCTGCTCTGAGCAGCAGCAGCTCAGTTAAAGGTACAGCATCACTTGCAGAGAGGGCAGCTTTCCCCTCAATAAAAAAAAAGAAATTATTTTAATCAGAAGAAAACGTATTAATTTGGACTCCATTAGCGAGAGGAAAGATTTGCTTGCATTTGGCAGCACAAGTGCAAGCAATGAACCAATTCTTACATATTCTCTGCGAAATTCATTTGCTAAGCACGAAGAGCCCTTTTGACTCGGAATAATGGAGCAACACCCTTGGAAGCTGCGAGCTGTGCTCAGCCACGGCAGAGCTGCGGCGAGGGCACATGAGCTCCGAGCTGCTCCACACGCTGGGGTGTCTGGACACAGGGATAAGCACCCACCTCACTTTGAGCTGAAGCTCAAATTTCAGCTAATCAGATTTTGAACTGCCAGGAGGGTCCAAACTGAGTGGGTACCACCAGGGTAGGGCTGATCCCCTCGCCCCAAGGCTGGGGCTCCATCTCCTGAGCCAAGAGCAGGCAGTGCTGGAGCTGGGGGGCACTGGCCATGTTCTCCCCGCTGGGCCAGGGCCAGGCAGCCGGGGGCTGTGGTCATGCTGGCCAGAGCTCCCTGAGCTCCACAAGCCTGTGCTGACCCAGCGCAGGCAGGGCTCTCCTGCCCCCTCCCTCCCCGCACATCTGGGCAGCTGCAAAGCGAGCCAGACTGGGGAGCTGAGCTGGGATAAAATTAACCATCTGGTTTTGACAGGCCCGTTTCAACTGGGATCAGTTCCCTCGTCCTGCGGCCCTGCAGTTAAACAAGCACTTGTGGGGGGACGAGGGGGGTGAGAGAGGGGCTGGGGCAGGGAGCAGAGGCCCGGCTCCATCCGGCTGCACTGGCTGCCTACACCGACTCGAAACTCTCATGAAATCCTGGCAGAAACATCCCAGTCCCATTTCCAGCAGACCCTCGGGGACCATCCAGTGTTCTTCTGGCCCTCCTTTGCAAATGGCTTGTAGGAGCTGGGCCCACCAAGACCATTCACACTCCTAATTGCACAGAGGAACATCACTGCACCATCACTGCACCCTGGGGATGGATGGATCTCGTCCTGTCTCTGACACAGACCCTGGCTTAAGTTTTCAAAGCCTTTCTTATTTTTCCAAAAGGGTATTTTCAACGTTAAAACACAATGCCTCAAACTAGTGGGGATCTTTCCACCTAACCTTTTCCCTCTCTTTATTCCATGTCCTCTACTGACACAGCTATCTCTCTCCTGCTAAGCAACCGGCTCTGTACGCATGGATGACTCTTTGCAACTGAAAAAATAACTTGGCTGATGCAGCTTAGGTAGGAGAGTCTGAGTGTGTGCATTCCGTGTGCGGCTGGCCCCAGGAAAAGGACACCCTGCCACTTCCAAACCTGGGAGGTCTTTGAGAGCTTGGCAGCAGTCCCCTGGGAGGCCCGTCATTAGCCATTTCAGACCGGCTCTAGCGCAGCGCTGAATGGGAGCGCCGGACAAAGCCCCGCCGAGCGATCCGTCAGGAAAGGCTCCCGGGCCTGGCAGGGGCTGTTAACAGTAACAATGATGACAATATAGCTGGGATTTTCAGGGGTGGGGACTTCAAAGAAGCCCTAAAGAGGTATTTTTCATTAAGGAGTAAGAAAGCAGCTGAGTATTGTTTTTGGCATTAAAGCTGAATATGAATGTTGCTGCGGTAAGTCACAGATCAGCGACAGCATAAATTGGCACTGATTTAAATATGCATGAGCTGCCTTTCTGTGTTTCTCCCATTCCATCGGGCCTGCAGAACCTGGACAAACCAGCGGCCCTCGGACCTTCCCTCACGGACCCTGGGATGCTCCAGTGCTTATGAACACCAAGGAGCAGCCAGCAAGCCCCTCCACAGCGACTGCGACGTGCCACTGCTGTGACCACACATCGACACCGCGCTGGGGTGTCAGCTCAGGGCTCCAGCCTGAGCCACGGCCACCCGCAGCCTCCCCACGGCCTCCCCACCAGCTCAAACTGGGAGCGAGCCTGGGTCTCTCTGGGCAGGAGTCACTGGGACACTGCGGCTGCAGGCAGGAGATCGGGGGGCTGTTGGTCCCCAGGGACCTTTCTGCACCCAAACTCCAAATCTGTGATTCCTTGGGGGAGAAAAGGAAGATGATCATAAGGAAAAGTATCAGGATACCACGCAATACTCCTGTGACAGCAAATCCTTCTCCTAACAGTGGGGATTTACTGATTACTCTGCTGTTTCTGCATGGACCACGATGACGGCCTGAGAACAGGAGTGCACTGATAACAGCCTCGCGTTGTGCTGGGGAAGTTCAGATTAGGTATTAGGCAGAATGGTCAGGCACTGGAACACTGCCCAGCCTAGAGGGATTGAAGAGCTCTGTGCATGTGGCACCTGGGGACATGGTGGCCTTGGCAGTCCTGGGGGAATGGTTGGATTTGATGGTCTTGGAGGACTTTTCCAACTAATTATTCTGTGAGTCCATGATAAAACCATTACAAGCATATTCTGTCAGCAGCCATGGCCTGTCCTCACCAGCCTGGCTGAGGTGGCCAAAGGGCTCCCCAGACCCAGACCTCACACCCTCCTCTCAGGTGACCCGTCGGCTTTGACAGGCCAGGTTTAGGAGCCCTGTGTGGCTCAGGAGCCCCGTCCCACTGTAGCCACCTGTGGCTTGTGTCCCTTTGAGCCGAGCCCAGGGCCAGCTTTTCCCCCCAAGAGCCCAAGCCCAGAGCTATCATATCCAGCCGGCAGAGAGAAAGTGCCCGCAGGGTTTGCGGCGCAGATTGACTTTCACACCTCGCTGGCCACACAGAAGAAACCCAATCTAAACAGCGTAACTTTGCATAACCGATTATTTTCACTGGGGTAATCTGAGCCCGCCAGTAAATGCCAGTAAATGTGGCTGATCCAGGGAAGGCCCCGCTCGGGGGAGGAACGGCCCCACAGCCGCGGGCAGCCGGAGCTGGCCGGGCCGAGGGAGGCTGGTCCTGGCTGCGGGTGGGTTTGGTCCTGGGAGCTGAGGCTCAACCCTTGGCCACAGGGCGCTGTCTGCATGGAGGGAAGCACAAACAACTTCTGAGTGCCCAACTCCTTTGCACAGTCAGGAAGTGGAGTGTGCAACGCCACGCCGAGGGAAGCAGGATAGCGAGACAGGCCAGGGGGCAAGAGCTGTCTGGCTTTACTTGATGTCTTCTTAACTTTCTTTTCCACAGTGTTCCAGATATTTTGAGAGGCTTCAGCTTTCAGGCTGATTCCCCAGTGACCTCTTATCCCTGCACATTGATCACTCCATACTGTCACCATTCACATGACCTTGTTTGTAGGGAACCCTGTTCCTCCTCTGACTCCTCTGTCACCGACTTCCTTCTCTCCAACCACCAGCTCATTTCTTCCTGCTAAGACCAAGCTCAGTGATCTCCCCTTCTTCAAAGTCCATGAAATTAGACTGTCAGATTAAAACCCCAACAGCTGCAGAGGTTACTGGTCCACCCACACCTCTGCAGGGCACCTAACCAGGAGCGGGCTGCTGGAGGTGGAACAGTCCATACCATCAGTACACCTGAGATGTATCTTGTTCCTGGGATGCCTTGTGACTACAAGGCACTGATCCAGCTGTGGGTGAGAACTCCCATTTCAGCCAGATCAGCCTCAACATCTGGCTGTCCCTGTGCCACTCCCCAGGCGTGAGCTGCAAACACGAGGCATGGACAAGTAGGCAGGGGACAAGGGCTGTGGGACCACCCTCCTGGCTGCAGGGGACAAGGGCTGTGGGACCACCCTCCTGGCTGCAGGACACCTGTAACCACAGGCATTTTAATGTGCAGTAAGAAAAATAAACCTGGCTGTGCTCACCTCAGACATCAGCTACTCTCCCACTTCACTAAAATGCCTCAGCAGGGACAGCTCTCCCTGAAACCATCAAGAGAAGAGCTGAGGTGGGAATGGGAATAGAGAAGCTTTTGGGCATGAGACAAAACCAGGCTTTCACCTGCATTCTGTCCCAGCACTTCCATGAATAAAAGGGTGATCAACTCGGACTGTGTGTCTTAAATTAGGACAAGTAAATCATCCAAATCCCCTTATCCAGAGAAAAGATAATGACTCACGAGGAGCGTGCCCTGAATGTTACATTTTCCACCTTTGCCAAAACTCCTACGCTGTCATTTCTCCCTCTAAGCTTGCTCAGCCAGATCCTGCCTTGGGCTTACCTGCATTTCATCACAATAGCTGCAAAATACCCTCTTCATCAAGACTGACACAATGCATGAATTGAGAAACTCATTTAAAGGCTTTCTGTCTCTGTTTTCACCAGGAGACTGCTGTGGCTGTCCCTGTTTCTGTGTAGTCCTTGGATGAGAGGGTTTGCACAAACCCCAAATGCTCTCTTCCATCCAGTCACTCATTCAGACCAGATGCGCCTTGTGGGGATAAGGCCTTCCTTCCTGAAAAGGCCAAAGAACCCCACGGATGTTGCTGACCATCATCACCAGCTGGAAATGCCTTTGCAGCAGCAGCAGGTGCCGAAGACAATCCTGCAGCACATCCCACCAGGACCCACGGACACACAGCTCTGGCACAGGGAGTCACCTCGTCCCATTAATACCGTGAACAACAGATACAGGCTGGTTTATGCCAATAGGAGGTGACACAGTTTAATGCCTAAAGGTCTTCAGATAAAGGCTGCTGAGCAATTACAGATTTGGCAAACTCTACACTGAAACCAAATATGTGCAGCTCAGCGTATGGTGCTTCCAAGGAAGGCTCCAAACATGCCTGGAGATCCCACATTCCTCTGAAGGAACAAAGGTCTGCTGCTGGCACTGCTGTAGACCTGGGAGAGATGGCAGGGAGAGATGGCATACTGGGAAGGAATTGTTCCCTGTGAGGGTGGGCAGGCCCTGGCACAGGGTGCCCAGAGCAGCTGTGGCTGCCCCTGGATCCCTGGCAGTGCCCAAGGCCAGGCTGGACGGGGCTGGGAGCAGCCTGGGACAGTGGGAGGTGTCCCTGCCCCTGGCAGGGGGTGGCACTGGATGATCTTTTAAGGTCCTTCCACCCAAAGCATTCCATGATCTTTGTGCTGCTCTGGGGAGTGCCCACCCCCATCCAAACACCGGGAGCTGTTCCTCACTGTGACACACAAACAAAGAACATTATAAGGGCACCAATGTCAAAAAGGAGGAGAAACTACACAGTGCATAAAACATGGGAATTTTGACTTCTTGACACAGTCAATACACTGAACTATGACCTCAGGAGGCACAGGGGACTGGAAACCAACAGAACTTAAATTGGCTAAAAATCTCTTGTTTTCTCATGACATTTGAGAGAAGCCACGGAGACGGTTTCCTCAGGACACACGGGAGTTGGAGCTGTGTCGCTGCCTTCTCCAGAGAGTTCCTCGTTTTCCTTCCAGTCACTCCATCACTGTCACCCGCTGACCCTTCATTACTTTCTCCCAGTGCACCAGCATCTCTGCTGACCAACGCACTTCATAGTCTGTCCAAACCCACGAGAGGAAGAAAAAGCCTTGCACAGGCTGTATAAAAGAACATTTACTCTGCACTACATTGTGTCTTCTTTTCTATGCTAGTCTAAATACAAGTGCTGTTTTCACTGCCAATCGTTGTTTGCTTGTGCTGTTTCCACTGGCTAAAACCAGCATTTTTCCAGCTAGTGTTGCCCTCCAGGAAAAACCACACATTCATACCTTTCTTGCATTTAGCACAGGAGAACAAAACCGGTTCCCAGGAATAAGGATGACTTCCTCAAAAGAAAACATTTGCTGTCAGCTGAGGTTTGACCTCTAATGGCTAATTTGGCATCATCATTTTGAGCACTGGAATACATAACACCGTGAAAAATTAGCAGCTTCCCCCCCTCCCTGCTGAAGTTTAATTTCCGCCTTCAGCTTTGCAAGTGAAAATAAAAGAAGCGAAACAAATACCCAAACCGAAACCTTGGGTACAGTCTCTCACATGCATCCACAAAGAGAACCTCAAGACAAAGATCTGTAGGGGAAATTTCACTGGAAACCAAGGTTTTGCAGACACTGAGAAAGAAAGTCTGCAACATGAGACCGTCTTCCTTGAAGAAACACAGCTGATCCGCTGCATTCCCAGCTCCGACTGCCACTGGGCTGTGGAAAACATAAACTTCACGCTAACCCTATGAAAACAGTCAACATGAGAGAGAGACAACAGTCTGCTCCGAGCTGCTGAAAGGGGAAAAAAACCTCTCAGGCTGTCATTCTCCCCTTGCTGTGACCTTCATGCTCCACTGAATTTCTGAAGATACTGAAATCTTGGCAGGGAAGTGTACAGTCTGTGGGAACCAGGCAGCGGCGGCCGGGCTCGCTGCTGAGAATTAGGCCCAGTCGAGCCCTTTTTTGGGGACTCGTGTTTTATGTGGCCAACAGCACAGGGCTAAGCCAACTCCAGGCTGGGAATTTTACAGGATTGGTGCTGTGTGCACTTACGTATCACGCTGCAGAGACATCATGGACAGAGCGCTGCCCCCCTGCCTGGCACCCAACGTTGGGGCTTGCTCAGTGTCTACTGGAATCTCCAGTGCCTAAAGGGGGTCCAGGACAGCTGGAGAGGGACTTGGGACAAGGACCTGGAGCGACTGGACACAGGGAAGGGCTTCCCACTGCCAGAGAGCAGGGATGGATGGGATATTGGGAAGAAAGTCTTCATTGTGTGTGTGGGGAGGCCCTGGCACAGGTGGCCCTGGCACAGGATATGGCTGCCCCACCCCTGGAAGTGTCCAAGGCCAGGCTGGACAGGGCTTGGAGCACCCTGGGATAGTGGAAGGTGTCCCTGCTCAGGGCAGTGGGGTTGGAACTGGATGAGCTTTAAGGTCCCTTCCAACCCAAAGCATTCCAGGATCTTTGTGCTGCTTCGGGGTGTCCCCACCCCCCTGCAGGTAACAGCGACCACTCACGACGAGCTCTCACTGTCGTTTAGAAAGCATTAGAGATTAGCAAATAAAAGTCTCAACCAGAGCCTCAAAAGAAGCGGAATTTGCCATGACAAATTATCCCAGAGTCTGATGGTATTTAATGACTGCTGTGGAGAGCCTCTCCACACAAAGAGGCGCAGTGCCAGGGCGAGGAGCACTCGCCACTCAGCCACTCAGCCAGCCCTGGACAAGCACCTTTGGAGGGCAACTCGCTCCCTCAACAGTGTCTGTCGAGGCAGAATAATACCAGCTGTGCTTCCTGGCTGGAGCCTCCGCAGCACAGGCTGCAGATTACATCGGAATTGCCAAGCCCAGGATAAACAAAAAGATTAAGAGGGCCTTACCCTTTGTGTTGAACAATCGCACTCTGAAGCAAGAAATCACAGCCCACGTCGTGGGCAGCCACCGGCTGAGCCCGGGTTTGGGTGGCTGGGGAGGAGTGAGCAGCTCACTCACATCTGGGGAAACCACAGATGCTCTTAATCACAGGTTTTCCTGACCTGTAGGCGCTGACAAATTGCATCCTATGGATGAACCTTTCATTAAACCACAGAGGGTTTCCAAACGATATTCTCCTTCTCAGCATTCCCAAGTCATCGAAATCCAGCACACATGACCCTTCTTAATTCTTCATTTAGAGGGTGACACAGCGCTTTCCAAAGAGATTTCAGGGCTGAAAGGAAGTAAATGGGGACGTGATGTTGCATCAGTGGAAGGCAGCTCAAAAGCTGAACCAGGGGCTATGAGAACTGACATTTTCGAATTCTTTGATGATGTCTCAGCCCCACTGGAGCTGAAGATGCTTTTTGTCCTGAGAGACTCTCGAGACCAACCCCTTGCCGTCTGCCGGGGCAGAAACATCTCACGAAATACGCAGCCTTTAAATCTTACTGGTTTTTCTCTGCGCATGGAGAAGGGCAACTGGTATTTCAAAATGAATAAAATGACTGTTGATCAGGCCAGGAAAGGTGACCACAAAACAAAATTGCTCTGGTTCCACTTCCATGCCATGCTGGAGCAGGAGATAGCTGCTCAGCTCACAAGTGAGTGAGAAAGACGATGCCTGGCAGTTCTCATCATCGTCTGGACCGACAGAGCAACCCACATAAAAGGAAGAAAAAAGCCTGCTGATCAGATTGGTGTGACAGAGGCTCATGAGAGACATGCACATTTTCAATCTAAACGACAGCTTGAGGGATCTATATTACTAATTATCGACTAATAGTGCCAGAGTTCCCAGGCTGGCTTCAAAGGTTCTCTCAAAGTGCCCCAAGCACAGGGTTTCCGTCTCATCATAAGGCCTTTTTCTTTGTCCCTGCTAAATGGATTGCTCCATCCTGGGCTCCCTCTGCATAAATCAGCCTGCGCATGATGAGCTTTGCAGCAATGAAATTCGTTACCTTAACCACAAAAAACCAGAAACATTTGCTGCAACTGTTAGAATGCTTTTGCACCTAATTTAAAAAAAAAAAAAAAAAAAGGTGGTTTCCTCTCTTCCTCCCCCCTCCTCCCCGCCTACTCCTAATCCCATGCTAACACCTTTGTAAAGGCTGGGGTGAGTCGTTTGGAAACTGAAAGAGCAGGGAAGGGGTGCAAAAAAAGTAGAAAAAATGTATCAGATCTCCAGACAATGAAATTGAGCAGCTATCTCTCACATCCTGCAGCGCTCAGGCTGAGGTCATAAGTTAAACAGGACATCAGAATAGGTGATGTAATTTGCTTATTTAGGATCAGAGCATTCACTGAAGTGCAAGAGACAACCTATTTGAATGTGCAGATAATCCCCCCATCAGTGCGGGGCTGTTCAGATGCACAAACTGCAGCTGGAGCCTGGGATTTTTCTTCCCCGCACATTTATTTTTGCAGGGGATATAATTGCAATCATTTTTCCTTGCAGGAAAGCCTTGAAACCTCACCTGGGATCAGCCTCCTGTTGCGTTAGGTATTGTTCAAGCAGGGTCCCTGCCCCGGCCAGCTTAGAGGCTAAAGGGTCAAGTCAAACAGAGGGTGGGAAAGGAAAGAGAGGCCCGGGGGAGGTGGGGGTGGCACAGCGGCTCCGCAGGACCCGGCTCCCCCAGCCCGCTCCCCCCTCGTACCCGAGCGAAGCCTCAGGCCCGGAGCGGAGCTGAGCAGCAGCTACACTCTGAGTAAAGCCCAGCACAGCTTCCTGCAGATGGACAGGCCCTGCTGGCCCCAAACCCAGCTGCAGAGCCTCACACCAGTGAGGGTTTTACAGCAGTTACAAACCTTCACCCACAGGGTTCTTCCAGATTCCAGGAGGAATTTCTCGGTGAGCCCAAACAACACTGGACACCCCTTCAAGCCATAGCGACAGAACCTTGTGATACAACAACTAAGTTAACAACTTGCAGAGTTTATCTCCTCAGTTTATCACCATCCAGCCCGGGATTCCTCCCTGTCAGCAGCACTGCTCACCCCAAGCCTGCCAGCCCTGCGCCTCCACTGATCTGCTTCCACACCAGTGTTCTTTCACTGACACCGAGTTGGCTGGGCCAGACACCTCAGCTGTGGGAAATGAACTGTCCTGGGCCCTCGGGCTCACTAAGCAGCCAGTGACAAGGCCCTGGCACAGTGGCAGGTCCAGAGGTGCAGCCCACACCTGCTTTGGGTGGACCTTCAATCACACGGCATGGAAAAGCCGGATGGCAAAAGTCACACCAGTCATCCAGGTACTGGATCCTGCCAAAACACGGCTGCTCTCAGGAGTTTCTTTAGGAGACTGGAATGACATGGAGACATGGGGTTCATGTCCTCCTGCTGTCCCACCAGGCCATACCCAAGTGTCACAGCAGGATGTCCCAAGCAGGGACAGCACCAGGAAGGGTGGGAGACAACCACAGCTGTGAATGGATGGACCCGGGAGAGGAGCTGAATTTCACCCTGCTGTGAAATGACCCAGCTGTCAGCTGTCTGTGCCCAGGATTGGAGCCATCCAGTAGCCACCTTCTTTAGCAGGTTTGGGTGTTTTTTCCTTCTCTAACTGCTAGTTCTTGTTAGAACCTCTTCCAAGCTGTGGAGAGCAGAGCATCACTGACCTCCCGGGTGAGTCAGGCTGTGAGCTGACCCTAAGGCTGCTCACAACAGCCCCCAACAACTCCACAGACATTGTCCTGACTACTGTAAGGGTTCAGTGTGCTGAACTGATCATGTCTGAATACCCCCAAGCATCATTTCGCATTGTCCCTTCCTGAAGGAAGTATTTCAGCCATCTGAAAAGAAGAAAAAGACAAGATACTGCAAGATACTCCAATGTGTGCAGAGGTGACAGGTTTGTGACATTTGCATTTCAAATACAGGGAATGGCTTTCTTATATTTTCAGGCTATGAAATGCAGAACTTCTACAGGTTTTTTATGCATGTCACCAAAAGATGGAATTAATATTATTTTCACTCAGCCTCACTAAAACATTCCTCCCCAAAGGCAGCACCAGGCCCAGCTCCAGCTACTGCTCAGGGGTGGCTTCCCCAGGATCATCACCGAGTTCTTACCGTGCAGCACTTGAGGGACACATGGAACGCAAAGGCCATTCCTGCACCATCACTGACACCTTTGGCAGCAGTCCCCAGTCGTGGAGCCTTTAACTGGAGCGACCACACTGAACCCCAGCACAAGTGGGAGCAGAAATGCTGAGCAGCCCCTGGGTGACACTCCCCGTGCACTTGCTGCTCTTGGTCAGACAGAGGTAGCCAGCACTGGCCATTGTTTTAACAGAAGAAACAGCAGTGTTCTGGCAGGGTTGCAAAGCAAGCCTATTCTTCACATCTGCAAAAGCGAGCCTGTCCATCCCTGCTGAGGGAGCTGACAGAGGAAACACATTTTCCAGCAGTCTTGGGTACAACACTGAATTGGGACTTATTTTTACCACGGGCTCTGCACTGCCCGCATTGATTGTTACACCAACGTTTGCTGCCGTATTCACTCCCATCATTTACAGAACAGAAGCCCAAGAGACAAAACAAACCCCTGCTCCATGAGACAGAGGGAGCAGGCAGGATGCCACATTGCTTCCTGTGACACACAGCCAGGGCTTATCTGCGATGGCTGATGGCACAGATAACCCATCCCCAGCTCCATGCAGGAGAGGGAGGAGAGTGGCCCAGCTCATGGATGGGTACTGCCCATCCTCCTCCTCCTGCTGCCCAGCACGGACACAGCAGCACTCAGGTGTTTCTGGAGCCCTGCTTGTGTGCCCACCGTGCTCCCCCGCGGCAGGAGCAGCCAAAACTCTCTGTCACCCCTCCGTCACCCCTCTGTCACCCCTCCGTCACCACTCTGTCAGCCCTCTCTGTCAGCCCTCAGCGATGTGCTCTGCGAGGAGCGGCAGAGCTCAGAGCAGTGTGGGAGCCCCAAGGTCTGTGACCCAGCCCCGGAGCAGCACAGACAGGCTGGCAGGCACAGCTCAGCAGTTTCAGGATCCGGCCTCCATCCTAATTAAGCCCAATTAGGCTTGCAAAGAATGAGGATGTTTTAGGAAGGACGTACAAAAGAACTGCTGAGGTCTCTGTTGGCCGTGGAGGCCCGGAGCACCCTCCTGAAGGCAGAAATTGCCACTGCTGACGTGGGCTGTCAGTTTTCTGCAGGGCTGGGGGATGATCCCTCTCCCTGTGCTGCCCGAGCCCGGGAAGTGCAGCTGGGAGAGCTGGGGTTCTCCTCCGGAGCATCAGCAGCACATCAGCCAAGCTTGTGCTGTCTGCAGAGACAGCTGAGCAAAATCAGCTCCAAAATGCCAAAGCTCTAAATGAAGGTAAAAACGATTCAGAACAGGGAGAGGTTTGACAAATCAGTGTCTTCCCATGCTGAGGGGTATAAAACGTGCAGCTGTTCCACCACAATTTACAGGGAAGGCATTTCTCCTGGAAGTAAGAGAACACTTAGTATATACTCCTAGCCAGATTGATTACCCCTATTTATATTGTAAACTAAGACAGCTTGTACTAAACCCATAGAGTTAACCAGTTCCAGACCCCAGATCCTGGGTGAGGGGTCAGTTTTCCATCGTCTGCTGCACAGTCTCGTGCATTTATTAGAGAGCACAGAGTTTCCTGCGGCATGGTTTTGTGTGTGTGTGTGCTTATTTTTGTGGTATTTCAACAACCATCAGGAGGAACACTGCTATTTTATGGGATGTCAGGGAATCGGAGAATCCACGAGGTTTTTTAAAGGTTTGTTTAAACAGCCAAGAAGCCAGCGTGCCACTATAAATATATATATGTATAACGACTGCAATCTGTTCTGGGACAATAAAACCACAGGACTGAAGGCAGTATCCCATATCTGAATATATCCATTTATCCTGCAGTAAGATGAACCCCTGTTCTGTGGATCCGACCTGCAGGGAGTTCCGTCAGTCTCCTCTCACAGCCAACCTGCCCAGCTGGACAACTCTCATTTGCTCTCTAAGTTACAGATCCAGTTTCAACATCTGACAGCAGATATAAACAGAGGCCCAGGACACGCTCTCTGGTGTGTCTGCTCAGGAGTCAGTGCTGCTCCTGCACCACTTGTGCAATTCCACTGGGCCAGGAGACCCCAGATCTCCACCATGAGGCACCAAGCCAGACTCACTGGCTTGTTTATCCCTAAGAAAAAGCTAATTTTCTAACCAACTTTCTTCTTTTTCTCTCTTTAAACACTGATAAGGTGAGAGATGAAGTTGCCTGTTGGTTTATATTGCAGTTTGGGAAGGGATAGGTTTTGGCGTGTTGCTGTAACAAATACAAGAGTGAAATTGGAAGAGATGGTGATTTGAGCTAACACAATTAAAATTTATTCTTAACAGCAATCCACAGATATCCAGTGCCAAACACAATCTGGAGTCATCAACTAGCATGGACATGAATTAACCTAATAGCTTCTGAAAAAAAAAAGAAGCCCTATGAAAAAATCCTCCTATTAAAGTAATTAAGTGTTAACAGAATCACAGAGCCATAATTAAACATGGTTTATAATTAAAACAGCATGTGTCCTAGACAGAGAACACAGCAACAAAGAGAGTAAAACCATGACAGTCGATGCCAAAACACATGCCAAGTACCAAAAATCAGAAAACCAGGCGAGTTTCTAGCAAAGCTGCAGATGCAGAGCCTCTGATCCTCTGACTGAGCCCTCAGCACCGTGACGGACGTGAGTGCACCCAGAACTCCTCACGGCTTTGCCAGGTGCTGCCAAAGTTCAAGCAGAACTCTTGGGAACCAAGAAGACACCGAGAGCAAGGCCCAGAACACCGAGGCAGCGCAGGGGGCGGCGAGCGAGCGGGAGCCGGGGCTCGAGCCAGCCTCGTCCTACCTGGCAGCGGCTGAAGATGTCACTCAGGGACACCTGCACGTTGAAGTGCTTCAGCACCTGCAGCGCCTGTTCCTTCGCCTTCTCGGAGCAGTTCACGGAGAAACACCTTCCCTCTCCCACCTGGGAGCGCAGCTGCAAGCAGAGACACCAGTGAGGCCGAGCGTGGGGCACGTGGGGCTTTTCTGACACTCTTGGCTTGGTTGGAATTCCGAATAATGCCTGGAGTTAGTGTGTGTTTACAGTCCGAGTTCTGGTCTGAGCACGGTAACCTGACAGCCACTGCTGCAGGAGCTCTGACTCCTGCAGCACTGCAGTGTTTTATGTGTGTGAAACATGGTTTAGGCTGGAGAAAGGGAGGCTCAGGGGGCACCTTCCCACTCTCTACAGCTCCCTGACAGGAGGGTGCAGCCAGAGGGGTTGGCCTCTTCTCCCAGTTAACAAGTGACAGAACAGGAGGAAATGGCCTCAAGATGCACCCAGGGAGGTTTAGATTGGATTTCAGGGAACGTTTCTTCACAGAAAGGTGGTAAGGCATTGCAATGAGTTGTCCAGGGAGGTGTTGGAGGCAGGAAACTGAATTCAATCCCTGCTTTCTGATGCAACTTGGCCAGATCCCACAGACTGTGCCAAAGCAGGATGATGGAAACAATGTCCAGTGACCACTGCAGCCCCTCTGATTCACACAGACATTTCACCTGGAGTTCCCTGATGGCCAAGAAATCTGAAGGAGTTGATGTGGGCAGTCCCTCAGTGTTTGTTCCACACTCTGCAGAGAAGTCTGCATCTGGGAATGGGCACTGGGAAGTCCCAGACACATCTTCATGCTAAGGCCTCATAGGAGTGGGATCAGCTCCACACCAGTAAAGGAGCCTGGCAGAGCCATCCTGTCCTTGTGGAGGGCATCCAAAGGCAAGGGAACCAAGGGAACCAGACATTTCCCAGGAGTATTGTACCCTGGAAGCAGTTATTTTCCTTTTGCAGTTCCTACACAGTACTTTGAAGTTAAAGCTCTGCAAACAGGAGGATGCTGGATGCTGAATTCCCTATTCCACCAACTGTAGGCTCAAGGAACCTGCAGGGTGGCTGCAGCTGCCTCACAGCGTCTCATTATGGAGGCAGTTTTGTTCCACACTCAGCTTTTACACAGGAAATCAGCAACCCCTATTCTGCAAATATTCTGACAGGCTGCTTGAGTAGCAGGGAGCTTTTATACTGAGTTTGTGCCAAAGAACTCCTGCACCCTGGCTCATGTGAACAGAACTCTGCCTCGTCCAGAACAGTTTCACTCTTCCAATTGGATTTTTGGGCAGTAAAAAACTGCAAAGGCCCTGCAGCAGGGCATCACAGCATTGCAGCCACTGACTTGGCAGGTTCAGCACTGCGTTTTGTAGTGTGTCAGTGAACAGCTCTGAACAGCTGGTGCTGAGGGCAAGGCTGGGTTTTGCTTTGGCTTTTCTGTTTATCTACAGCAACACAAAACCTCTCCAGCTTCCACCAGACCCATACTTGGGGCCTTCCAGTCTCTCCCTTCCAAGCCTGAAGAAATGTCCCTGAAGGTTGAAACTCCCTCAGTGTGGAGCCAGCCAGCAAGCAAGAATCTCTGGGATAAAAAGCACAGGAACTGAGCTGCTTTTCACCTGCCAGTGAGGCCAGACAGAAACACACTGTTCTGGATTGCTTGGCTTGACTTCCACCCCCGCCCCCAATGGAGAGCAGTCGCTCTCCCCACTGATGCAGGACTGAGAATAAGTATAAAAAAAACATTTCACCCCCAGCCTTGGTGGTTGAGAACAGCAAACCTCTGAAGACCCTTAATGTAGCTTTTAGTGCAGAAAACATGAAAAAGCCAAGCCAGCTGTTGCATTCACATCTGACTTTTCCTCTTGTCTCCCCTGCACACCCCAGACCACGCAATGATCAGTGCCAGAAACACGCCAGCAGCTCGGAACACTCACAGTCTGATATGGGAGTCCAGAGGTTAAAATGACTCTTCCTTCCTGTCGGGCAATCTGGAAAAAATGGTAAAAATCCAAATGAGCAGGGGCTGAAGTTACACTGAGTTCAAGCTTTACTTGCAGTCACAGAAGGGAGAAGCTGAACTGGAGATATCGAGTGTTTCTCTCAGTGCCAGTCCACACCTGGCCAGGAGCTCCTGACAGCGACAGCAGCTCACGGTACGGCTCACCCCTCGTCCCTCCCTGCCAGTCCCTGCCTCGTCTCCCTCGTGCTGGAACAAGCTGCTGGTGCATCTGCACCCCACATGGCCCAGGGAACCATCCCGCCTTGAAACAATCCTATCCAAAACCAATCTTTTATTTTTTTCCCTTAACCCAGACTATTTCTGTTTCCCCAGTCTGGGTCACAAAGAAGGAAACATTTCTGCTGCACAGGGGAAAACAGAAAAAAAAAAAACAACCTAAGCAGGTAATTCCAGAAAAAAAATGTACCATGAAATGTGTCTGCAAACTTCACACCATTAACAAAAAATGCTTCTTAGGGAAGGAGGCTGTTATTGTCCCTGCAACCCAACACACAGGAACTGTGCACCTTCCCAGGCTGCAGGGAACATCTCCCTTGGAGCTTATCACCTCCTGACTTGCAGTCCTGAACTTTTATCAGAGGTCTGGTCCTGCAAGTGGAAGGGCTGTGCTGAGTTACCAGGGAGCTCCTCACCCGCCCTGCTGACCTCCACACGGGGCCGGGGACACTGCAAAGGGTCGGTGCCAAAGGGGGACGCTGAATCTGGAGCTGCAAGGGTGGGAGTGTGACTGACCTGCCTTCATAGGACTGAACGACACCCCTCACCCTCCTGCGGGAGGGAAAGAGCCTCATGGAGCAGCAGTAGGAGATTCCAAAGGATTCCCGTGTGAACCAGGACTCAGCTCTGATCCTGCTGACAAGGGATCAGTGCTTTGAAGTAGGCACGAGGTTACTTCTCTCCTCTGGCTTGGATTCTGTTGGAAGCCCTCGTGTTTTTCACTGACTCCAGATGCGTGTCATGGAGGTCTCTCATCTGGTTCAGAGTTTAGCAGCTCTCTCTGGATCCCTCTCTACCCTTGGCAGGAAGACACATTTGGGATCAGAGTCCTGCTGCGCTTCCCAGACAGATGACACCAGCGAGCACAGCCAGGGAACACCAGAAAAACCAACCAAGACTTTTAAGCTCTGTCTTGGGTAGTCATTCTCTTAAGACTCACTGGACCTACGTAAACAAGGGGGAGAAGGCTCTGAAGGCCCCGTGCAGGCAGCTAAACAACCTGCTTTTTCCTTTTTCCCCCTTCCTGAGCTTTCAGGTATCTGCTTCCCTCCTTTTGTTGTGAAGTCACTCTTTGGCTGACAGTTCTGCACTGAGAAAGCGATTGGCAACAACTTCTAAAGCCTCTTTCTACAGGCAAAATTACTGGATTTCTTTCAAAATCAACCCTCTCTCTCTCAAGAAAGGAAAAAACCTCTAAGAACAGGAGCCTTGAAGGGGCAGCAGAGACACCCCATGCAGTCCTGCTACTGAGCAGCCACCTCATGGCACGTTAGTGAGGGAAGTCTGGTAAAGCAACAGCAAAAGGTCACCACAGGGATTTGCCGACAAGGGAAAAGGGATGTGAAATTCCTCCCGACCCATGTCTGCTTCAGGGTTAGTCGGAGGATTTCACAGCTGGAACACTCCATTCTGACTTTCTGCATCCAGGGTTAATTAGTTCAAGCTTGATAAATCCCCTTATCTAAATGGCTCTGCAGAGACACGCAAAGAACATCAAATAAAAAGGAGAAAAGCAATAACTCCTCAAACATGTTTTTCTGCCTCTGGAACAACGACTGGGAGAAGCACGCAGAGCCAGAAAAGCCATGTGATAGCACACATCTGACTGAGACCACAGAGGGTATGTGCTGGAGAAAAGGGCACAATTCCTCCTTCTTCTCCAAAAGCAACAGGGGAAGGCAGCAGTGGGACCGTGGGGGGATGTGTGGTCAGGGATGCAAACGAGAGGAAAAGAACACCCAGGGCAGCATTTTGGCGTGGGTGTCAGGGACCTGTGCTCCAGCTCAAGCGCTGCAGAGAGGGCATTGGCCTCAGTTTCACAATCTATTACAAAGATAATATCAACTTCCTCTGGAAAAGGCTCAGACCTTGTGGATAGAAAGCACTCCCTGATCTGCTGGCATTACTGATCAGCCCTTAACGTGCCTGTCTGTTCAGCCAACTTCCACCCTGCAGAAATGAATGAACCCACAGGAATTACTGTCAGAGAGACCTGGAGGGGCAGTGACTGAGGAGAGAGGGCAGAGAGAGCCCCTTTGTTTCCAAGCCAGCACCAGCAGCAGGATGATTCGTGACAACCTAAAGCATCCTGAACCAAGGCCAAAGGAGGTTCTAAAAACCAGCAGCACAAGGCTGTGGATTTGTAAGTCAAACTTTGCCAAGTCTGTGCAAGACACATGTTGGGCAACGCCACATGTCCTTGAAGAGCCAAACTGCAGCCCAGGAAAAGCTGTGTCCCCGTTGCAGTGATCCTGAGCCTGGGCCAGCGAGGCCCCGCTCCAGACCAAAAGGGAGTGGACAGAAAGTGTCTGCCCCAGGGTATGTGCTGGGAAAGCACCCAGACAAGGATCTGCTAGAGAAGGGGATCACAAAACCCAATCCAAACCCAGAGCCTCTCCTTGTAATCCCCTGTCTTTTAAAACAGACAGTAAACCAGGATCTTAACAGCTCTGAGCACCCTCAGTCCAATCCTGCCAGTATTGCAACCCTGAACTTCTCTTCAGCATTCCTGAAAAGTATAAATTGCACAGAGTTATCACAGCGTTTTGTAACACGGCCTTAAGTGTCACACCAAAACCATCCAGCCAGTTTTGTTTCTCAGTGCAGACCCATTTGTATCACGGTCTCCAACGAAAGACCTTCTCCTCCTGCTGACCAAACATCAAAAGCCAAGTCTTGATCTTAAAAGCAACACAGTTCTTCATCTGCCCTCTGTGAATTCAGCTCCCCACCAGACTAAAAAGACCAGCAAACCTGGAGAATGTCATCTACATCAAAAATATGGAAAAAGCCAGTCAAAGCTGAGACAAGATCCAAGATTAGATTCCCCCAATAGGTGAAGATCTGCTCACTGCAGGATTAAAATCCCTTTGTGTCACCTGGCTCCGAATCAGTCTAGGGCAATTTAGATCTGGGTGCACAATGCTCTATCTGGCTCCTGAGATCCATCCAGCCTGGCCCTCCTCTCCGACTCGCTGGTTCACCTGGAGGTTTGGAGGGTAGGTGTAACCTTACCAGGGAATCTTCCCTGGCATGGGAGCCTCAGGAAGCCAGTTTTACCTGCCTTCTGGTTATTAGCACACTTCAGAAGATACCAGGTTTGCCTCAGCATCAGATTATTCTTAGAGATGAGGATGATTTTGAAGACCAAGAGCAAAGTCCATTAAAAAAATAAAGTGAACCAACCCAGAACTCAACTGAAGCAGCTTTGAGATTCCACTGAGTGTCTCAATAGAAACCTAAGAGACTACCAACATTTTCTTAAACACTTTTGCTCTGCCCTTGAGGTACAGCACTGTAGGATCTACTGTAGTCACTCAGGCTGGTGGGTGATCCTGTAAGGTTGGTATAAGAAGGCTCCCACTGCTCTGCCCGATGCCACAAAATTGCAGAGAAAAGAGGAACATCCGCTCTTCCATCTCCTTCTAATTACCTGGAAAACTCAAAAGGTAGGTCGAAGATTCTCTGCAAAGAGAAGTTTGCAGAAGACAAGATGGAATCATAGAATAGCTTGGTTTAGGAGGGATCTTTTAAAGGTCATCTTGTTCCAACTCTCCCGCAGTGAGCAGGGACATCTTCAGCTGGGTCAGGCTGCTCAGAGCCTCCATCCAGCCTGACCTGGAACATTTCCAGGGACGGGGCATGAAAGACCTGGGTAGCAACACAACAGGCACAGGGCACAATTTTAATTAAAGAAACTTGTATTAATTGGGAATAACAGATTGCTTGTGGGAATAAGTGCAAAGGCAAAGGGTGGATCACTGCCAACTCCACCACTAAATCTGGTCAGCCAGAGGGGATCCAGTGGATCGTGGTGCCAGAGGCCCTGCTCTCACACCTCTGCAGATCTGGCACGATAAACTCACCATGACATGTCCAAGATAAAACATTTAGCCAATAACAACAGCACAACACGAACAAGGGTTTCACGTCCATGGGAATGGGGGCTGCCAAACCAATTCCTGCCACATGTGCTAGCCTAAACAAAAAAATACATAAAATCCATAACTGCCCAAGCACAGCCGAGGGAGTTCTCGGGCTTTTAAGCTTGATCCTAAATAACAGAGGGTGCAGGCCCAGACCCATCTGCCCACCAATACTTGAAGCCACTGTAACAAAGAAAAGGAATGAGAACAGTAAGGAGCAAATGCCAGGTGCTGCAGGAGTTCCTGGCACAAGGAGATGTGCGGTATGAGTGATAAATCATTTGAGTGAAAAGACTTCAATGAAGAACAAACACTAAGGCTGTACACTCTTAGGTGTTCCTGGTGACACCAGTTTGAGACTGTGCTGGGACAACACCCAAACCGTCTGTCTTGTACTCAGTGACCAGGATCCAAACCCTCTGCCGGCCTTTGCAATAATGTTCCCAAGTTTTTGGGCATAGGGTGGTCAACATTCAACTTTGACTCCATCAGGACCAGCCAGATCTAAAACAGGGTGGGAGGAGTCTATTTTTATCTTTGATTATCCAAGCCCAGATCAAAGGCTCTGCAATACAGTAACACTCCAAGGGCTTTTGATAGTGAAAGGATGTTTGTCCGGTCACCATGGAGAAGGCAATGTCAAACATCCTGTCCGTGGCACGATAAGGGAGCGGGATGAGGAGCAGAGAGGGGGCTCTGGGGGGAGGCACTGAGAACCAGTTTGTTTAAATGACTTGTGCAAGTTTGGCAGGGAGGAGATATTAATTATTTCTGCAGAAGTTAGAGCCTGCCTCGGATTCAGGCCAAGCAGACATCTGAAGAGGAAACATCCTGCACACCAGGCCGGGTGATCTGTGCACATTTGATAGCACACACTGTGTGGGCTGGATATCTCTGTCAGCTCCCTTGAAGGCAGGGAGGCCCTGCTGGGAGACCTGGACAAATCAGAGAGCTGGGCAATCACCTACGAGGTGAAACTCAACGAGGGAAAGTGCCAGATTCTGCACCTGGGATGGGGCAACGCTGGATGGACAGACAGACATTAGGCCATTCCAGAGTGTCCAAAGGAGGGCAACGAAGATGGTGAAGGGCCTTGAGGGGAAGCTGCATGAGAAGTGGCTGAGGACACTTGGTCTGTTCAGCCTGGAGAAAAGGAGACTGAGGGGAGACCTCACTGCACTTACAGCTTCCTTGTGAGGGAAAAGGAGGGGCAGACACTGATCTCTGCTCTCTGTGACAGGGACAGGACCTGAGGGAATGGCCTGAAATTGTGTCGGAGGAGGGTTAGGTTGGGTATCAGGGAAAGATTCTACCCCAGAGGGTGCTGGGCACTGCCCAGGCTCCCCAGGGAATGGGCACAGCCCCGAGGCTGCCAGAGCTCCAGGAGTGTTTGGACAGCGCTGCCAGGGATGCACAGCCAAACCGTTCTGTGATTCTATGATCTCTACACTCCACTTGTGTTCTTCTCATGACCTGAACTGCCCCAGCTGCCAGCGACACAACCAGACACACGTAAGAGTGAGATCACAGCAGTCTCTGCTCCCCTCCTCTCTCCTGGAAGTGGAGACTCAAGGGCACACACCACTGCAGGGACCAGCTGATTCCAGCTGCCAGAGCTCAGGGTGACCCAAAGAGCTGGCACGCAGCACAGGGATGGAAGGAGGGACCCACGGGGCAGCTCCTGCAGCCTGAGCACCAGTGCAGCTCCCCAGCAATCAGCATGATGTTCCCATGGAGATAGGAGCTGTGCACTCACCTCAGCAGCTTTCCTGTGGTCATCCTCATTGTCCAGCAGCCGGACATCCACGCCCAGGCAGCGCAGGTAGCGCCCCAGGCCCTGCAGCATGTTGTCACAGACCACGCTGAACTCCCGGGGGGAGATGGGGGCAGGGGGACGTGAGGGCTCCGTTCTGGGTCCTTGGCACTCCTAGAGAAAGGCAAGAGATCCTTAAGGAGCAGGAGGCTGATTCCCAGTACATTTGTGTCTTTCCTCCCTGCGTTCACCCACTACAGCACATCCAGCTGCCTCCTTCCCCCTGTGTCTCCACTTCCCTGTGCTCTGCAGCACCTCCAGATCCTCCTTCCATCCTGTCCACATTGCCATCACCGCCTGCGCAGGGGGCAGAACACGATGGGGCTAATTCTGAGTTCGCCATTCTCTCCCTGACCAGCTGGCCACCTGACCCAGGGAGCTGCAGCCTTTCTCTGGAGAAGTGCCAGCCTGGCCTCCAGTGCTCTGCACAGACATTGATCTTCAAGAAGTCACAGAAACATCGTCAAGGCTGCTGCTCCCCTACTGAATTAGTCTGCAATTAATAAACATGTGCCAAAGCTAGGATTTGGGATGGGGATCTGACAGACAGAGGGAGAAACAGGTAGACAAAGCAACCACGTCAGCTCTGTTATCTTTGGAAGGTTAAAAATAGGCAGTGCCTGAATTCTGTTTGTTTTATTTCCAATGTCTGCTGCTGGGGGAGTTCCTGCACTCGGAGGACTTTGGCGTTGGGAGGCTCCCAGAAGTACAATAGCTAAATTCACGCAGAAGGGAAGTTATTAAGGAACTTCCAACGTCCAGCTTTTGACTCCAGGAACTTGAATCAGCTGGGATGACTGAAGGACACGGCCAGCAGCTATGCAGGGAGCCAGCACTGCAGATCAGCTCTGCAGGAGCTGGCCCCAAGCTGGGGATGCTGTGGCACACCAGGCAGCTCCACCTGGGCTCTCCATGGGAACCAGCTCAGGTCCAGGAGCTCCACTGGTGTGATACTGCAGCTCCCAGCAGCTGGGCCCTGCACCCAGGGCTCTGCAGCACGGGGCAGACTGGGCTGTCACCAGCTCCTGCAGGATCCTGAGGGACGCAGCTGTGACACCGGAGCGCTGTGACCAGGGATGGAGCTGCCCCGAAGCTGAGGCAGCTGGAGACGCCACCCCTGGCTGCTGCTGCTGCTCTTCAAACAGATGTGCAGGAGCTGCAGCTGGCTCCCAGCCAGCGTTTATCCAGTGGCCAGCACTGTCACGCGGAGCTTTTTTCTCACGTTTCATGCCAGCAGAGAGCAAAAAGCTTATAAAGGAGAATAGAGTCATTAGCCCCACTTCAGACAGTAGACCAGGAAACACTGGGAAAGACAGCTTGGAGTCCTGCAGGATGCAGAGTAAGGAGAAGACTGCTTTTTTTGGTGTCCCAGTCCAGGTTTTACCAAGTGCCTCTCGGCTGATGAATCTGACTGTGCAGAACACAAAGATGACCCGTGGGTTTCCAAGGTGATCGAAGCCTCAAGCGCTCACTGTTCCCCCCTCTGCAGCAGCCACCCAGCTCTGCTGTAACACACAACCCCCATGAACGCAGGGCTCAGGGAGCAGCTCCGTGTTCTCCTGCCTGCTGAGGGCCGAGGGGTGCTGCATGTTTACACACGAGGTGGACGCAGCCAGTGCATCTCAGCCCAGCCATGGAAGGGGCACCGGCTTCAGGAGCTCAGCACACACTTGGGCCCCTCAGGATGCACGGTTACACACAGCGAGGCTGCTCAGGCAGTAACAAAATGGGATTTCTGCCAAGGTTTCCAAAGGTGCACAAACCACTGAATGGTTCCATTCTAAATGTAAAAACCTTATTACTGAGAGGGACCAGTCACATTCCAAGATACTTAAGCAGAGTTGCACAGCTCTGGTGGAGTTTTAAGGCTCTGCCACAACACAAACTTCTGGGAGAGGCCTCTCATGGAATGTGGTGGTGGGCAGGGAGGCAGAGACAAGCCTTCAGCAGAAAGGCATTTTTGATGGATCATTTGCTTTTAACTTTGCAGACTTCTACTCCAGACACAATAAAGGAGATATTCCCAGTGTGAAAGCAAGGTGTGGAAGCTCAGTAAAGAGCAAAAGTCAGGAAGTCAGAGTTTTGAAGCCCTGGCCACAGAATCCAAACCCACAGCACTGAGGAAACGTGGAAGGAGCATTTCCACCAGCAAGGCTCGCTGGGCTCAGCACACAGATCTGCACCCACCTTGTGCAAAGACAAGCGAACCTCAAGGTGCAGGGAAAGCTGAACCCAGGCAGGCAGGCCAAGGGGAGAGCACAGTGTCCTGGGAGGGAGGGGTGAGGAGGATGCTTGCTGCAAGAGCCCTGAGGAACCGTGCCCAGCGAATGGTGTGACTGAGAGCAGCAGCGTGTGATTCGCAGGGGTCTTGAGCAACAAGCAGCTCTTTGAAGATGTTTACAAACCTGTCCAGAAGGTGATGGTGCTTCTTGTTTATTCAGCTGCTTCTTTGCCCTGGGTTTTTTGCTCTGTTTTCCCACCAGACTTTCTGTCAGGTCTGAACCCAGACCGAAGCTCTCGGGGTCCTTGCAGAGCCTCTCGTAGATCTCCAGCAAGCAGTAGGCATCTGAGGCTGCAGGGAGGAGAACGTAAGCCCCAGCTCACATGAGCCTCATTCAAAAGTAAACCAGAGGCTTTCCTGAGGCAAGGAAGAGCCCCCACCTTTGTTAAAGCCATTGTGAACAGCTGTGAAGCTGCAGCTCCCTTAGGTGATACCCTCAGCTCCGGGACTGACTCACGGAGCACCACAGCTGAACCCACGGTCACAGGGGGTCAAGGCAGGAGCTCGTACAGCAACAGGCTCTGCCATCTCCGCTCTAACCCAATAACCCAGTGCAAACTGCAGGGTGGCTCTTCCAACCACCACCAGGTACCTCCAGCCAGCCCCTCTCCCTCACCACTGTCCCCGAGCCTGCCCACAGCTCCTTATCACACTCCTGACGGGAAGGGAGCTTCCCCAGGAGATGCAGTATCTCAGCAGGCGCTGCCCGAGCTGTTTGCAATCACCTGCCCACACTCAGTGCCGTGTGCTGCTGCTCCCCGCAACGGCAACGGGAGAACTCTCCCAGCCAGTCTGACAAGTCCCAGTGATTAACTTTTGTGGGAACTGTGTCAGCTTCAAGGATAGTTGAATTTAACAAAGGGCTGGTTTGCATCAGCAGACTGTCCTTTGATGCGCCAGGAAAAGATTTAGACCCAGACTTCTGACTCTGGGGTAATCAGCAATAAACTCTATGGGTCCCTCCACAGCCCTGAGCCTGTGCTGCAGTTTCTGACACCACATCTGCCCATTTCAAACCCGTTTCTAACAAGCACTTCACTGTGACAAATGAACACAGCATTTGTTTCCCAGGAAGGCTGTGAAATGAGGCAGAAGGAAGTGGACTTTCCTCCTTTCAGTTACTGAGAGGAGTTTCCACTGAGGTGATGTTTCATCAGACAAAATCTGCAAAGCACAGGAATTCCTTCATAAGGGAAATAATGAATCACTGGACAGTTTAAACTTCAACCATTAAAGTCATGTCCGCAAAAGGACAAACAAAACATATGCTGACTCCTCTGAACAGGAACTAATCTGCAAAGCCATTTTCTTCCTCTGCCACTTAACGACCTTCCCGGGGACAGAGCAGCCAAACGCAGCCTGCCCTGGGCACCTGCAGCACCCAGCCAGGGCCCAGACCTGCATAGAGGATCTGCTCCTCCCGCAGCGGCCGCTTCTCCCAGTTTGACAGCTGCTCTGTTTTGTCCAGAGGCTTCCCCAGCACGTGCTGCACCAGGAGGCTGAGTCCCTTCTCCGGCTGCCTGACCCCTCTCTCCTTGTGGCTGTGCTCCGGGGACAGTCCATCGACCTTCCGGCCGTCCTTCCTCCACTGCAGCTGATGGAAACAAAAAGATAGAAACCACCTGGTTATAAAGCAGCTCCAAACCACCTCCTGTTCCAGCTGGTGGGGCTGGGCACAGCCGTATCACATCCATCTCGTGCCTGGCACAGTGAACCCCAGCCCTCAGACAAGGGCTGGGATGGCAGGAGATAAACACGGCGTCGGGTTATTTGTTTAACAAACACTTGCTGGAGAGAAATCTGTTTCACAGCCAAGGAGGGCAAAAAAGGGCATTCTTGTCCAGCACTGCACCAGAGCAGCAGGGCTGGGATGAGGCTCCTCAGGGGTCTGCGGGGTGCTCACCATGCTGGAGGCTGCTGGGCATCCACTCAGTAAAGGACCAGCAGCGGCAGTTCAGCACCTTTCTCCTCCTGGTGGAGTGGGAAAAGGCATTCCTGTGACACCCCGGGCAGCAGCCCTTCCTGCAGCTGCCATTTCTCAGGTTAAACGGAGGCAATGGCTGTTGGCAGCTATGTCAGCCCCTGCAGCACTTTCCAGGTTAAGCTATCAGCCCCAAAGATCTGCTTCACCCCAGCCCACAGCCTCAAACACACTCTGTACATTCACCCCTTACAGTGGTTGTGCTTAACATTTCTGCAGACTGCTCAGAGCTCCTGTGTGCGAGCCCAGGGACAGCCGTGCTTCAGCTGACCAGAAATTCCTATGCTGAACCCACCAGCAGCCCTCCTAGGAACACCAGAGCTCTGTGCTAATCGTTAACTCCATCATACCTGCTTCAATAATGCATGGTCTTGGAGCAGCAGAATTTCTACAAGAGCTTACTCTTCCTAAGTATAACTTGTGCTCAGAAACCTTGTTCTGGCTGAATGAAGCTGGGTCTCCAAAAGCTTTTCACAGCTTTTATAAAGGCTATGGAAAAGCTGTCCGTATCATAAGCTTTAACTTTTTAGTTGATGAAAACAAAACACTTCTGTCTTCCTTTACAGAATCCCAACACCTCAAACCCTCTGGAGGAAATGGTCTGCTTACTCATGCAGCCATCTCCCTGCCAATCCAGGATGCACACAGACAGTGCTGTGGAACAGAGCAGTCATCCACCAGCACGTGCAGGAGACACCATTCCCCACATCTCCATGTGTTTATCCTTACTTGTTTGTCCACTGCAAGAAGATCCACCACACCTTGCATTTGCTTCTCTGTGTCTTTCAGAGCAGAACATGTGGCTGCAAGGCTGCTGAGGTCTCCAGACGTCCCATAACCTGGAGACAAAAAAAAAAGCCCAAATCACACAGGTAGGAAAACTCAAATCATGGCTAATGCACTGCAGCTTCTTCTAGTTCAGAGTCAAAATGCTGACAAAATATCTATAAACATTGGTGGGAAGACTTCAAACAGGGAACAAGACTGGCTCCTGTCTCTTCTGTTCCCAAGAGACACTCCTGCAGATCAAGGGAGAAGAGAGGCAGATGAAAAATCCTGAGTTTAAGATCAACTTACTTAAAATCTGGGAAAGGTATTTATGAATTTGCCCTTGAAATCCAGGTTTAGCAGCTCCTGATAAAAACCTCCAAAAACCATGGATGGTAATTCAGAGATCTCTGGTGTCCAGCACAGCAGCTCTGGGACAGGGACAGCACAGCTGGAAAGCTCTGCCCACCAGAATTACCTAAACCACTGGAGGTTGGGTGTCAGCTGGGGCTTGGTATGGAGCTGGGACAACCCCAAGTCTGAGACTGCAAGTTAAATCAGGAATCTTGGATCTGACCTGAAATGGGGAGATACAATGGCATGGAGCTGTGCCAGGGAGGGTCAGGCTGAGATCAGGGAAAGGTTCTTCCCCCAGAGGTGCTGGGCACTGCCCAGGCTCCCCAGGGAATGGGCACGGCCCCGAGGCTGCCAGAGCTCCAGGAGGGCTTGGACAGCGCTGCCAGGGATGCCCAGGGTGGGGTTGTTGGGGGGTCTGTGCAGGGCCGGGAGCTGGATTTGATGATCCCTGTGGGTCCCTTCCAGCTCAGGATTTTCTGTGCTTCCCTGATCCTGTATTTCCATCATTCCCAGTTACACTGGTCACTGCTTCCCGGCCTGGCAGTGCCTGAACACCCAGGGCTACAAAAGCTGGTTCCATGGCAAGTGGATTTAGGGAATGACAACACCAAGAGGATCGAGGAATGACAAAGATGACGGAACAGGCTGTGTGCAGCCCCTAGGTGGGGAGGAGAGAGGGCTGTTACCCAGTTTAGTGATGGCTGCGTCTGAATAGAGCATCTGGATGAAACGGGGAAGCTTCTCCTTCTCCCCCTCGGCCTCAGCTTGCTCGAGGAGCCGTGGCAGGTCCAGCAGGAACACCTCCTCCTTCAGTGCGAGCTGCAGAAGGGCGACACGGGGCTTCCCCACCATGCCGAAGGAAGGCTTCCACTCCATGTCCACGCCAACGACCTGCCCAGGCTGCAACACAGACACCTTCTGCACCCAGAGCCTGGCTGTGCCTCAGAGGAGCCTGGAGAGTCTGCCCAGGACATGAGCATTTCCTGCCCAACACCTGCAGCTCTTTGTGCAAAGTGCCACAGACACGGGGAACTCTCACAGCACCTCTGTCACCCACGGGAGCCTTCCCTGGCACCTTCCCCAAACCAGACCAGCCTAAAGGAGCAGCAGTTCTTGGCTTGGGGAGGGACACACTGGGTGGCAGTGGCCACATCCAGCCCTGTGCACCAGCCTGACATGGAGCTCCAGCTCCCTGACCCTGCCA
Source organism: Rhagologus leucostigma (assembly GCA_013397725.1). NCBI lineage: Eukaryota > Metazoa > Chordata > Aves > Passeriformes > Rhagologus > Rhagologus leucostigma. The sequence goes on along the minus strand of VZTD01000433.1, from coordinate 114,145 downwards.
GGCCAGTCCCAGGTAACACTCACCTGCAGCACCTTCTCCCAGCACTGCAGCGTCTCCTCCCACGTCTGCAGAAAGTGAATATTTTCCCGTGGAATAGGAAGCTGGTAATAATCCTTCTTCTTACTGTCCTCGTAATTGTCTGCTTTTGTGACCTCTTCTACCCTGCACAGAATCAGATACAGCAGTTTTAAGCCATGCAATGGGAGGAAATCCTGGACTGGAGAAAGAGTAAGTTTTACTCCCCTCATTTCACCCTAACCGTCTCTTTCCCCATGACACTCAGCTCTTTCTCAGAGAAAAGAAACTGATCAAAAAGATCCAGCTCCCTTGGACAGATCACACATTTCTGGATAGTCTCCTTCCCATAGAGACTTGAAATGGTTCATTATTTGGGAAACTATTTACTAACCTTGTGTTTGGGAGGCTGTGTGCCCAATTTTGCAGCAGAGCAGCTCTCCCTGCACAAACACTCCTTCCTGTGGGTTTGTGTGCACGGGGAAGTCAATATTTGTGTAAAATATTTAATGAAGGTGTACAGCCTCAGGTCTCCAGGAATATTCTCACCTGCAAAGCTCAGGAGCCCCGTGTGGTGTGACCAGACACAGATGATGTCATTTATATGCTGGTGCCACCTTGTTGTGCGCAGTGTGAACTCCCTCTGGGAACCTGTGGCTTTGTTTCTCAACAGACAGGGCAGCCAGACTGTTTGATGGGGTTCCGTGGCTCTGCTGACTTTATAGCAGCTACCACAGCAGGTATCATGACTGGATGAGTAAACTGCAGGACAAAGGGGTTTATTCATCTGTCCCAGCTCCTCACGCAGGGCAGAGCACACCCTCACCTGCCTTCCCTCCACAGCACAGGATTCCCACAGCACAGAGATGCAGTGATGGGTTTTATCTCTGGATGCACAGTCCGTGGCTCAGCCACACTCCTGTAATCACCCCTTTGTGTTTTGAGGGCTTATCCCTCGTGGAAAAACCTCCTGGCTCCCAACTGGCGGCTGCTGCGGCTTCAGGAGGGAGGAGGAGGAGGGCAGCTCCAGCAGTGCTTTGGAGTGAGACAGGAGCATGCCCAAGACAGACAAGAGTTTCCAGTGCTCCAAAAAAACCAAGGACCCTCTGGAGAAGTGTTTTGAGAGTGATTACATCTGTGTTGTATTTCCTGAGGTGACACAGAGCTTGAACAAGTGCAGGTCTGCACAAGGAGAAACAGCAGATCCACAAAACCAGGACCCCTGAACATGAACTGTTCAAGGCCATCTGTGAGACCTTCCCAAAACCATCAGCATTAAAAAAATAATAATAATTAGGAAAACTTTGACAGATCTGCAATCACCTCAGTAAAACAGATGAATATTTGCATTGCTGATCTGGCAGAGGAAGTGTAAGAACCCCCTGCAGCATGAGCAATCTCATGGAGCTTCTGTGTACTCAGGATGAGTTTAAAATGCCCCTTTCACAGACATTTCCAGGCTTATGACAAACAAATGTGGCATGTGCAGGCCCACAACAGGATCCGAGTACACGGAGGAAGCCTCTGCAAACGTCTGTCCCCAAGGATGCACCACGGCAGACATTTTAAGCAAATATATGGTCCTTGTATGACAAGGTTGCTGCCTGCATGGAAAAGCACCAAACAGGGGATTTACCTGTCCTGGACGTGCAGCTTTTGGAGCTCCTCAGCCACGGCCCGAGGCAGCATCTCGGGGGGCACCCGGCAGCGCTGCGCCCACCGCGCCGCCCCGTGCGTGCCGCAGTGCCGGAGCAGCGACTGCACCAGGTGCCCTTGCAGCCAGCGGTTCTCCCCAACTGTGCTCTGCAGGGGCAGGGGGGGAAGGCAGACCGTCAGTGCAATTCCCATCGTGAGGGTTTCTCCCCGTCCCTGTGGCACCCTCGTTGTAAAAACCTCATTCCTTGTATCTAGTCTGAATCTCCCCTATTTTAGTTCAAAACCATCAGCTCTTGTTCCGTTGCAACAGGTCCTGCTAAAAAATCCATCCCCATCTTTTTTACTGACCCCCTTTAAGTACTGAAAGGTCTCCTTGGAGCCTTCTCTGGGCTGAGCACCCCCAGCTCTCCCAGCCTGTCTGCAGAGCAGAGGGGCTCCAGACCCTGGAGCACCTTCTTGGGATGGCTTTCTTAGGACAGACCTTCCCTGTCCCTCCAGGACAGACAGTGGCGTGGGGTCTCCTCCATCCTTGGAAGGGATTGTTGGGATTGCCAGACATCCATAGGTGACAGGGAGGGCACCTCAGCAAAGCTTTCCTGAGTGGTGTTCAGAGCCAGGAAAAGGCCCCTGTCCCAGTGCTGTGAGATGGGGGCTCCAGGACCCCCCCCAGCACCAGGCACAGCTGCGGGTGGAGCCCAGGCTGTGGGTGTCACCCTGCGCTGGAATCCAGCTGTGTGAAATGTGCTGTGCCAGTCCCACAGCCAGCTGGGGTGAACCAGGACTGCAGGCAGGAGTTCTTCCCTTTGCGTGTGCTCAAGGCCCCTGCGGAGGCGAGAGCTGGATCACTGCTTTGGGACAAACACACTCTCAGGTGTCACCGTGTCACTCCCCGTGTTCGCACCTGCAAACAGCGAGGGCGCTTTAGGACATTCCCTGCTCCCAGCTGTTCCTGGAGGAAGGGAAATCGTGCTTTGGCCCACTGCACAGCCTGGGGGCACCGGCACAAACTCCCACTGCCTGCGGTTTAAACCCAAACCCCAGCTGTGGCCGGAGCATGTCTCAGCGCCCACCCTGTCACTCGCAAGGGGCACTGACAGTCCCCACGGCGACAGCTGGATGCACCAGAGCTCTTCTGCCTTGTCCACCTCTGAGAGGCGCAGGTGTGAGAGGAAAGACAAGCACAGTAACACCGAGGGTCACACCAGCCCCGTGGGGTGGGAGCTCCCCCTCCTCCTCCCCAGCCAGCCCACACGTGCTGCAAACACCCCCGAGCCCCCACGGCCACGCAGCAACTCCTCCCCTCTGACCTACTCATGGATCTGCCCTTGAAGTTAATATTGTCAAGAAAACTGCTAACACAAGCTGAAACCCTACGTGGTGGCCCAGGACCTGTAGCTCTAGGACTGGCACCACAAACGAGAACTTCAGAGGAGTGAAATGCTCAGATCTGCACTGAAGTCCATCCCCACCCTGGCCAGAGCCCCGCGCTGCCCAGCAGCACTGCTCAGGGGCCTGAGCCTGCTCCAGGGGCAGCAGCACCTCGCTCCCTCTCCCCAGCATGTAGGAACAGCTCCCAGCTGGGTGGGAGGCTGTGGCCATGGGGCCTCATTCCTCACATTCCTTCAGTAACTGAAAGGTGAGAATTTGTCTTCAAAGCAGACCCAGAGATCAGGAAACGAATCTGTTGATGGCCCCAAGGTAAAAAGGAAGGAAAACAGAAAGCCAAGGAGAAAAAAGAATGACCCCCGCCCAGAGGTGCAGGAGGGGGCAGAGGCTCAGAACAGCTCGGAGGGATCTGGCACCCCAGGTAGCAGCAGCCTGCTCACAAAAACTGCTGCCTCAGCTCTCTGTCTGCACCCCTGGGACTCTGCCAAATGCCAAACCACAGCTCTTCTCATGGATGTGCGGAGGAACAGTTTCGCTGCTGTTCCCAAGGGGCTGGGGGCACAGCAGGAGCCAGGTCAGCAGGACAGGGTCCAGCGGCTCCGCAGGGGCTCAGGTACAGGAGGGAAGCAAGGGAAGGGGCAGGGCAGGAAGAGGACAGCACATGTCCTCCTGCTCTTGCTTCTTGCCCTCTATGTTTCCCCTGGCCATGCCCATCCTGACCTTTGTGCCTCTCTCCCCACTCTGCCTTCTGTGACTGAGCTCAGCCAAGCACTGAACACGTGAAGAGGGGCTGAGTTAAACCCTCCTGCACATCTGCCAAGCCACTTCTCAGAGTCCTCCCCAAAAAGAACATATTTTCTTACTAACACTGCAGAGCAATTCCCTCTTCTTGCTCCCCCTGTGTCCATCCTATTGTCTTCCTGCCTTTTTTCTAAAACACAAACTCTTCGGGGTTGGAGCTCTCTTCAGTTCACCCCAAGTCAATTCTTAATAAATCTCATTGTGGCAGCTTTATTTCTGGAAATAATGAGGTGCAGATTTTTTTTGTATTATTTTAATGATAACAGATTTCTTCTTTCAACCACAAAAAACAACTCTGTAAAGAAGGTTAATCTCTCCAGAGATATCCCATCCTGCATTCTGAAACAGAAAATAGCTTTGTTTGTCTTTTTACTGAAAAAAGAAAAAACCCAACATCGCTCTAAAGGGGAAAGGCTTCCACCGCAACAGCTCTGCAAGAGGCAAGAATGTGGAAACTTTGGCCCCAGAAGATGTGGGCACAGATGCAGAGAGCAGTGTTTCACCAGGGATGACATTTCATGTGCTTTGCTGTCAGTAAATGAACACTTCTCAAGAGGAACCTGGCACGGTTGTTCTGATCAGCATCAGCGACACCTCCGAGCAGGAAAGGATCCTATAGAGCAGGAGGCTTGTTTACATCCCTCTTGGAATTCTAGACATATCATACATTCTTTAATCCATAGGAGCACACAGAAACCCCTGACACCAACAATAACCCTTGATTAAAGCTTTCCACAGCGACGGCTGCAGATTTCCTACCCGTAAATCCTGTTCTCACCGCCAAGGCTTCACAAAGCTCACACCAACCACGCAGGGCAAGCTCAGCAATGTCCTGACCTTAACCCATCAACCGTTTCTCCACTGGTACCAATAATTTTGAAACCAAATATTCAATATCTCCCTTGGAAGTCACCCTATCCAACCCCAGATCAGTTTTATCTCTGTGTTAAGCTGCATTTCAGTCCCATCCAATTCTGCCCTTTGCCTCAACATCTTTTCCCAAAGAGGGACATTATTCACACCACTGACACTGGCTATTTGCAGAGTCAGATTTTAATTTAACTTTTGAATGTCTTGGCCAATTTCTCCTGTTTTCAAGTGCTTCCAGAATCAACAAAAACCCCTCCTACTAGTGCAAAGAAAATGTCAAGGAGAATATTTTAGAGTCAGCAATTTTAAAAGGGGAAAAAGAAACCCAGACTTGAAAAGGACAAACCCCTGTCAGCAGTGGAGGGCACTGCCAGCACTGCTGAATTCCTGGTGGTGTAGCAGGTACAGACACCTGAGTTTAAACATTCCCTGAACATCCCTTGAACATCCCACTGCGGTACTGTCACTGCTGCTTCGTTGTATTTGTGCTCCAGGTTTCTCTTTCAAAGTTTCCATAATTTGTGCTGCATGGGGAGATGCTGCAGTGTCACCATCAGATGCCATTGAAGGGAACTCCTGGAATCACAGAATGGTTTGGGTTGGGAGGGACCCTAAAGCCCATCCAGTGCCACCCCTGCCATGGGCAGGGACACCTCCCACTGTCCCAGGCTGCTCCAATCCCCGTCCAGCCTGGCCTGGGACACTGCCAGGGATCCAGGGGCAGCCACAGCTGCTCTGGGCACCCTGTGCCAGGGCCTCCCCACCCTCACAGGGAAGGATTTCTCCCTAATATCTGATCTAACCCTGCCCTCCTTCAGCTTAAGGCTATTCCCCCTTGTCCTGTCACTGTCTGCCCATGTAAAGCCCCTCTCCCTCTTTCCTATAAACCCCTTCAAGTCTCACTAGGCCACAATAAGGTCTCCCTGGAGCCTTCTCTTCTTCAGGCTGAACACCCCCAGCTGTCCCAGCCTGGCTCCAGAGCAGAGGGGCTCCAGACCATCTCTGTGGCTTCCTCTGGACTCTCCAACAGGTCAATGCCTTTGCAGTGCTGAGGACCCCAGAGCTGGACACAGGGCTCCAGGTGGGGTCTCACAGGGGCAGGGCAGAGGGGGAAATCCTCTCCTTCGGATAAAAGATGCCGACTTACCCCCCTCCCTTCTGAGCCAAGTTCCCTGGGACAGCAGCTGTCACTCGGCCACCGCCCGCAGCCAGGGCCTGAGAGCACCCTGAGAGCACCCTGGAACACCCTGAGAGCACCCTGAGAACACCCTGCTTTCTCATCACTCGAGCTGCTCTCGCTCACAGGCACTGGCCACTCAGATGCACTAATTTATGAGCTGGAGAAGCACAAAATAGGCTGCACTGAGAGCCCAGCAGCCCGGCTTTCAGACAGCGATCAGCGCGTCGCTGCCAGAGCCACGCTCCCGAGCTCGGGAGCCCATTACCACATCAGTGCCGGGGAAGTGGGCTTGATCCTCCTTCAGCAAAGCCCTGGCACTGCGGCTCCCTGGGGCGTGTTCACATCACCTCGCTCCTGCTCTGTGAATCAGGACACTCGGCTTCCCAGCCTCCCAGTGGTCTTCCAAAAGGCAATTCAGAGGAGTCTAACCTAGGATATCACTGGGAGGGAGCAAGGCAAAGGCAGCTCTTAAAGTCAACTTGCCGCTGTACTGGGGCTGCTCACAGGGAGCTGATTGTTCCGGGCGACCTGGAGGAAGCTGCTGGTTTGTGGTGAGCAGCTGAACAATATTGTGTGACAGGATGCATCTGCTCCACGTTCCTGTGTGTCTCACACAACCACGGCCAAGTGGCGGCCAGAAGAGTCACACCATCCAGCCTGTCTGGTAAAGCTCACCCCCACAGCGGCTTTAGAGGTCCCTTCCAACCCAAACCATGCTGGGATTCCAGATGGTCACTGGGTTGGAGCACGTGGAGAGGCTGAGGGAGCAGGGCTGGTTCAGCACAGGGAAGGCCTGGCTGGTGTAGGGGAATATAATCCCCTCTCCAGTTTTATCAGGGGCACCATAGAGAAGATGGAGTCAGATCCTCCCAGGAATTCCAGCCAGGCCGAAAAGTGAAAAAACGGGACAGTGAGAGCGGCTAAACACTGCAACAGGCCCAGAGGGGCAGTGGAACCAGGCAGGGCACAGCAACACCTTGTCCCACAAAGCTGGCCCTGCTCTGAGCAGGAGGGCAGAGATGAGCTAATTTCAAACTGAAATGAGGCTCTGATTGTGTGATTAGCAGTGCCCTGCATTCCCCAGGCTCGTCTCCACACAGACGGGCGGCTTCTTGCAGCAACTGCTGCTTTCAAGTCCCAAGCACCTCCCGGGCGAAGAACACCCAGGATCTCATTTACCCAGAATACAGGATGGTCCTGATCATGCTCAGCAGTACTACACAGAGATCCAAATACACTTCCTGCATTGGGATTCCTTCCAAATTTTTGTCAGGCAGCCCCCAAGGGAAGTAATTCATTTTCAACAGATGAAGTCATCGTGCCTCCAAAATCTGCTCCTGCTGCCACAGATGTGAGCAGGTACAGAGCGGAGGGAAAGAACCAACAGCTTTCAGAGGCAGATCTGGAGACAGTATTTTCAAAAAACACTGAGCAAGAGGTTGAGACATTTCCTTCAGCACATTGTTGGACATCCTTCGCGGGCCCTCACGCAGCTCACAGAGCCACAGAACACATGAACCTGCTGCTGGCACAGGGCACGGACACTTCCCTCCACACAGATGAAAGGCTCCACACAGGACGTCCCGCTGAAGTGAATCTGGCGTGATCAGTCCCAGATTTCACCTCAGTAGCTTCAGTAGTGGATATCAATGTTCCTTGGCTGGACAAAGCACAAACCCAAACAGAAACGGAGGATCACGGAATGTCCTGACCTGGGGGGGACCCACAAGGAGCAGAGAGTCCAACTCCTGGCCCTGCACAGACACCCCAACAATCCCTTCCCAACTGAAGGTGCAATACTCTGCAGGGACATTGCTCCCATGTGCCCAAGGAGCCGTCCGGCACAGAATCCCCCAGACACTTCAGACAGGCTTCTTGATAAAGAGAGCACCATGGTACCTCTGTGAGATAGCAAAGCTCATCCTGACACTGGATCCCACTCCCCACTGACTGAGAATGCTGTCCTAAAAACGAGCTTTTACTGCCCAATTTGCCACCGCTGCTGCACAGAAGGTTTCAGGGAAGGGATCTTGTCCCCTTGCTCCCGTCACTGCAGACTTCAGACACATCCCCAGGGGAAGGCAGCCTGGGGCCGTGCTGGGACCAGTCAGCAGTGCCACTTGTCTTTGGGACCACTGATCAATTCCTGGTCTTGTTCAGCAGTGTCAGCATAGCTTGACACTGTGGGGACTTTCCCAGATCAGAACCTCTTATTTTAACCCACAATTAACTCATTTTCCTCAATTACATCCCACAGCTCCAGGTATGCTGATACACAGAATCACAATCCACCTGCAATACTTGTTCTCCCCTCCACTTAGCTGGTCAGGGAATGGCATAGGTGTAGCTCTGCAGTGGGCTGTAGTGTCAGACTGACCCCATTAAAATAACTTTGTTTGAAGAGAAAAGTAACTGTATGACTTCCCTAAACCCCCAAAAATACAATTCCATAGCAAATAGACTAAGGTAACTTTACCCTACTTGCTTTTTCAGATATAATTTCTTTTTCCTTCTCTTCTGTGTGAAGTCTGTCCTGAGGGTCCATGCTCCCAAAATCTCTTTCTCACAACCACTGCAGAGGCACCTTCTGAATTCCGACCTAACCCTGGCCCCAGAGCTGTTGAATATTATTCATCCCAGGGATCAGCAAAGGACCAAGGACTTGGTCTGAATACATAAGCCCCAGATTTTTGATGTGCTTCCAGATTTCTCACACCTCGGTCCCACGATGGCAGGCTGGAGATATTTTCTGGGAGCACTCCAGCACTTGGCAAGACTGAAGATGAATGAGGATGGGGAAATTGGCCAGACTCTTTCAGAGCAGAGTAGTGTGTTACTTATCACAGTAGACGCTTTGTCCGAGCCCAACGACACAGTGCATTGAAGACAAACGGGCAACCCTTATCTTCCCAGTGTATTTTGAAGTAGCATTTATCTCCCTGCCTTTTGTCATCGTGTCACACACACACGAACAAAGTGTCACGGGGCCAGTGGCAAATCCTGCTCTCCAGCTGAAGGAAGTGAAGGCTCCCATCGTGTACTGGGTGACCTGCACTGCTGCTGAGCCTCACTGGGCCTGGGCCTCCTGTGACCAAACATCGTTTCTCTGGTCTCTCCAGCCTCAGAAGGGTTTTACAATCCAGGCACTTCCACAAATGTTCTACAGAAGTCACCACCCCAGAGCTCTACTCGGGTTTGTATCCTAGAGCATGGAAGCCTGCACAAGGGAAATCCAGCTCTCTGCTAAGCTCTGGGCTGCCTGAAGGGTGCCTATCCAATCTCAGCATTCCGAGTTCCAGCTCAGCAGAAGCGTGTGACATGGACTTGTGCTACAGGATCTGTCTGCAGGAATTCCACAGAGCGAGGAGTTCCATGCGCTGCCAGAGCCGGGCCCACTGTGGGGACAGGGACAGAGCCCTGTGGCTCCACGGCACCACAGGGCTGCCAGGCTGCAGGTGTGTGACTGAGTGAAACCACTGCCTGTGTGCTCCTGCTGGGACCTGAACTCACAGGGAGACACCTCACCCGTTTGTCGGGATGTGCGAGAGCCGAAGCCACCCCAACGCCTTCCCGGCTGGTTCGGAGCCCTGGCATTAACCAGCGTGCAGTTAACCCCCCAATAACTCCAGTACGTGCTCCCATGCCCAGCCACATGCATAATGAGAATCCACAGACTCCAGTGAGGAAAAAAGTCTCCTCTTTTCTATTTAGGAAAGTCTTCAAAGTAAATAAGCAAAAATCCTGACAATGGAAATACTTGTTCAGGAGCACAAACTCTTCCCATCATTAGTGTATGGAAAAGAGATGCCCACGGGACAAACATGGGTTACCACTGATTTCTGTTTTGCCGTGCCCAAACCTCCCTGGCTCAGAGCCAAAGCAATAATCAGTATCTGTGCAGGATCTTTCCCAAAAGCAAAGCTTGGCAGTAGATTTTTCTCTCCTTTAATCTCTTTTGGTACACTTCAGCTCCTGGTGGTTTTTGTTCTGAAGGAGAAATGCTTGAGAGGGTTGACTGAATGAACTCTGAAATTCACACCCTGGCAAACTGGACTGATTTCCTAAATCCATAATTACAACATTCCTCAGAGATATGCATTCTTTCAGAGCGAACAAGGGAAGATTAGTTTCCTGTTTCTTCCCATTTACATGACTTCGCCGTCAAGAGGAACTTTTTTTGTTTCTAAACAATCCTCTGTTTATGTGGTTCTCTTCTTGGCAGGGAACTGGGGAACTAATCTTGCCTAAAAGTATAATACAGCCAAACTATCAATTGCCAGCAGCCTGATTATCTGTGTGCAAGGCAGCTGATTTGCACAGGCTTTAGAAGCCAATATCTATCAGTGAGAGCTCAGACAGGGACCGATCGATTACAGAGGGTTTAAATAATCTGGGATGGTCATTGAATGACTGGATCGTTTTACTGCTGGCTGGGTAAGAAGGGCAGAGAGGGTCTGTGTGTGTGTGTGAAGGCTGAAAACTTCAGTGACACTGGGCGAACAGAGCCCCCACAGCTGCACAGCCCCAGCTCACAGCAGCTCTCGCGAGGCTTCTGCCAGAGAGCTGCAGGTGAGAACTGCTCCCCCCTGCAAACAGAGGATGTGCAGAGCCCTGTTGTTTGGTTTGGTTTTTATCAGGGAATCCATCCTCTCCTTCTGTGCTACCCTGGGAAGCACCAAGCTCCTCGTCCCATCTTCCCCCCTGCCTTTCCCTATTTGGCTGCACAGGCCAACGTCAGGGCTCTTGACAGGGTTCCCTTGGTCCTGGAGCAAAAGGAACATGAGGATTTGCCTGTTTGAAGTGAGCCTGTCCTCATTTTCACTCTGTGGGATAGAAACAGGAGCTGCGGTTGTTCAGCTGGGAGAAGAGAAGGCTCTGGGGAGACCTTGTGGCCCCTTGGTACCTGAAGGGAGCTTACAGAAAAGACAGAGTGACTTTATACAGAGGCAGACAGCGACAGGATGAGGGGGAACGGTTGTAAACTGACAGAAGGGAGATTTTCATTAGATATTAGGGAGAAATTGTTCCCTGTGAGGGTGGGGAGGCCCTGGCACAGGGTGCCCAGAGCAGCTGTGGCTGCCCCTGGATCCCTGGCAGTGCCCAAGGCCAGGCTGGACGGGGCTGGGAGCAGCCTGGGACAGTGGGAGGTGTCCCTGCCATGGCAGGGGTGGAATAAGATGATCTTTAAAGTCCCTTCCAACCCAAACCAGTCTGGGGCTCCGTGACTTTAACCCTGCAGCTGCTGCAGTTTGGAGTCAGTAACAGGTATCCTGGACACTGCTCCTGATGCTGATTTAAGGACCTGGTATGTTCCACACATTCCTGTAAGGTTTTGCATGATCATCCTTCCTGTATAGTTCCCTGCTCCTAGGATGCTTTTCCCACTTGGCAGAACTAAACCTCCCCCAGCACACCCCAGCGGAGCTGAACAGCTCACTGATGCTCTTAACTCCTTAATCTAACCCTGACCTCTCAACCCACAGCCATAAGCCAATTAGCTCTTCTTTATACCATACCAAATCTCCTCCTGATGAAGCTGTGCTGCCGAGTGAATGCCTGCTAGTGACAGAAATGTAATTACAGTGCTTAGCAGCACGCTGGCCCTGGCTGGTGGCAGGGGGCTAAGGTCAGAATGCATCTCTAACACACCAAAACAATTTAAAGGAGATTTTTTCCCCGCAGTGTGTTCTCTCCAGTTTCCTCTCTTCACTCTCCAGTACTTAATTCGTTTGCACATTAAGGCTGTTTCGCCATCAATTTTAAGACCGAGGTCCTGAGCTTTCCAAGGATCCCTTGCCAATCCCTCCCTGAAGCAGAATCAGACATCCAGCTCCTGTCAATCCCCAGCTTGGCCCTGTAGATCAACACTTCAGTAAATGGGGGCTGATTTTCCGAAGTTATTGAGCAAACACATCTTACATCACTCCAGAGAAATTTTTGGCTGACTTTTAAAATTATTTTGGACATTTCTGACAGTTTGGTAGATTGGATAGCAAATGATAGCAGTTTGTCTTGGCTTCTTTGTACCTACTGTAATATTACACCAGAATTCAGCAGCATCTTTGTGCTTAACCACAATTTATTTATCTAGCAATGGCTGGATTTGTTATAAATAAAACTACCACAATTACAGTAGACACACCAGCCCTCCAGGTCTTACAGAGAATTAACACAGCCTCAGCCATGCAGGAAGTAGCTGGAAGTATTTACATTTCACTGTACATGTCATCCTTTGATAGACTCTCCTTTAGCTGGGGAGGCACGGAACACGCTGCATGTTTGGCTTTTCCCATGTGTGCTTCTCCCACAGCAGCTGGGGGTTTGCTCCATGCAAAGCTCCCCTTCCTTTTAGCCCAGCAGTGCAAACTTCATTAGTGCAGGTGCACATCTGCCTGCCCTCCATCCCGAGAGCAGAACGCAGCTGCAGAACTGAACCCCAGAGTCACGGAATCAGAATATCCTGAGCTGGAAGGGAACCACAGGATCACCGAGCCCAGCTCCCGGAATTATGGGATGCTGCTCCTGAGACAGGCACAGATGTGCCTGTTCTCTGCACCAGCCCTATCAGTCATCCTTTTGCTTTCCAGTAACTCTGGTGTTATTTCAGCTCCCAATCAATATATGACCCCACTGACAAACTAAACTGAAAAATGGAAGGAGATTGATACTTTGCCTCCCACTTTTCCTCCTACTACAAACTCCAGTTTGTCCATGGTTTAATATTCCCTTTAAACCATGTTGTGGCTGTGTGTTCTCCCCAGAGACGTGCAACAAGGAGAGTGAATCCAAAGAAAATGGCACAGGGACAAAGCAGGAGGAGTGTCAAAGCACTGTCACCCCCACGGAGCTCCTGTCAGTCCCTGAACAGGGGACAAAATGCAGGGAGAGGAATGGAAGGAGAAATGGGAGCAACAAGTGGACACTGGGGGAAGAAAGCCTGCCAGTTCTGACCCAAAACAAAGCAATTCCTCCAGTCCTGACTTCCCAAGAGAGACAGCAGACCTTAAACCTGTCACTAGTCCAGGTATAAATACCAGCTGTTCTGCAAAGGGGAAAAGGAAAAGAAAAATCACACCTCATTTTTTGCAATGGCAGCTGTTAAGGAGCTGCTTAAAGCTGTGGAAAGATAAATGTAATTCTTTTGCAGATGGTTGAACTGGCAGACTGCAGGCAAAACCAGACCAGGAGCAGCTCCTGCATATTCACACCCCCCCATACTGGGAGCTACTGGGCTCCGGTGGCCCAGCACCTCAGCACAAGCACCATGAGCAGCAGCACTGGTGGAACCACGAGCATTTATTTCAGCTGCTGATTCCTCCCTGAGACTTCTAAGGCCAGAAGGAGCAAAACAATCACCCACCCAGGTTTAATTTCCTGCTAAAGAAGTCCTTAAGTACTAGCAGGGGACTCCACACATCAGCTGGTTAAACTCGTTTGGGTTTCCACCTTCCAGGAAAAGAGCCAGTCTGGATTTCACGTTTGAGTGATGAAATCCATCCCATCCCTGAACAAACACCTCACTCCAACCAGAGGGAAAGATGACTTTGTGTGCAGCCTTCTACTGAGACACATGCCAGTTATTAATCACCCCCAGAGCATCATTCCCATCTGCACTGCACACACTGCTTCATTCCCCCTGGATATTCAGTTCCGCACACTCCAGAGACGTTGCTGTACTCAAAACAATTGGAAAGTCTCCCTTAACTCAGGGGTTCCGGGGAAGAACACTGGATGTGGGTATTTGCAAAGTGGTCTTTTTGACTCGTTTTCCTTATTCAAGACTCCCCAGAGCAGGAGTCCCAGCCAGGTGTTCTGGCCACAAAAACACCTTCGAAAAAATAAATTGCATTCTGCCCTTTAAATTCCCCTTAAAAATTCCCTCCTTGAGTGTAACAGTTACTACATTTTATTCCAGAGGTAGCTGTGTTTTAATTGAGTTCAAAATGGTCCTGTACAGAAGGAATCTTGGCATCAGCCACTGCCATTTAGAAATTAATTGGTCGCATAAATAAGATCACATCAACTCCTTGCTGCAGTGTAAGGTAGTTTACACCTATTAAGTACTAGGAATTGTCAAAGTTTTTCCAATGTATTGCACAGAAAGAAGGGCAGATTTCTGAATATTATCTGTAAGCAGCATAACAACCCTTGAACTGCAGTGGAACTGGAGTTCTGCACTTCCTAGGAATTACCAGCATCTGACCCCTGCTCACCCAGAGAAGGAGCTGGCACAGTGCTTGATTTCCATGGTCAGAAATTTTAAAATAAATGTGTTATCTCAGTGTCCCAGCTGGAGGAGGACAGAGATCAGCTGCAGGCTCTCCCTGTGCACAACACGGGAAACAGCTGCCCTCAGGGCCCATCTCTGCACCCCCAGAGAGCCTGAGGAGCTGCACAACAGGGCCCTGAGGAAAATTAGGGCACTCTTCTGGGAGCTGTATCCCTGTACCCTCCTCTCAAACCACACACCAAGGTCAGAGTGGTCCCGACCAGTGCAGGGTTAGAGAATCGTGGAATGGTTAAGTGGCACTGGATGGGCTTTAAGGTCCCTCCCAACCCAAACCAGTCTGTGACCCTGTGATTCTGTGAAGCTCTGAGTGGACTTTGAGCCATTCCCTCCAGTAAAGCTCAACCTTTCAAAACCAGTAAAGTCCTGCACAACCTCACTTTTTGCACTGAAAACCAAAACTTGCTCCAAGATCCTTCCTTTATTCTCTCCTTCCCCTGCCAGCAGCAGCCACCAGCCTGCACAGGTCGTTATTTCAGCTTCCTGCAGATGCACAGGTACAGATCCCCATCGCTTTCAAGTGATGCCAGAGACAGGGATCTCTGATAGCACCGAGCCAGGCTGATAACGGGCAAGTTTCAGCACCACTCAGCTGATAATTACACAGTTGTGAAAAATACATCGGTTGGCAACAAGCAGGAAATACAAAGTTTGGAATCCTTTGGAAAGCAAAGACAACCCTCTGCCCCAGTGCAGGATGCAGCTCCGTGCTCTCAGGGCTCACCAGGCACCACACGTGCACTTCCCAGAGACGTCCTGAGCCTGCTGCCTGCAAAGTGGGAGACAGGGGAGGTTTATCCCACACTCCGCCATCGACAGAAACCCCTTCACTGCACACACCAAAGCACATCCCGAAGTGAGAATCACGGAATCTCCTGAGTGGAAGAGACCCACAGGGATCCTTGTGTCCAGCCCCTGGAGCTGCACAGGAGAACCCAGCAGTCCTGCTGCTTTGCTGGTGTGTCCAAACAGTGCCTGAGGCCTCAAAGCCCTGAGATCAGCCTGGCCCGTTACCCCTCAGAGCCCACGCCGACCCTGCAGATGGATTTTCAGCAATCCCTAAAGGCTGCAGAATTCAGCCTGAGAAGAGTTACAGAACAGGAGCAAACACTCACCACGAGGCTGCAATTCCATAGGGAAATCATGGACACATAAATAACCCCTACTGGTGTATCACCGTGGAATTTTGTGCTGTTTCATTGTCACACTTGTATTTATTGTAGGATCAGGCCAAACCATGATTGCCTGAACTCTCTTGTTTATACACCAAGAAAAACCCACCCTGCTCCCTTCTCCTCGTGCTGTTAAAATGAATTGTGTCCTGCAGCACAAGACAGAGAGGTCACAACATCAGTCACCTGTTGAAAATGGCCAGAGCATGCACAGGGAATCTAACATTTATCCCAGCTGCCTCACACACCTTGCTAGCTGCTGAAGAACAGGCTCTTTTCCCCCTTCCTTGTCACTAATCAATGTAAATACTTGTAGTGTTCACGTACAATAAGTGCAGGAAAGTAAAAGAATGTACTTGAGAATCTTACCTAAATCACAGAATCACAGAGCCATGGGATATTCTGAGCTGGAAGGGACCCACAAGGATCATTGAGTCCAACTCCTGGCCCTGCACAGACAGCCCAACAATCCCCCCAGTGCATCCCTGAGAGTGCTGTCCAAACGTTCTAGCTTGGCTCCAGCCAAACTAAAGCATTTTCTAAGACATAAAAGGAATTGTGATATAAGTTTTCTCCCTTGTCCTTCCCTGCATTTTCAGTTTTGCTTCCAAAGTGCTGAGAAAGTGCAGAACCGTGATAGCAGGACTACAATATCCAGAGCTGGATATGCTGAACCTCTTAAAATAACCTCCAAGCAAATAACCCTGCAAAAGCAGGAGAGGGAAATCCACACTCACCTGAATGTGGTCTGCCCAGTTCTCCTCAGTCATGGTTTTCTGAAAAGACAAAATCACTCCTGAGCCATCTTAGGAAAGGGAGATTGTTCCACACAGCAAACTAGAAATTAACACCCCGTTGTCCCCACTGGCATCACCCGTGACCAAGGAATGCACCCTGAGCACAGGGGACACCTCAGCCCCGCAGTGTGTCCAGCTGGGGCATGGCAGAACAACACAGCTTGGAGGGGGAATTCAGGGAACTCTCACACCTCAGCACAGAAAGCATAAAAATCCATATGCAGTTTGTGCCCAGACTGCTCATCTCCCAGGCAGCCCACGGGGAGCCATCCCAGCAAGGGAGGGGTCCCAGGGATCATCTGTGAGGCCGAGCCTTCAGAAAATAAAAACACAGTTTTTCTCAACGGCCAAATAATGAAAAATCCTCTGGAATCATGAGGTCTGGGAAAGGAAACTGATAAGTTCATATTCCCATTCTAATGCAGTTCAGAGCCAAACCTGGGGAGGAGGTCGGGATGGGACCTGCTCCCCACTCTGCCAAGAACTGCACGAGACCCACCATGAGCTGGCAGAGGGAACAGGGAGTGTCAGAGCCACTTGTATGGAAAGGCACAAGAGCAAACAGGGAGTAAAAGCCTCAAAGAAAACAGCTTTGAGATATCCAAGCATGTAATTTAAATATTAGTGAGATAAAGGAGCCTTTTAACCAGAGCTCAGACACAGCTGAGAACGGTAAACAGAGAGCACCAAAGAGCTCTCAGAAGAAGGGACTGTGTCCAGAAACAGCTGCCAAATGTACCTTAATGGAAGTAACTAGCCAGCTTGGATACTTTAAATCAAGCAAATTCTCCAAAACAAAGGAAGTGGAAGGCCAGAGAGAGCAGAACACCAGATCACGAATCCATTCCCCTCTGCTAAACAAATACACCTGGAGAAATGCTCTCTGCTCTCTCTGTGGATGACCAAGCTCCCCACAGTGATGTCATCCAACATTACAGCTCTGAGATGCAGGAGGCTGAAGTGCTCCATCCTCCCCAGCTCCTCTGGCAGTGGGTTTGGCAGGCAGCAGAGACAGATCAGAGCCTTCTCTGATGGACTGGGAGGGCTTGGGAGCAGAACTTGAAAAAAAAACTTGATCATAAAGTGTTGATACATTTTGATTATCTCAATTAAGTTATTCAAAATGCAAATATAACAAAAATACTCATTCCATGCACACAACACAGCACGTACCTCAACAAATCTCTTGTAAAAGAGGTAATTCAGGGTTCTCAAGTGCCGCTGATTTATGACATTAGGGCAGAGAGCTGAAAGAAGGAAAAAGACATTTAAGTACACAGCATTTCCTGGAAGTTTTACTGTCTAGACATTACACTTTTCCTTCCCCAGTGTCAGACTGGGTTTGTGGAAGGCAGGATGCCCTCACACTTGGAACAATGAGGGACAGACTCACACATTGTCAGCTTATCTCAACTATAAACTGTTATTTACACTTTCATCCGTGATTAGCAATGCTAATTCTCGGGTCTGATATCTCTGCCTCCACCACCCCTGAGCGATAAGATCCACTCCCTGGTTCAATATGCTCCACAGTCAATGACTTCACACCTTTAATTAGGCAGCATCCTCACATGGGCACCACCTCAGTCTCTAGAGGCTGCATTCTTTCGGGTTTAATTGGACCCTGTGCTGTTAATTCATTGAAGCAGTTGTGAACAGCTCACTCAGGATGTAAACTTGCGGCTGAAGTTTATCCGATAAAACACAGATCCATGAAAGAGACTCCACATCCACACAAAGAGGGTGGGGAACATTGTTTTGCTGAGCTAGCAAGCCACAGCTGTTGTTATTATTTTTATTGCTGTCATCTTCATTAGATATGGCTCATTACAACTGCAAAACCCAAGATCTTTGCACAGCACCTTGTTTTGAAATCCAGTGCAAGGAGAGATAAAGGCAGGAGATAAAAGAGATGAAGTGGCATTAGCATAGGTATCTGTCAGCTCCTGCTGGATGCCGGGGTGCCTGTACGGGGAAAGGCTTCACCAAAGCCTTCCCTGGGGTTTCAGAGGCTAAAACCACCTCCCTGGGAGCCAGAAGGAGCAGGGCCAGCAGCCAGAAACAGTCACAGAGAACAGGAACGGGAAAAGTCTCTGTAGCCTCCCTTGAATTAGCACCCACGGGGAGAAACTGATTCCTTATCCCTCTCCATGCCCCACACAGGGCATGCCCAAGGACTAAAACCCGGGAGAACAAAGAGTGATCTCCGGATACCAGAGCCTGGGATCAGAGGGGTATGGATTCATGTCCCACTGGTTGCAGCAGCTACTCAGAGTGCCCTGAAGCATCACCTCAAAGCCTGAACGTTTCCATCTCAAACAGAAACGGTTAAAGCTGTTATTTGTAAGTTAATCTTCCACAGTGTGACAACAGATCCTTCCCCTCAAAGCATCTGAGGAAATTACTGCAATTATCACGCAGGATATGGCACCAGTAAATACGGTGATCTTTCCTCTGGATATTATCCCAATATCTGGAGGAGAAATCATCAGCTCATGGAAAGGAACACTCTCTAAAGAATGTAAGATCAACGTAAAAATTACTAACACCACCACCTGACCTAAAGTTTTCAAAGCACTTCAGACAGAACCATGGCATGACCCCTCCAGGCCAGCCAAAAGATCCACTGCATTTGAGCTTCTAAGGGAAATATCCAACTGTGGCTCATCTGTGCAGATGTGGCTGCGCAGCGCCAGCAGTGGCTCACCTGTGCAGATGTGGAGCCAGCTGTGGCTCCCCTGTGCCGATGTGGGGCCAGCTGTGGCTCACCTGTGCCGATGTGGCCGAACACAGCCAGCTGTGGCTCACCTGTGCAGATGTGGAGCCAGCTGTGGCTCACCTGTGCAGATGTGGAGCCAGCTGTGGCTCACCTGTGCAGATGTGGCCGAGCACAGCCAGCTGTGGCTCACCTGTGCAGATGTGGAGCCAGCTGTGGCTCACCTGTGCAGATGTGGGGCCAGCTGTGGCTCACCTGTGCAGATGTGGCCGAGCGCAGCGCTCTCCTGCCCTCTGCTGCCCCGCAGCGCGGCGTTCCCGGCGGCGCGGGGCCGGGCGGGGGCGGTCACACGGACGGAAATCCCACGCTAAACCAAACGGACGGCTGGGTGCTCGAGCGAGGGGAACGTCGCTCTTGGTTCATGTCGAAAACCTTCGGAAGCCCACGGCAAACACTCGCTCAGACCGCTCAGAGCTGGAGGTGCTCGTGTGTCCCTGCCCCGGCACAGCCCCACCGGTACCGGGGCTCCCAGGTGCCGCCTCCCTCCCCTCTGTGACTCCACTCTCACCTCCCTCCCTGGCACGGAGGCATCGAGCCCAACAGATGAGGCTGTTACACTTCCCAGAGCAGGATCCTCTCTGCCTCAAACTTGGGAATTGTCAATGAAAAACATCACTGAGCTCTCTGTGTCCTGGCTGTGGCAAACCACAGCAGAGAACAGACTCAGCCGTGTCAGCCCTGGGAAGGGGCTGTTCCCTCACCTCTGAGATCTGTTTTGACTGAAACTTGCATTTGTAAAGTCGATCTCACAGGGTCTCCCAAGACTGTTAAGTAATTAGCTTGGAAAAGCTACAGGCTCGTTAACCCAGAGCACACTGACCCAGGTGTGAGGAAAGACTCTATAAACCTCAATTTCCTCAATCACACACCACTTCTGCCCAACTTCTTCCTTCCCCAATAAGGGTAATTAAATGAAATCCACACACAGTTTATTGGGACACCTTTGGGACTCGGCAGAAAATCTCCCACTTCCATGGCCTGTTTGGGAGTTAACAGGAATACTGGAACACAGCTCTGAAAAAGAACAGGACTCATCTAAGAGGATGGCTTTTTTTTTTTTCCCTGAGGTGTGAGATCTTTTTTATATTGGGCCACCTCCTATCTGGCTCTGAAGTTTAGGCCTGGCAGTTCCCAGGAGTGTTCCAGATCTCAGCTGCTGATGGACACCTCAGCCTTGCTTGGCAGTCAGTGTGATTTACTGTGAGTGGGCAAGAGTGAGCTCAGGGAGTGCGATCTCCAAGACGATTTGGAACTGCAAGAACTGAGTCACACACAAGTTTGCCTTCTCACCCCCAGAAACCCCATCCTCCTCCTCACCAAAGCCACTTCCCTCCCTGCTGCTGCTCTCAGGCTCTCACAGAGAGTGGGAGTCATGGGGAGGAGGAGACCGAAAGCAGCTGCAGCATCAGACAAGCCCAGGTGAGGTGACAAGGAGTGTGAGCTCTGCCTCACCACCAGCTTTTGGGGAGCTGCTCAGAACAAGATAAATGAGCGTTTCTTTTATCTGTATGTTTTACCCAGCCTGCTGACTTTTTGTGTACTCTTTCCTCCCAGTCAGACTTGCTTCCACTAAAGAATGGAGAAAGGACACCCAGAAATTCAGCCAAAGGGAGGGGAGAGATGGGAAGACAAAGAAAGCCACATTATTCCAGCCAATTCAGTTCCAGCACAACCAGCACTAAGGCAGCAATTCCTCTGCAGGTATTCATCCCCTTCCAAAGCACTTCAAAGGAGACTGACAGCCACAGTTCAGCAGTGTGTGAATTCCTGCTTGCAATTACACGTGGTACCACGTAAAAAATAAACCCCAACTGTCCTGTACGGGGCTGTGGGAGTCACCCAGCACTGGCTCTAGCTGAAGTCCAAACCAGCTGCCCGCATCCCCTCTCACACCAGCAGAGGTGGGCAGCCCTCCCGAGCAAGGACTTCCCCCTCACTGCAGACACTGGTTTGCATGGGATGGAGGTCTGGAAGGAGATTTGTCTGGAAGGACATTTGTCTGGAAGGAACGGGATCGGTATTTACCTCAAGGAACCTCCTCACCAGTGAATGGCTGTGGAGGACCAGCAAGGTCTGGCCATTATTATCAGCAGCTACAACATCTGAAAGCACCACCAGATCGAAGCACGCTGCCTCCCACAGAGTGCACCTGAGCCCAACACGTGCTCCTCTCCCAGGTTTTTCTTTTCTTTAATTATTATTTCTCAGGATTTTGCATGTGAACAGTTATATCATTTCACCTCTACCATTATATCATACCCTCAGTGGAGCTTTCGTAAGGAAAGGGGAACAGCTCTTTTCTCTTTACAGATCATCAAAGACAACACAGCCGACTGAATGCCCAACATTGCCAAGGAGGGAAAACTACTGAAAACTAATGAACTCCTGGGAAGCTTTTAATTTCTAAATAAACCATCCCCATATGTCTCAGCTTTCCCACCAGCATGCTGGGTTTAATTATATCCACTTCTCCTCCAATGAGAGTTTGCAGGGTTTATCTTGTTAACTTTTGAACACCAGTCTGAAGATGGGAAGATTAATATGCAGCAGTGTTGCTGACAGGTGTAATAAGCCCTCAATTTGTGGTTAGAAAACCCTTTTCAGTCCAAGAAAAGAGAACTGCATACCTTGGGTTGATGATGGGAACCTGTGCAGGGTAAAAGCTAACTGTGCACCTAAAGGGGTCTGGTGCAAGGCCCCAAAGAGAAGGAAAATCAACAGTCCCCGCTAAGAACCAAAGCAAAGCAGATTTTGTTAGAGAGCTGCTGGTGAAGTGATGGAAAATGTGCCACCTCTCTTGCAAGGCTGCAAGAGCCTTGAAATTCCCCCCCATCAACCCCAGTTTATGCAAAGAATACAAAGGGCTGTGAGGCTCCTGCTTCCCAAGGGTTATCTCCTCCCAGCTGACACACCCGCAGCTCAAGAAAACAGATCCCCAGTGAATAATGACTTGCCTCTTATGTGAGAGGAATGGAGTCATAACTCAGAGCTGACCATGGTGTGTTTATGCAGAGCCATGCTGAGGTCAGGATTTATTTCAGATCATGGCAGAAGCAGTCTATTAGTCACCAGCACTTCATTCTTCGACAGCACAAAGTGATAATTCCCATAACTTACCAGCTTTGTTTTTCAATATCATTAATTAAACCCTGAAATTCCCCAGGATAAATGACAGCAGAGATTCCTTGACGAACATGGAAGAAGACAAATTGACTCTGTCTGTTCTTTATTACTGAGATAACTCCACAATATGTTGCAATATCCCATACCTGGGTCAACGTTGAATCTCTCCAGGAGCCTGAAGACCAGCTTGCTGAGCACTCTGCGGTTAAATTTTTCTGGTTTGTACCTGGACAGGCCTTGATATGGTCTGTAACAACACCAGAAAGACACATCTGTGGCATCACCTAAAGGATGTTTCCCAAATAGCTGACACTTAACAGCAGAGGGATTGGGGTTTGCGGGACGTTGGTAAGGACAGGCCCCTGCCTCTCCCAAGGTACAGGGAAAAGCCAACAGCACAACCACACAAATTTCAGTCAATGACTTGAAGCAAGTCCAGAGGCTCATTTTAAAGAAAGAGAAAGCGAGCAACTCCTTTTCATCTCTCTTTCAGAGCTGACAGCAACTATTGCAGCTACAGCATGACTCTGACTGTGCTGCTGGCTCTGAGTGACAGGAGTTATTTGAGCGAGAGGCAACTCAGAAATGAAAACACACACCATGGGCTGATGAGCACAGGAAGGTTAACCACTTGCATCTCTTGTTCTTCTGCCACTTCACCACAGTGTTATCTTCCTGCCAAACCTGCACAAGTGATACTGAAAGGCACCCTTGTCTGCAGCAAAGCACGAGAGGCCGATTGCTCCAACCTCCATGGGAAGCTTTGACACTGCTCTGCTGCTGGGGTGTCCTGCACAGGTTTAATCTGCACTCCTGGCAGGAATGGAGCATCTGTCAATAGCAGTGATTCCCCTGTCCTGCAGGCTGGGGCGTTGGAGAAGGCTTTGGCACAGCCACCAGAATTTTCCCTTTTTCAGCCAAAAAGTCAATATATTGCAGTCCCTTACGCTGGGACACGATCACAGCCAGCCAGCCAGCCAGGGGACAGACACACACACATCCAGGGACAGACACACCGTGCTCTGGCAGCACCTCGGCCCCAGCTGTTCAGCAAGACAAGTGTTTCTACCTTGTGATGTCTCTGATATTGAAGCTGGGGTCACACCACGTGTCCAGGGTCTGCAAGAGCTTCCTCTGGAGCTCAGGATATTCTGTCACATAATCTTCCACCAGGTTAGCTTTATCCTGGAGCAGTAGTGGGGTGCACATCTAGGAGAAGAAATTCCATTGAAAGCACTGTGCCCTGCCTTTGATCCCCATGGAGCTCAAGAGCAAGTCCCAGCCCTGCCCAGGCCACCAGCGCTGCCTACAAGAGTGCTGTGACATTTGTAACACAAATACCAGCAAAGCTTCAATGCAGCAAGGTACTGATCTCTGCCTCAGGGATGAGCACAGCCAGGATTTGTTACAGCAGTGGCTGCAACCAGAAAAACAGGGCAGGAGGTGGAATGGGGTCTAACAAAACACACTCTGTGCCTACCCTTGATGTAAAGGTACATCAACAACACAACACAGACTTCTCGGGAATGGAGCAAAGCCTCAGGTGAAAGGCAGCAGGACTTGGAGGGCCCTTATGGATCTCCTGCTGAACAAAAGGTGGATCTGATGACAGAGGAGCCTGCAGAGAAAATGACTCACCTTCTCCACATCTTGATCTGGCTGTAATTTCAGCTTAATACTCAGTATGGCTGCCTAGAAAACATGAAAAAAAGTTGTGTATTTAGAATAATCCTACAGTGGATAAATGGGCATTATTCCAAAGTGAAGTAAAAACACTGTTATACACATTTTAAATGTGTTAATTATTTTTGTTACATTGTCAAGCACAAATCCCGCAAACATTTGGCCACATTCATTCCACAAATGTACAAGAACACTCCTGGCAGAGCTGCATATCCTGAGTAGCAACAGGCCCTGGAGCAAAAATTAAAGATCAAGTTTTTGGGCAGAAAGAAAGTGAAGCACTTGGACAAAACCAGCTGGGATGGATATTTCCTATCAATGTCAGGGTAAAAAACACCTGACCCACCACACCTTTCCGAGCTAACTTCATCAGTCTCATCTGCCTTTGAACTCACCTCATCACTGACAGCACGTGTTCTGCAGAGCCAGACAAGCACCACAGACACCTCAGAGCTCATCCCTGCTCACAGCAGCAGCAGCGGATCACGTTCCTTTTGGGGGAATTCAGGCCTGTATTTCACCCCCTGCATCACAGACTGAGTGCGCAACAGCAGGGAACCAAGCCACGTTACGAAGCTCAGCTGCTCAATCCTACTGCCCCAGTTAGCAGTGGGAAACACCAGTTTGTTCTGTTTGTTTTGGTTTGGGTTTGTTTTCGGGAAGTTTGGGGGGTTTATGTTTTTTTTAACACTGCTTCATTGGAAGTCCAGGCTTCATCTTCGGAAGAGAAATCAAGAGGAGAAGAACTTTAAGTGACAAAAAGAGGAACCACCATTAACACAGAGACTGAACAGAAAGGCACGGGAGCATTGCTCAGCCCAGCTAAACCTCAGCCAAACCTCTCCCTTACTCCAGACTTCATAACTATTCCAAAAGTTAGAGGCAAAGAGCTGCTTCTTTCCTCTCACATTATCAGCTTAACATCACAATGTTCAAGCTGAGTGATTATTCTCAAATTGAAGGCTGCTGCTTCTGGTGTGGACCTGAAGAAGGGATTTGGGTTCCCAAAGCCTTGGCAGCTGGTTTTGTTTTCCTCCCAGCTCCTCATTTTGCTGAATTAAAAGAAATCATAAAAAAAAAAAAAGCAACTCTCAAAGCCTTTTTTCACCATTTGATCTCATTAGTACCTCCTACTGTAGCCTTAGTTTTAACTGCAACATCCAGCAGCTCCCTAATGGCTTTTTAATGCTCAGATTAACCTAATTGCAGCACTGTTATCTACACGGCAGAGGTTTATCTCCAGCTCTACTAACTGTACAGGTGACTTAATCAGATGAACATGCCTGGCGTCAGGTTGGGTTTTCCTCTTTTCCTGGTTGGATAGTCCACCCTGTCCCAAAGGGTGTAGAACAACAGATGTTCGTTTGTCCAAAGTGTGGGGAGCCCTCCCTTCCGTGCCCAGGGCTGGCAGACTCCCCCACACCAGGCCTGGAGGACAGAGGAACTCCAACCACACAGAGGTTCGTGGGATCATTACGGTTGGAAAAGACCTCTGAGATCACCAAATCCAACCAGCAGCCCAGCACCACCACAGTGTTCACTGCCAAACCACATCCCCAGGTGCCACATCCACGTTTCTTGAACATCTCCAGGGATGGTGACTCCATTGCTTTGGGCAGCCCAGCCCAGTGCTTTACGTAAGCTGGTTTTTAACAGCAATATAACATCCTCCAGCTCAAGCGGGTAAGGAAGCACCAGAGCAGTGGTGCTGCTGGCAGAGCCTCCCCGCAGCAGGGAACGCTCCCGGAGCGGGGCAGCTGCCTTGTCCATGCCTGAAGCTACACATGGAAGGAGAAGCGTGAGCTGGGCCCTAGAAACAGGCACCAGGCTGGATCAGGGTGCAGCTCCAGGGGCTGGGCTGAGCGGGGAGGCCAGCAGAGATAACATCAGCCTGTTTACAATGGGAATAGTAAGAGAAGAGATATGAGTAACTGTAATAAAGATGAAAGTGCTTGGCAGCTGTGTCTGTGGTCTCAACTCCGGAGCTATTTTAAGATTTTGTTTTGTTATTATCGTGTTTTGAATTGTTTCACTCCACAAACAAGTTTTGTGTAAAACGACCCTATTTTTAACAGTCTGTTTACAGCCGATAAGATCTCCAGCAAAGCAACACCTCATTCGAAGGCTCATTTTGACTCAGAAAACAAACACTTTAATGAGGCCGAGCAGGCTGTAACTGAACGGGTGAGAAACCCCCTCCCCACCCAGAGCCAGCACACCCCATCTGCAGTGCTGGGCTGGAAGGCGAGCCAGGGAAGCTGGAATCTGGCAATCCCGTTCATCCAGCTGCAGATCCTCGGGCGGGATCAGCAGGGCAACACCAATCCTGAACAGCAGGTACCCCCCACTGCACCAGCCGATCAATAAGAGCCAAAACCCGAGGCAGGATGCAGGAACATGGGGAAGCTCTGGGGAACGCTGAGCTAATGACACCTTCTCAGGGTCTACTCACCCCCTCCAACTCCAAAGAGAATGTTATTGTCACGGCTGGTGGTACAAGGAGCCTTTGCACAAAAATACATTTCATCCACAGAGAGTTTCTAGCGCAATCTAATACCAGCAATAATTATCATTATCGCTGCACATAACAGTGTCCAACCTGTACTAAACCCCCAGATGACAACAAACCTGGGGGAGGCTGGTCCCTCTTTTGCCCTGAACCCCCAAGTGTACACGGGAGAGGGATGTGATGAATGCACTGCTTAGTGCAGGAGAAAAGCTGATGGCCATTGCCTCATCCAAATCCTCTCCGAGCTCCTGAGTCTCCTCATCCTCGGGGAGCTTTGGGCCATTCTTTGACTTAATGATGGTGAATGCAAAAATCCTATCTGGACATTTTGTAGTAGTTTTTCTCCCGAGGATAAATACCTCAAATATAGCAGAGGGCTGGTTGAGGCTGGGGCAGAATTCAAAGCTGGGCAACACTCCATTGAATTCTACCTCACCCACGTGTAGGTGCATTGACCAAAGGATGGAGGAAGCTTCCCAAACCTGACATGTTCAGGCCCAGCCACGAGCACCAGAACACTCCTGCAGTCACGCGAACGCAAACCCACGAGCATGGGAAAGCGGGGAGTGTTCTGGAGCGAGCACAGCCCAGACAGCCCGCACCAGTACCTGCTCCTCTCGGCTTGTTTTGAGTGCAATTGGCTCTGTCTCATCGAAAAATGACTATTCTTTCCACGTACAGTACGAGGTGCAGGAAGCCACACAAGATCTTATCGGCAAGGGCATGTGCACTTGGGTGGTGTCTGCACTGACAATTTCAGCAATTTTCCCACGGTGGGGTTCGCAGCAGAGGAAAAACCTCGTGCAGGAGAACTGCTTGGAGTGCTGAGGCAGGACAGACAGCAGTGGTTTCTGATGACTCCTGCACTTGGCTCTGCTGTGAGCGAGCTGGGACAGCACAGATGCAGAGTCTGCGCCTGACTTAGTGCACTATTTCTGAACACACGGGGAGGGAATTTCTGAGAACACAAAGAATAAACCAAACAACAGAAGGAGACTTTGCAGAGGAGGAACCAACATCAACTCCAAGAAAATCAGAGTGATCAAAGCCTGGATAATGGCAGAAATAATGGAGTAAAAGGCACACCAGGTATTAATCACTGGGCACATCTGTTTTGTGTTTTGGAATCACTCATTTCAAACTTGTGGCTAATCAGCTTTGCTGAGCTCTCAGAGTGCATCACTGCACAGTGGATGACATCAGGTTCGATGGTTGATTGCTTCCTGCTCCAAGGGCACTCTGTACACACAGCTGGCTGTGGGAAGGGCTGCAGGAACCAGGTCTACACTCAAGAGACCAGGAAGGAGTGAGACCATCGACACGGAGCAGTGGCAGGTTATTCCCAGCTAAAGAGTTTGAGGTAGAGGGAGAGGAGTACCAGTCCAGGTTGCAATATGCACAGGTGAGGGGAAGAGGGAACTGAAGCCAACCCTCTCTGATTTATCAGTGTCCCTCAGGTCACTCAGCAGTTTTACATGGGGTTTAACTGCTTGGCTCATTCTCTGAGCACTGCCCAAGGTTCAGGGGTGCTCGGGGCACCCACCTCCACCAGAGCAGACTCTGCACAGCTGGATCTGCTGCACATCCCCAGGGCTGTCCCAGAGCCCAGAAACGCTGGCGGTAGGAGCAGAACTCTTCCATCTCATTTATGACTCCCAACAATGTCGAAGCTCCTTCCCCAGCATTCCCCAGGCACAGCCCAGGGCAGAGGTGGCTCCGGAGGCCGCAGCAGTGGCCCATGGCCCCTGGGCTGGCTCCCTCTGCTCCAGAGGGGCATCACCTGGCAGGCAACGTGCCACTAAAGCTGTCCTCGAGCAGCAGGGTAAGTTCGGAGGAAAAAGGGGTGGATACTAAAACATCATCATCTTTACACGAGAAACAACTGCTGTAATATTTTCCTTGGGCTTCTTATCCAATATGATTCTTAACTGAAAAGAAAAAAGGAAATACAAATGCACACACTAAAATACACTAAGAGCTGAACATGTCTTTCTATAATTAAGGTGGTGAATGGAGATAAGAAGCAATATCAGAGACATTTTCCCTGGCCTGAGAACAGCTCAGAAAAAGCCAGAGTGAAGAACTCCAAAATCTGATTATCCATTATTGTGCTCAATCAATGCTAACACTGATCTCTACTGACAGATCTGCAAAGATACACCGTGTGCAGTGCAGCACCATGGCTGAAGCAAGGCTGCAAACACCAACATCCCTGACTCTGTTCAGAACATCCCTGCACTGAAACTGAAGGTCATGGGGGAGATAAAACTGTCCATTTTCACACTTTTGAGTATTTGTGCTCCTTTAAGTTTAACGCTGGTCAACCACCCTTTCTATTATGTCTGTAGTAGCACTGCCGACAAAAACTTGCAATTCTGTGTCTACACAGCTTTCTCTCTGGGTATTCCAACATATTTTATGTCAAATTTTAACTGAACTCTCCCAGATAACCCATATTATCTTAATTGAAAGAGCAAACATTAACCAAATTTAACATATGAGCCTTCATTATTTCTAGAAATTGATGGATAAAACACTAGAAGAAAAAATATACTCTGCTTTTGAAAACAAGAGAAATATGAATGGACAGTAACTGAAAATCCTGTTAAAATACTAATGGCTTCATCCAATATTCTCGTTGAAAAAAAGTGATGAAGGGGAGAGAAACTCTGCGAATCACCAACACAGAGGCTGGAGTGGGAGGTCTCTCAGGCCCAAGAATATTTCTGGTTGTCAGAGGCTAAAAAGATTATTTATTGTTTCCTTCCTAAACCCAGCTCCGCTGCCACCTGTTCAGAATTTACTATAAAGCTGTTAAACAAGACGAGAACTTTGATGCTGACTGTGAAAACAAGTTTCACTGTATCTGACCCCAGCAGCACTCACTGCTGATCCAGAAGCAAAGGAATTTGATTTTTTTCTTTAAGCACAGCTATCTTTTTACCTTTATAAGCTGTTTAAAAAATGTAAATAAAATAACTCAGTGGACAATAGAGGGCATTCATCCCCCAGAAAGACAGCCGCCACCCTTAGACATGAAATATCGCAGCACATTAAGTCATGAGACCCCGCTAATCAAAGCTGACAGGGCCCTGAATGTGATTTCTGCTGAGACTTAGCGATATCATGGGGCACTGAAGCATGCACAGCCTGCCAGACTGCCCCTGTTCATGTGACAATGGCTTTTATTCCCCAAAGGGGCCTGCGAGTGACAAGAGTCCCCTTTGTCTCCGGGCTCCCGCATTCGCAGTGCAAGAGAGGTTCATTCAAGCAGCCCCAGACACTCTTTGAAAGGCTGAAGTGTAACATAAGATGACCATGAAACACTAGCTTGCCTTCTGCCTACCCCTCATTCTTCTCCAGCACAGCCTGGCCTATTCAGGGCCTCTCGCAGCCCCGCTCGCGCTGCATTACCCCCGGTCTGCTGAATCCCGGCATTGTCCTGGGCACCCAGCGCCCTTCCCACACCAAAACACCCGTGTCCTTCCCACACCAAAACCACTGAGTGTCCTTCCCACACCAAAACCACTGAGTGTCCTTCCCACACCAAAACACCCAGA
>VZTD01000433.1:18477-84284 GCA_013397725.1 Rhagologus leucostigma | reverse complement strand
CAAAACACCCGTGTCCTTCCCACACCAAAAACACTGAGAGTCCTTCCTACACCAAACACCCTTGTCCTTCCCACACCGAAAGACCCAGAGCCCTTCCCACACCTAAACACCCATGTTCTTCCCACACCAAAAACACTGAATATCCTTCCCACACCAAAAACACTGAGAGTCCTTCCTACACCAAACACCCTTGTCCTTCCCACACCGAAAGACCCAGAGCCCTTCCCACACCTAAACACCCATGTTCTTCCCACACCAAAAACACTGAATATCCTTCCCACACCAAAAACACTGAGGTCCTTCCTACACCAAAACACCCAGTACCCTTCACACACCAAAACACCCGTGTCCTTCCCACACCAAAACACCCAGAGCCCCTCCCACACCGCATCCATCCAGAGACTTGCCCACACTGCATTCATCCTGGGCCCTTCCCGTAGCACACCCTCCAGCCCCCAGCACCTTTCCCCACACCACAACCCCTGGCTCCCATCGCCCTTCCCACACCGCATCCGCCGGGCAGCACGGCTGGGCTCCGGCACCTCTGGCACAGCCCAGGTCGAGGGTGGCATGGAGCCACGGCTGGCTTCGAAGGGGTTCTGGGATGGGGACAAGGCTGCTGCGCTTCACTGGAACTCCCTGAGCAGCAGTGCTGAACCCTCCCATCTCCCCATGCCATGGGGGCCACGACGAGCAGAGCCAGGAGCCCCTCGCCCTGCTCAAAGCTCTCACTGCTCCTCCAGCAGCTGCACGCTCCCGTCACAAAAGGAAGATAAAACGCCAGACAGCCCAGACACCTCAAAACCCCAGTTACACCCCTGCCTTTCCCCAGCTCCCAGCAGCTGCCTGCTCCCTGCATCCCGGGAGCACAGTGCCATCCGCTGGCGCTGCTCCCCTGCAGGTGCCTCCTCAGCACAGCCCGTGCTGCCAAACCAGAACTGTCACCTCCACCTGTCCCCAGTGCCCTCTCCTGTGCCCTGGGCCAGCACTGCCCCGAGCCCCGGGCTCAGCCTCCAAACCAGGTGTAAGGGAGGCCCAGAGGTGCTTCAGAAACAAACGACTGCCACGGCCATCCCCAGGGAGCTCTGCGATCTCGTTTTCCAAAGGGAACTTTCTCCAAAACCTCAATGAGGGAAAGGAGCCGTAACTCTCAGGGCAGAGGACATTCATGGTTTGCACACCACAGACAAAGGGAATAACCTCCTCTAGAATACCACAGAGAGTCACAGACTGGTTTGGGTTGGAAGGGACCTTAAAGCCCATCCCATCCCACCCCTGCCATGGCAGGGACACCTCCCACTGTCCCAGGCTGCTCCCAGCCCCGTCCAGCCTGGCCTTGGGCACTGCCAGGGATCCAGGGGCAGCCACAGCTGCTCTGGGCACCCTGTGCCAGGGCCTCCCCACCCTCACAAGGAGGGATTTATTCTCGATATGCCATCTAAATTTCTCCTCTTTTAGCTTAAAATAGTTGCCCTTGTCCTATCACTATCTGCCCATGAAAAATGTAATCTCCCTCTTTTTTACAAGCCCTTTTAAGTACTGAACTGTAAAATGCCTGGTGTTTTATTGCAAATACAGCAAGAAAATAAATAATGACAGCCAGGGTTTGTATGGATTTCTGTCCTTTCAGGTGAGAGACTGAAGAGCCAAAAATCCTACGTATGAATCTGCTTCACTGCCCCAGCTGAGAGATGGGGAAGAGCAGGACAGACGGACACCCAGAGCCACTGCGACGCTCAGAGCCCCAGCTCCAGGTTGTTTGGGGTTAGCCTGACTTAGGTATGTTCAGTCCCTAAGGGCAGTAAAAGACTTCCTGTTATTTTTGAAGATAATTCTATTCATCCTTCTGGTAATAAAACAAAGCTAGAAGAAAGCTATGGCTGAGAGTGAGAAGCTGTTGAGGTTTCCTGTTCTTCACTCTGGGAATGAGCAGTAAATGAGCTCTGCTGTGAAAGAAAAAACAGAACAACAGTTTCACCAAAAAAACCCCCAGAGCTTTCCAAAGCTGGATCTAGAAAGAACTGTATTTCTAATGAAAACAACAAATATCTCTGGAGCCATGAACCTAAAAATCGCTCTTGAATATAGTCAAGTAAGACATTTCTGTTGTAGTTGTCAAATACTCACATTCAAAAACTTTTTTGAGCACAAGAGTAAGTCTCAGGCAGCTACCTGGCAATTTCAAAACAAATACAAAATACCTTTGTTTCAGTATTGAAAGAAATCAACAAGAATGGGATTCCAGGAGGTCACATGGGAATTCAGCTTTACTGAAGAACAGGATTTTAAGAATGCTATTTGAGTTTTCACTTTTGCTAAACAAGATCAAGTTGTCATACACCATCCAAATGAACCATGCTCCTGGGAAAAAAACAAACTCTTTTGCTTTTAAAAAAGAAATGTCATAGAATGGTGGGGGAGGGACCTTCAAGACCATCCAGTTCCACCCCCTGCCATGGCCAGGGACACCTTCCACTATTCCAGCTTGCTCCAAGCCCCATCCAACCTGGCCTGGAACAATTCATGGGGTGGGGCAACCCTGCAGAGATGCTGCAGTGCTGTAGAAGAGGGTAAAACACACCAGATCCCGAGTCTGGCGAACTCCTGCCTGTGCCAACCACCCAGACACAAATACAGGAGGTGTCACACATTTGGAAAATGAGCCCCCGTGGTAAAGAGGCTTCAAAACTCCTCCAACTGAGACCTGAGCCTGGGGCAATCACATGGGACCAGTGAGGTTCTCCAAGCCCTCTGGCTGCAGGCGGGCTGGAGATAGCACAGCAGGTCTATGACCAGGGACTAAAATCCCTTCTTTTCTTGCTAAGGACAAGGAAAACAAAAAAGAACACAACCATCCCCTTAAATTCTCCAAATTAAAGCCTATTAACCTATTACTTTCAGAGGTCAGCAAAGGAGTGGAGGGAGGATTCCCTGGCATTCTGTCCTCAGCCAGCAGAAAAGCTGAGGTTGAGCCCAGCCTGCTCCTGTACATGGGAAGAGCACGTTAAGCTGCAGCATTCACAGCGTGCAGCTGCTGGGATGAAACGGAATTCACATTGAAACGCATCCAAAAAAAAGGACGCAGACATTCACAGAGAGCTGGGAAGGTAAATTTATTTGAAAGACATGACCCACCTCTTTGTAATCGCCCTGGAGATAAAGATGACTGACATGTTCAAGCAAATAGTTCCGGTCCACCGTGTGGAGCTGGTAAATGCTAATCAGGGGGTCAAGCAGATTAGCTGGGCACTGGGACAGCATTCCGAGCACACGGGCCTGCAGCTTCTTCAGCTTGGTGCCAGACTTCAAAAAACAACCAAAAAACAATCAAACACAGGTTTGGTAAAGATGGCTGCGGTTCAACGGCGGCTGAAAACGCAGCCTGTTTAAACAGAGTAAGCGAATTCCTCTGGAAGGGATTCTCCGATTTCCCCAAGGAGTCTGCAGGCAGAAATCAGAACAATATGATACACATTTTTTTCACAGCATCCAGTCTAAGAACATGAAATGTTTGTGGGGTAATTCTGGAGAAGGGATAGGGCCTCGTGCAAAAGTAAAATCTGAATCTGGAAAAATGCCCTCTGTGCTAACAGAGCTCCGCAGAAATTCTCCCCTCTAGTTCCCAGCAGAAAATCTTTGAATCCAGCGACTCCCCTCCAGGGAGATCTCACCTATCAGGCATAAGAATTCCATTTTCATTCCCAGGCTTGCTGCTGGGTGCCTGAAGGGTAGGAAAAGCAAAAGCATCATCAAAAGATGCACAGACGCAGGTATTAATCCTTGTGCTCCCGCGTGATCACTCACTCATGACACAGGAATTTCAGTGCCAGTAGCACTTCCCTGCACTTTGCCGATCCTGTAATGACAGAGCTCAACATCTAACCAGAGCCATTTGGAAAAATGGGAAAGGAAGCAACACAAATATAAAAGTATCCTGCAGTTCAGAGCCAAAAGCTTACAGAAAAGAGAAAATCTCAGTAGATCAGAATATCTGAAGGCAGAAGGAATGGTAAACATTAGGACATATAATCTGATGACCCAACTTTACAGAACTAATCATTCAGCTGCTGAAAAGGCAGGCTGTTCCCATTTTCTGCATTCCCACCATATGGCAGGAATTAAGCAATCCTACAGTAACTGGCTTCTATTTGCAGAGCTGGAAGAACACATAGAGCAGATTTCTGCAACTGGGTTTCTCCTGACAGCAGGGATGTGGGTTCCAGTGGGAGAGCCTCCAGCCTGGAAAGGCTGCAAGAGCAACGCTCGATCAAAGTGGTTTGATCCGGAGAGATGGAAATCCCAACTTTGGAGGGGAAACAGCTCTGGCAGCACAGCTTCCAACATGATTTCATTTTCAGGCCAGCATGCCACCCATAACAACATCTCACCGTGAGTTTCACACCTTGTCACACTCTGTATAAGGCTACAGAGAAGCTGCTGGACTTTGGAATAAAGTGTGAAACTGGAGATACCTGAGGAACATTAAAACCAATTGCTCTCTCCTCTCTCTCAGCTCTCTTGCCTTCTCTTTTTCTAACCTGTGGGACAGCAGGATGCTCTTTTATCCAAAGCTGCAGCTCCGTGGTGATGCAATACCCCAGGGAATGCCCTTTCCCCTTCCAATCACTGCTGCTCTCCAGCATGGCCAGGAGTCCTGCCAAGGGGTCCTCCAGTCTGGCAAAGCCCCGCCTGATTTCTTCCTTGAGCTGCCGAGATACAAAACCACATTGTCATGTACAAAAAGATTAGTGAATCCTCCCTTCCCCCAGCTGAGCACAAAGCTTTATTTTTTTTAATTTAATCTATTCAGAGAGGTAACTGTTGCTATTCAGCCACCATCCGCGCCTCCAGTGACTTTTCATGTCATTACAGATTCCTTCATGGCTCACTGCATCTCAAACCCAATGGGAAAAGCAGCAATTGTCCACACTAATTATCCCATAAAGACAGAGAAGTTGTTCTGTGGGGCAGACAAAGGGGCTTGGGATTTGGGGGAGGGAGAGAAAAGAAGTGAGCTGGAGAGAGGGGTGTTATTGGGAAAATGGCAATATTGAATGTAGAGAACTGGGCTCAAAAACCTGCTGATCTTCTAAGATACCTACAAGGAGCAGTACAAGAACCCCTCCTCATTGCTGCACCACAAACTTGCATATTTGACCTTATCCCCACTTCAGCCACAGTGGTGCAACACTCCTCACCGTAACTGGAATATTTGGGAGTCTCAAAATAGTTTGGATTTTGCACTCAGATCAAAGTGAATGAAATACCTGAGCTCAAATTCTGTCAGACTGCCATGCTCCAAATCTGTGCTCCTTCCCCCAAAGCTCCCTGAGCACCTCCTGCCCCTGCGGGCACTGCACACCTCCACGAGCCCAAAGGCCCCACAAAGGGGCTCAGAACATGGGAAAACTCCATGCCATAAATCTTAGGAATCCCAGGGTGATGTGTTTAGAAATGTGAAGGAATTGGACCCTCACTTTGTGAATGTTAATAGGCTACTTACTCTCCATCTGGTAGAAGTGATAAATTAGCAGTACCGAGCAATATCTCTATAATGTTTACATTAGAAGTAGTTTCCAGGGAGCTGGGAGGGTTGGCAGGGTGAGGAAGTGGCATCCTCAGTACCCACACAGGACCTCTCTCTGCATGGTACATCACCAGCGTGAGCAGGGCGAAAGCAGAGACAGAAAACAAGAAGTCACTGAGAGCAGCTGCTCTCTTTCTTTCTTGGCTAAAAAGCCAAACCCAAAAGACGCTCGTTCCTGCTGCAGCCAGCACTCGTAATTTACTGGATTTCATGGCCCCATTCGGAGCTTCCAGTGGAAACAATATAAAGTTTGAAGAACAACATGGAAAACAAAATAAAATCTACAGAAAATTTGCCAATGAATTTGCTCTTTTTTCATTCATCGACAATTTTTACTGGAAGACAGTCATTTTCCAGAGTGTCTTTCATGTCTGGAAAACCCACAGAACCTATCGTTTATGACAGAAACTGTTTCTTTCTCACTAGACTATCAAAGGCGGTATGAAAAAGCCGATGACTAACGGAGATGGGACTTCAGATAAGGGATTTCTCCCTGTCAGTAATTTTCCCTGTGGCGAGAGTTTGCGATGTTAAACACAGGGCTCCAACTTCACTGGGAGATGCAGCAGAAGGCAAAGCCGAGCTCTGATCCAACCACAAACATCCAATACAACAGCCAAAGGAAAACAAAGCAACTCGCCAACCCCACTGCACTCTTTGGAAATGGCTTTTTTCCCCCCAAAGCCCCATTTCAGCACATTTGGAGCTTCCACCACCCCGCTCAGCTCCTCCTTGGGCTGGAATCTGAGCCTGGGCTCTGGCAGGATGGGCTCCAGCAGACACCAGGTCCTGCTGGCACAGGCAGAGCAGCTCCCAGCACTGACAATCGCCGGCAGCGCGAACTGTGCTCATCTGCACCGAGTCTGGCCTTCGTACCAGTGCTGAGCTGGGAAAAGCCTCCTCCCAAACCTCCCAGCAAGCCTTCAGCTGCGGCACGTATAGTCTGAGGGGTAAGGCAGAGAACAAAAACGGCATGAGACACCTCATGAGAGGAAAGAGTGCTGTGCTGCCTGGCTCGTCCCTCTGCCAGAGAAGGATTCCTCTCAAACGTGTAATTGCCATTTCCATTTCAACTGATTCCCATGGCAGGGAATGCTCCTTGGGGAATTTCTACAGCCTGACAGATCATGGGAATAGGAAAATGTTGCTGATGCTCAAACTACACACTCCTTTACTCAGCTTTGGTCCCCTATTTCCAGTCCCACAGCTCCAGGCAGTCTGCTGATGCTTCCTGGTTATTCCCAAACTGTCATTCCTATGTAGGAAATGACCATTTCTTATACCCCAGTTCTAGAACTTCAGGGAGACCTTAAAAGCCCCTTCCAGGGCCTAAAGGGGCTCCAGGAGAGCTGGAGAGGGAATGGGGACAAGGGATGGAGGGACAGGACACAGGGAATGGCTTCCCACTGCCAGAGGGCAGGGCTGGATGGGATATTGGGCAGGAATTGTTGGCTGTGAGGGTGGGGAGGCCCTGGCACAGGGTGCCCAGAGCAGCTGTGGCTGCCCCTGGATCCCTGGCAGTGCCCAAGGCCAGGCTGGACGGGGCTGGGAGCAGCCTGGGACAGTGGGAGGTGTCCCTGCCCGTGGCAGGGGTGGGAGTGGATGAGCTTTCAGCTCCCTCTCAGCCTAAACCAGTCTGTGATTCCATGGCTCCTGGGGATCCTCCAGCTTTTCCACCCTCAGCAGGATCACTGCAGTGCTCTCTGCCAAAGGACACTTCCATGGGAGGCTTTGTCTTTTCCAGAGCATTTTTCTTCCCAATCCAGATACAGATCCCAGGGTGCCCAGTGCAGAGATTTTGATGATTACTCTTTCCTGCTGTTGTTTTGTGGGATTAACTGCCCTCCAGACCCAAAGGATAATATTTTTTTTCCTCCAGCTCTAACAAAACTT
This sequence comes from Rhagologus leucostigma, assembly GCA_013397725.1. Classification (NCBI taxonomy): domain Eukaryota; kingdom Metazoa; phylum Chordata; class Aves; order Passeriformes; genus Rhagologus; species Rhagologus leucostigma. Next base: position 76,804 of record VZTD01000433.1, on the reverse strand, counting down.
GATGGAAAGCTCAAGGCTTCGGAGTTGCTGAGCTCAAGTCTCCGCCAGTGAGTGACCATTTGGAAAGGCACCTCTCACACCGGGTTTCCAGTTGTTTATTCCAGCTGGCAGCCACAGACCAGCAGTAATGGAAAGTCTAGGAGCAGCAGACGAGGACAGTGACTAAGCACTGCAGACACCCAGGACGGAGCACGTCCACCAGGTCCTCCCACGCTGGCCACTCCACACAGGACCTGTTCCATGTGGTTATGTGGGAGCTGCAGGCTCTGGGCCTTCTGGAAAAGGACCCACCTCATGAACCTGCCTGAACAGCATGGAGTTAAACATGGGAACCTCACCCCTCAGCTGATGCATCCACTGTTTTTGTTAGTTTTCAAGCTCCCAAATTTAGATGAAATATATTTTACTGCCTATGAGAAATCTCCATCTAGAGCCCATAGGTTGCTGTAGAAAAATACAGCACTAATTTTAGACAGCAGTGTAAATTGCGTTCACCACTCTAAAAGGCAAAACCAAACCAAATTGGAAAAAAAAATGAAAATCCTTCAAATATGAAAGCTCTGATATATCCACTTGGCAAAAAGCACTTCTCTACCAACTTCAACACTCATTTTTTTTTAGCTACTAGAAATCTTCTTCCCCCTCCCCCAAGATCCTCCATTTAATGGACAAAAAAAGTGTTTAAAGCAAAACAAAAGCAACTTTGATTTTCTTTCCTTCTGTAACTCAGCCCTGGAAACTCCAGCTCTTTTCTAGGAGCCCCTGAGCTGCTCCCCATCACACAAAGCTACCTTTTCTTTTCACTTGTAGCTGCAAATGCAGAGGCTCTTCCCCTGAGTGCTGGAATGAAAGCAGCCGTGAAGGATTGCGGGTCTGACCCGAGTGTCCTGTGCCTGGACATGCTCTGCATCCAGAGGAACTGCTGCGTGCAGGGCTCAGCCTTACCTTCCCCAGCTCGTGCTTTGTCCAGAGAAGCTGAAGGGTTTTCAGCAGTAGGAGTGGGTCCTGGCCTGGAGAAGGGGGAAGAGAGAGAGAAAAGGAGGGAGAAAAACAAAACAAAACAGATTTATTGGCTCTGTAGAGGCAGCTCAGACACACTGGGGCATTGTTTCACCCCAGAGAAATCAGCTACTCCGTGTTGGAAACCACCGAGCTCCAACTGCCAGTCAGGATTAGTGTGTAAAACCCTGCACTCAGAAATCCCAACAAAATCACAGCCAGCAGCCAGGCACGGCTTTAACTCAGCACCCCGTGGGCTGCTGCACTCCAAAGCTGTGCTGCTGCAGTCACAGCCCAGCCCTGCTGCTGCCCCACGCCCCGCACACCCCCAGCCCTCCCCACGGGAACCCGCACGGTCCTGGAGGAGCCAGCACCTGGCACAGGGCAGGAGGGATGAGCAGCACGGGAGCTTTAATGCACGGCTCTGCAGTGCAATCTCCTGGCAGGCTGGGGATGGAGGAGGGAGTGGGTGAGGTGACTTTGGGGTGGCTCAGCCCCAGCTGGGCCAGCTCAGAGACCGGGGTGTGCCGGGGGGGCTGTCCTGCCAGGCAACAATGGGGCTCCAGTGGGATTCAGGCAAGGGGGTGCCTGAGGAAGAGGGAAGATGAAAGGCTGCTGTGATGAGTGGCAAGGCTAAACAAAGAGGGATCAAATATTTCAAAAGAAGGTTATTTGGAATTTTCCTCTTACTTTTTGCCTAGTTATTGCAGAACTTGCATTCAGTTGTTCTTCAGTTGTGTGTTATCGTTCCTCATACAGTCATTCATCACACCAATATCCATCACACCAATATCCATCACACCAATAGTCATCACACCAATATCCATCACACCAATATCCATCACACCAATATCCATCATACCAATATCCATCATACCAATATCATACCAATATCCATCATACCAATAGTCATCACACCAGTACTTCTAAGGCAATTGTTTAGGAATACTTCCTTTTAAAAGCAGTGACATGTTTGATATCTGATTTTGCTTAATTCACAATCATTTACTTACGAAGCCACGACACAAAATATTCTGAATGAAAATCGTCTGCAGCATCAACAGTTTAAACGTGAAGAATGAACTTAAAAATCTGAATGAACTCTCCAAAACCACTCCTCCTAATGCACCTCCTCTTATGTTTTCATGCAGCCAAAAGAAAATTGTTAAACTGAAAAGGAAACTTCCTTTCAATCACCTTCTGTGTTTTACAATTCCTAAAGAGCTCATTTCCAAATGCTAGATTTCATGCTCAGTATCCCATCGCACTTCATATTTCAGGTCACAAAAAACTCCTTCAGCTGTGAAAGGCTCTACCTCATCCAGCTGAACTCTGAGGCACTGCATTTATAAAATATTTGAAGTAGCAAGCTGATTACTGGTCGAGCCAAGAGCATGATAGTATTCCCATTATCCACCAACCTCTGGGAAACACCAGCCAAATTAAAAATGCCACATTTACAATTCACAAGATAATATTTTCTCTCATCTCTGGTTGTTCCGAAATGTTGAACTCTCCAAACACTGGCTGTTCTCAGCTACTGCTCCTCCTTTGGAAAAAGAAAAGGCTCTTTTTACACCAAAACAGAAGAAAAGCCAGATCCCTTCTCCCTAGTAAATTAGCAAATTACAGTCAAATTCAGTCCGTGTGTGTGCATATCTGCACACTCTCCTCTTGGCCTGACTCCCAAAGAAATTTATACACACAGAGGAAAAAAAATTAGAATGCAACGCAGTGTGTAACCAAATACACTGTAAATCTGAGCTGTAATTAATGCAGGGAACAGGCTGGAATGATACAGGAAATGAGAGCAGTTAGGAGAGCAGTGTTTCACTTCAGATACAACCAATAATTCAACTTGTTAAGAGCTTTCTAAACCTCAGTCAACAAACCCAGCCCTTCTCTTACTGACTGCTCCCTACCTTACCTCCCTGCCGCTGAAACCCGAGCTGGCACAGCCGGAGGAAAACATCTCTGCAGTCAGTTTTAACCAGGTCAGGGGTGCCAGCGTGGCACTGAGCAGCCACAGGTACCCAGGGAACACCTTCCCTGCCGGGGCCGGGCTCTGAGCACACCCAGAGCTGGGTTATTTCCACAGAGCACACCTGGAGCACGGCATCCACTCCTGGCTCCTCAGCACAGGAGGGACATGGACCTGGTGGAGAGAGTTCAGAGGCTCCAGGGAGACCTCAGAGCCCCTGCCAGGGCCTAAAGGGGCTCCAAGAGAGCAGGAGAGGGACTTTGGACAAGGGCCTGGAGGGACAGGACACAGGGAATGGCTTCCCACTGCCAGAGGGCAGGGATTGAACAAGGAGAGAAACTGAGAAATCCTTCAGACATAAACAGGAGAGCAAAGCCCTCATGCCCTTGCCTCATCCCACCAGAGGGAGGACACTGCAGTCCACGCTGGACCTTGAGCTATTGCAGCCAGTTACTCTGCAGTTGAGACAGAGGATGGAAATGTGAAGTCCTCCATCCTGAAGAGATATCCAGCTATTAGCAAGAGGCATTCAGTGAGCAAAATAAAAACAAAGGTGCAAAACAGCAAAGAAACCCCAGTGTGGAAAGTCAGAGAACACCAGCTCTCCCTGCTGCGGCTGTGACAGCTGAGGAGGGCCAGGAGTCGTGTCCCAGGCAGCTGAGCCCACCCATTCCTAGATCGAGCTCAAGAGAAAGTGCTCCGTGTGACACTGACCCTTCACAGCTCCGAAATGGGGGTTGCAGACCTTAAAACAGCTGGAAAAGCCTCACCAAATCAAGGTTAGAGCACGTTGGTGAAGACCTCAAAAAGACACCTCTGCACCCACTCCAACAAGATACAAAAGACCTCAAGTTCTCGCACTGGCAGTTTCTCCCAACAGCATGTTCCTGTTTTAAACATTTTACATTAATATATTTCCTTTGAACGTTTTTCATTCTGAAAATGAATGAGCTCTGCCCTGAACCTGGTACCAAAACTGCAGGAGATGGTAAATCAAATGTCTTCCAGTTCTCAAGATCTGTGGTTACATTTCAAAACCATATAAACCACAAGGCTTATATTTTTGAGTTAGAAAAGTGCCTTTGAGGAAAGCCATAAACTACTTTCTGTTCATTCTCTCCATTTCCTTTGTGCATCCATCACTCAAACCCTGCTGTGATCACAACAAAAGCGGTGCCCGGGGGCTGGTGAGGTAAGCACTGGGTTTGCTGGCGAGGTTTGCAGTGTTGTCCTTGCAAAATTCTGCTGCATTATTCACCAGTGCAGCTGAAACGCCCTGGCAAGAGAACCCCACGTTCTGACTGAGCCTCCTCGTGTCTCTCGCCTGAGGAAAGGGAGACATCCAACCCCCGAGGAGGAATTTCCCAAGGAAAAAACCTCCTGACACTTTCTCTTTGTGCCCAAAGCCATTAAATGCCCTGTGGCCCAAAACCTGGAAGAATTACAGTTAGCAAAAGAAAAGATACTGAAAGAAGGAAAAAAAGCAACCCCAAAGAAGGCAACAAAAGTGAGGGAAATGCAGGGCCACAGCCCCCAAACTGTCACAGCAGAAAGTCATGGACAGGAAAGGCCAAGAACAAAATGTTAATTATAGAATCACAAATTCACGGAACCACAGAATATCCCGAGCTGGAAGGGACCCACAGAGGTCCCAGACACCACTGGGAACTGCGGAACCAGTTTATGTTTTGTTCACAGGCCAGATGGAAAAGTCAGCCCGGAGTGATTCCCCCCAGCCCAGTTCTCTGCCTGCATCGAGAACAGGGGCAAAGCCTTATTCCAACCCAACCGGGACGGTTGTTTCACTCAGCAGGAAATATTTTGCTTCACTTTAGGGAGGAGGTCAGTATCTCGAGGCTTATCTTTCTGTGGTTCTTCACCGTCTTCCAGACAGACCTGGTTTAACAGAAGCTTCTAATTCAGTGAGGCACCTTGCAAGGTACAGGCCAGCCATCCTCCACGAGTCTCTGGTTTGGATCTACTCCGTCAATGTGACAAGATGCAATTCTGTACCACAGAACTGGTGCTACTGAACGTGTGTTCTCTAATAGCCCTGCACAAGCTTATCACCAAGCACACAACCACAGAATGGCCGGGGCTGCATCTGGCTCTGCAGGCAGTTCTCACTTCATGATTCTCACTCGGTTCTTCTAGACAAAAGCCACGTTTCCTCAGGTGCCACGAGCTGAGCCCACACTCTCCTGGGATCGCTCTGGGAAGCCATACCTTGGTCTGTGCTGCTGACTACATGGTTATTGAAAAGCCAGAATTAGGAGCTCAAACAGAAATACGGTGGAGAATGCACAGGAGAAGCTGCCGTGCTGGGGAGGGAAAAGGGAAATGAAGGGAAATGAAGTGTATTGAAAGCAAGACAAGTTTTTCTAGAAAAGAAGCCAGCCTTTCTCAATGGCAACAAAAGTCATTCTCTAACCAAGGGCAAGTGAGATCCTTTCCATTCTGAGAAATTTGAGTTATGAAAACATAATAGGAACCCTCAGCATTTGGCTGATACATGCTCGATTTCTAAGTGAGTCAGAAGTTCACATTCTTCTACTGCAGCCTCCCAACTGAAAACAATCCCCACACTTCAAGCACAAGAATAATAAAGCACACATATGCTTCTTATAAAACAATCCTTACAAATAACCATGCCTTTTGTTTTCGTAATGGCTAAAATTCATCATTTCCCCCCCAAAAAGCACAGATCAAACAAAATGCACTCTCATTAAAAGAGAAGGCTTGCTTGGCTGAGCACAACAGGCAGGGACATTGCCCTCTTATTTTCTTAGTGCTTTTTGTCAATGGAGAGACAGGAGAGCTGCTCCCCAGGCTCTCTGGGGCAGGGCAGGCTCAGCACAGCCCCTCCCCAGTGCTCCACACAGGGGTTTTCCTCCCCCTCTCCCCACATCAGCCCCGAGAACATCCACATTCCTCTCCCAGCCAGAGTGTGCAGACACCTGAGCAACAGCAACAGCACCGAGTCCCAGACTGCTTTGGGTTGGAAGGGACCTGAAAGCCCATCCAGTCCCACCCCTGCCACAGGCAGGGACACCTTCAAAAATTCACCTAGGCTATCCTTACTTCCTTTAGCCACCAGCTCCATGCATTTTATCAGTGATGAAGAGCATTAGGTTTTGTTCCCATGAACCATCTCAGTGTTGAGGGACGGGTGAGGAGCGAGTCACCACGCTCCCAGAAGGAGGACAACAATCAGTGCCATGGAATGAGCCATTCCTCACGTCCTGCTGTCCTGCCAACCTCCTCCAGGAACAGGAGGATCTGTCACAGCCAGGGTGCAAGTTAATGTCCTTACACTGAGCTAATGGCACTTTCACAGAAACGGGAATTCAGTTTAAAAACATCTGAAACAGCACTCCAGAAAATGAACCCTTTATCCTTTCAAACTTATCAATCCTGGAAGGGGGAAGAAAACTGATATTGTCCAGGATAAAAGGGGAAACTTCTTAATTATGTAAGAGACCAAGACTTCCAGGAACAACAGCAGCCCCAGAGGACTCAAGTGCAGGACGGGAAAGAAGCATCAGATCCAGAGTACAATCACAGAGCTAAAATGGGATCTATTTTTTTGCCTCCAGACATCTCTGGAAATCCCCAAGTCCTAAACTTAACAAGCTTTAACTGTGTGTCCTAAGTAGTTTTATATGAAAAAGCCCACCCGGTAATTCTAAAAGCTGTAGTAGATATTTTCAAGCCATCCAACTTTCTTTTGAGAACAGTAACAATAGTTTGATTCTTGTATAAAAGACATTCCCACTTTTTCTTCTGCCAGCTCCTCAGCTGAGCACATTTCAGCAGCATCACGGATGCTGAATGGGGCAGGGCCTCTCCCTTTCCAAGGTCAGTGTGTAGGGTGGCCATGGGGCTGATCTCCACCAGTGCAGACCAGCCAGCCAGGCCCTGGACAGAGCCCAAAGTGCTGGGCAGTTGGAGGAGTCACCAGCCTTGCAAGTGTTCAAAAAAGGTGCAGATGTGGCACTTGGGGGACACGGTGACAAGTTTACTCAGGTAAACAAAGTGCAGGAGACCCATCTGTCCAGGCTGAATCCAGCTCTCCAGAGGGAAATTGCTGCTTTGCTTATGTTGAATAAAACAATGGTTAAACCCCTAAGTTAAAAGAATTTCTCCTTCTTCCTTTGGCTAATTACATCTCAGAGTGGTAGATTAAAACTCCATCTCTGGTAGAATCCCAGACTGGTTTGTTGGAAGAGCCCTTGACGATCATCTCATTCCAGCCTGGGCAGGGACACCTTCCCCCAGAGCGGCACTGATACTCAGCATTATCAGAACCTTCAAACAATCTGTTCTTCATCCATGTTTCTGCTGCTGCTTTTGAAAATCCCACCCTGAGGTGCCAGGAACAGTTCCAGTCACTCTCAAATCCTGAATCTGCTCCCTCCACACACAGAGCTCTCCAGGTCACCCTTAAGTGACTGCGGAACAGCCAGATGCTTTTCCCAAAGCTGGCTGGCTCAAGCCACTCATCTCCAGGGCACGCTGCAGACATCACACACAGGCTCAGGCAAAACCTCGCCCAGTCCCTCACACCACGCTCCCACTGACTACAGAGCTGCCTCGGAGCCTTTCCAGTGTTCCCAGCACCAAATCCATGGCCAAATAAAAGATCTCATTGCTACTTAGGACAAAAGCAGCGACGGCTGTTCGCTTCCAAAATTTATAGCTGTACCTCCTAGATAAAATAAAAAACCCTATTTTTGAGAAGTCCTGCACATTGAAGTCATAGCTCTGGGGAGGTTAAGTGGAAAAGCCAGGATACCTGTCAGCTCAGCACCAGTGTGTTTGAAGGGATTTGGTGGTTTCCATGGCGATGGGGAGGGTAAGGGGCTGCCTGGTTCCAGCTCTGACTGACGCACATCTCAAACAATCGCTCTCTTCCTGTTCGTATGGCACAAGAAAAACAGGATGCTGAGAGGTGTTTATCTGAGAGAACGAGATAAGCAAGCGCACTGCGAGTTCTCAAAGTATAGGAGTTCACCAACAAGATGTTATAGATTTTCTGTGGAAAAAAAATCCCAGTGCTGCCGTGCTGAACGTGATTAAATTATGCATGGAAAGGTCCTTTCCCTTGGAGCCCGCAGGAAACCGTGCGGAGCTGGGATATGAGCCCTGAATACCAATGGAAAGTCTCTTTAGAGCGTGATACCGAGTTACAGCGCTGAATGAAAGCACAGAACCAGCTCAGTGTGTGATATCTGCCACCCCAAGCTCTGCCCGGGGCCCGCTGGGGGGGTGGGCTACAGAGAGCGGGGGCTGCCACAGCCTGGGGCTGCACAGAGAGCTCAGGCTGCTCCAAAGGGCTCTGTGCCCGTGAGCACCAGGTCACAGGCACTTCCCAGGCCTCCCACCCAACCTGAGGCACTGTGCAGCATTTTAAATGTCCCTCAGTGCCTGAGAGGGAATCTGCCCGCTCCTTATCCCAACTTCATCAGTGACAGAACCTGCAAACCACACAGTGACTAATTACCTGCTCTCTAATCACCGCGAGCCAGTACAGCCCAGCAGCACTCTGGGGTTTAGAGCTGAAAATCTCATGTCCAAAAAGCCCAGCAGCATTGTCCAGGGGTGCTTCTGGAGCAGGGGACGGCACCTTCGTACCCCTGTCACCCGTGGGCACAGGCAATACCCCTGTCCAGCTGCTGGGCAAAGCCATGGCACGAAACCAGGGCCTGGCTGGACATACTGGAGCTGACCTGGGGTCACAGTGGCTTTAAAGCATCTCTCCTGTTCATTTACAGAATCACAGACTCTCCTGAGCTGGAAGTGACTCACAAGGACCATGCAGTCCCGCACCGGAATTCCAACTGCACCAGTCCCATCTTCTTGTGGCTACCAAAACTATCCCATCACAGCCAGGAATTGTTACAGCTCAGTTCTCTCAGAACAGGCCTGGTTCCCAAAGCCCCGTAAGAAAGAACAGATCAGCTTTGCCACCTGTGTCACCCACACTGGGGGAACCAGGGCAGGACAGATCTGTATGAGAAAGTGGATCTCGACTTTATGTAAATTTTGTTTTCCCAGTCATTGCACATATTTAAGACAGTATCAAACGAACAAAATGGGAACCCAGTCATTGTCTCTGGCTTGGCTGGCTTACAGATCAACTCCCAGCCTTTAATTCTAGGAAGTGAGTGACCGCGGAGCCTCCTGACAGCCAAGGGCCCCCCTTTTTCCATCAGACTCGCTGTTTGTCTTGGAAGTAGCCAGGTTAAGGCTGTCCTATTCAGCCTGCAGCGGAATGTGGGGCAGATGGAAAGACAGAAAGACAGACAGAGAGACACTGCAAAGACTGAGAGACAAAGCCCGGTGGCGGGATGAAAGAGCACGGAACGGAGGCAGGGCCCAGCCAAGCCAAACAAAGTTTTCCTTGAGTGATTACATCTGCCGGAGAGTCCCCAGCTTGCACCCTCCTTGCTGAGAAATTCTTTTAATTGCGTCTAGGACATTTTAAAAATCCCAAGAAAAGCTCCTCTGTAATCATGAGAGCTCTGAACTGTGTGAACTTTTGCCGTGCTGAATCGCCGACAGCTCGCTGCAAACTTCTGCCACCGAAGCAGGGCTTTGCTGAGGGAGAGCCCTGGGGAGGGAAAACTGGTAATAAATCTCCATTTCTATTTTCCCAAGGAAAAACAAACAATTTAGACAAGTTCTTCTCCCTCCCAATGACTGTATAGCTCAGTGCAAAGTGCATCCAGCAGAAAATGAAAAGAGATCCGTTCTCAGATTAGCCAAAATTAAGTAAGGTTAAATGAATGATGTGCAGAGCCAAAGCCTCCAGCTCTGTGAAATGGGCACCTCCCTGAGCCCCCGGAGCGGAGTCACCAGTGCTGCCAAGGACGCCAATGCACAGGTGGATGTCAGCATCATCCAGATTTGTTTTTTAAACAGTATGACTTACAGCAACTTTAAAACAGTATCTGTAATTTTAGAACAGAATTTATCCTTATGAAAGGCAGCCTTTCCAGGCAGAAGCACCTCCTCCGCTCCCAGACTCTGCGCTGCAGAAAGCATGGCACAGCCAGGACCATGCCGTGTGGAAACACCAGCTCAGTGCCTGCTGAACAACACCTCAGCAAGGCTGAAGGAAACCTCAGTGGAGAGAAAGATCAGATGTTGCTGAGGGAAGGGGGACAGTCAGAGCAGGTGGCAGCTCAGAGACACAGAGCCTGATCAGAAGCCGTGAGCAAAGGGACCGGTGTCTCTCTAACCCCCAGGTACAGGCAGTAAACAGTCTGAGGGCCAAGGAGCACCATTTGAGAACATCCAAGCAACAATCCCAGTCCTCAAAACCATGGAGGGTTCCCTAAAAACCTCTGGTTTGCTGGGGAGGAGGTTGGGGTTTTGTTTTATGCTTATTTGCCTCTTGTTTTTGTCCTGGTAGATAACATTCATTTCCAGTAACTGTTGACCAACGTGGAAAAGGAGGATTTAACAGTAAAGTGCCAGAGTCCATCACAAGTAATGGCAACCCACGTGCTCTTATGAAACAATAACACACCAACATAAAATAAATCAGTGCCTTTTAATTTAACAATGTAAATTACCTCCCACCTGCTGTGACTCTCCATAAGGAGAAAAAGCTGGCGGCGTATTTACCAAGCTGTCTATCCCAGTCCCATTCTGCACTGGCCTCCTGCCCTGGGGTTAGACTGTAGGACTCTGTCATCTCTTGCACTCATATGACCTAAGAAAGGGAATGTGGCCTTTTTCCCACAAGCCCAGAGTGAGAACATCATAAAAGCTGAACTTTAGCCCCCTTTTTGGGCAGGCAGCACAATAGCAAGGAGGATGCTGTTACTCCCCAGAGGCTCTGCTGCTGAAAAACATCACCAAGCTCAAGTAAAAGGTCAGTAGTTAGGATTGCATCTCTTGTTTTCTTCAGTTTTCCTCCTCCGTCAAAGGCAGTTCAACATTCTTTGCACACCCCCCTCCCTCCTTCTGAGAAATGCAGGAAGGAAGTGCTTGCAAAATAGTTTAATTTAAAAGAAGGCACAATCACACACAGCAAACCCTGCTGCAGCCTCCGAGCAGGACGTTTCCACCGCTCCCAGTTCCCACTGCCACACAAACCAGCCCCTGCCGCGGCAGAGCCGTCCCTCCCTCCCGGAGACGCACGGGGAGGGCTGTGCTCCCAAACACCTGGGCTGGAGAGCTGTGGCTACGTGCTGCAGGCAGCCCTGCTCCCCAGAGCACACCCCACACCTGCCCAGGCAGCCAGGGCTGTGCAGCAGGACAGGAAGGATGCAGGGACCCCGCAGCCTCCCAGGGCACTGCACGGTACCAGGCACCGAGCGGCAGCACCGTGTCCTGGGCTGCAGGACAGTGTCACCTCCTGTCTGTCTCAGAACGAGGGCTTGTTTGATTTCACAGGGTGTTCTTCCACCAAGGCTTGTTACCTGAACCTTGCTAGGGTCTGGGAAGGTGTTTGAGACAGTTGGATTTAACTTGACTCTTTTCTTCACTAGATTTATGTGAAAGAACCAGAGTGGGTGGAAGCAGCTGTTAGACTCCATGCCTTTTTGCAAAGAGGAATGTAGAGACCAGCAGGCAATTCCTGGAAAACTCCTTCATCATCCCTCAGTTTCTGCTGTATGACCACATCTCCAATCTAAACATCATTCTTCCCAGGCACACGGTGTTTCTGTATCCCCGGGCAAACAGCACTTACTATCACAACCCTACTTCTTTGTCTTTTCCAAGACTGTGGCAGTCCCAAGGACTTCCCTTGAGCCATGAACCACGACAGCCACGTGTCAGGACAGGCTGGCAGTCCCTGCCTGCTCTCCCTTCCTTGAGAATTCCCAGTCCCCCCAGCCCAGGGTCCTGACACAAACACCTCGGTGCCCGCAGCCTCTCCCAGCGCCTCCAGCAGATCCGGTCCTGTTCCAGGGCCCCACGTTCCCCTCACTGCTCGTGGGTTCATCTCCAGCTGACATTCTTGGACTTAATGGGACGCTGCCGACAAATCACAGTCCTGTCTCTTCTTTAACCCGTTGCTGTCACAGGGCATAATTAGATTAATGAAATAACGACGAGATCAGCGCAGGGAGGACCTGAGCAGAATCACACCCGTGACCACTCGAGTGGTGCCTCCTTCCAAACAGGGTGCCCAGGACAAGCAAACACACAATCAATTTTTGTCTAGAAGGAAATTTAAAAATGTTGCATGCTGCTAACGTGAGCACTGTCCCGTGTACGGTCACACAGCTTCACAAAGGGGAAGAGCAACACTCTCCCAGACAGGGAAATGAGAGTGCCAAATGCCACCAGCAGCCTGGGGACTGGGGGGCTGCAGCAGGACCTGAAACCAGGTTGCTGAGTTTTGCTTTTTTCTTTTAAAGTTGACAGCTTCAAGTGCCAGCATCTACACCCAGAATTGAGTGTGAGGAAACCTGTTGTTGTCTAGCTCTAGGCCAGGTGGGTAAATTTTTGGGTTAATGTCTTCATAACCATGCAGCCAGGACCGCTGTTTATTATCCATCCCATCCCCAGTAGCTTCTTACCTTCTTTTCTTTTTCAATTGCTGCTGCTTATGTGCATTTCTGATAGATTTAAAAATAATTGTTAGCACCGCAGAAATGCATTCAGCTTTTAAATGAGGGTTCCATAATCCTGTTTCTGTAAAGACCTTAAATGAAAAATTAGTTCTGTCCTGCAGAGTGTTGTAAAGGCATTTAAAGGAGCTTACTGCCCACCCCATGCCTGCTGCAAGCCCAGACAAAGGACAATAAAAATGTGCAACAGAGGAGAAGGAATGAAAGAACCCTAGAAAAGCACATCTGGCTGGGAAGAGGAGGTGCTCCTGCAGGTAGTCAGCACAGAGCCTGACCACTCTTTCAGTGGAAAAAAAATGTTCTAGTACCTAATCTGAACCTCCTGTGTTGCAACTAAGGCCGTTTCCTTTTGTCCTGTCCCCTGGGACATGGCAAAAGAGACCAAACCACCACCTCACTACAACCTCCCTTCAGGCAGTTGTAGGCAGAAATTCCCAGCTCAAGGTTTGTGAGGATATTAAAACCATACTGAAAAATATAAACCCAAATAGTTGGTTTAAGGAATGGTTAAAAATAGGGCAGATAGATCTGAAACTATGACCTAAATATTGTAATGCACCATTTAAACAAAGGCAGAGATACGGGGAAAAAGATCCCAGTTCAGTTCTGAGCCTCTTCTTGGAGAGAATCCTCTTCAGCAAAGGTGCTCCAGTCAAAGGTGAGGCCTCCACCCTACTTGGTTCCTCCTTCTCTAAGGCATCACAGATGGCTTTGCCTCAGCCCTGCCCTGGGGAGCTGACAGAAAGCTCTGCCTCCGTCCAGCACCCACAGTGACCCACACATCCCCCCAGAGCATCCCCACCACCCGCCAGCACAGCAGCTCCTCAGCAAACATCAGCCCTTTCCCTCCTTTCTGCCCTTTTCCGATTGTTAAGGTGCTTCTTCGAAAGGGGAACTTTGATTACTAAGCTACTTAATGATAAAGGCAAGGGCAGCAAATGCGCGGTGCCTGCTGCCAGGCCCAGCCCCAGCCCCAGAGAGGCTGGCTCGGGCTGGGCTCCCGGGCTCGGCTCCCAGGCTCTGCTCCCGCTGTTTATCCCGGCCGGGTGTTTTTCCCTCGAGCTCCGCGATTGTTTGGCCGGGCTGGGTGATGGATGGTGGAGAGGGCCGTGTCTGGAAACGCGCTCCCGAGCCGACAGGAAGCTGAGGGGGCCTTTGCCAGCCCTTCCTTCCTGCATGCAAGGGGAGGACAGAATGGGAAAAACCTTGGCTGTCTCCTACCCTGAGAAAAGTGCTCCCCTTCCAGCTGGATTACAGTAACAATATTTTAATCTTTCACAAGATTATAATATCCTTCCTCTCCAAGTATAGCTCCAGTGGCAGCTCAGAGAATGAAATGAACCAACAATGTAAAACTCAATAGGGGGTCCTGGAAGCTGAACAAATGGAGGTCCAGATTGGAAGATCCCTATCTTCAGCCAGGATATAAATCACCAGGGATCACACCTGTCTAACCCAGGACTTGACTCCAAGAGCAACCAGGATTAAGCACTTCAGCAGGAGGTGTAAAATGTACATAAGTGGTACACTGAAAATGTGTCCCTCTGGACAGCTTCAGTCCTGTGCCTGTTCGAGAGAGTGGATCTAAACTCAAACCACAACATTTATTACACCTGCAAAAAGTAAGGCTGCAACGAGCAATCTATGAATATTCTGACCACACATTTCTCATAAGCACCCAGGATGTGTTATAGAGACTTGAATGTCTTTTTCCCAAAACCCAGCCTCTAGGTCCCTCTGTGGATGATTCATAAATCTCCGTGGCATCCTGATGTGTCATCATCACCTGTTCACAGTAATAAAAGTACGTGCTGAGTGTTAGAGAATAGACATTTCATGCTACCACAGGAATTTTTCTAAAATTTTCCATTTTTGAGCTCCAGATTCAAACCCATGGACAACGGCAAGGGCTTTAGTGTAGGCAGGTGTTCAGAACCCCAAATTGCTCTGCCCCAGCCCTGTGGCCTGGGACAGCCAGAGCAGGGCACACGGGTGGTGGCTCTGAGGACCCCCCTCCCTGCTGCCCCAGCGAGGGGAGATCCCAGCAATCCCCTCATTTGTCTGGGCAAGTTTGCCCAAGCGCGTCTGAAAAAGGGAGGAAGAAATTCTCAGGACTCTTGACAACAAAAGAAAACTCACCAAACCTGTGAGCAGACAGCTCTTCTAACAGCCTCTATTTCTGACAAAGGCCTCAGACAAAAAGACCTCACCCATGAACAAAGAGTGGGGAACAATGGGAACTGTCAAAAAATAGCCCTCACGTCAGAGCTAAGAATGCCCCTTGACACTTCCAAAAAAGCCCAGGCTGAGCAGAGCCTGGGAGGCCACAGGCACAGCCCCTGGCATCCGCCTCTCCCAGCACACACTGCCAGCAGCCCTCGGTGAGGCTGAATTCCAACAGCCAAAGATGGGGATGGAAGAAGAGAGGAAATTTATGGCAGGTCTGAGCCAGAAGTAACAAATTCCTGTCCATCCAATCTCTCCAGCAGGGACCCTGACACTCAGACTGCATGGGACGTACCTGACAATGGTGTGTGCACATCTTCCCTTACTGCAAAGGGTAACCAATTACCAAAGCAATTAACGACAAAACTAAGCTACGGCAAAAAGCAGAATGAGTTGTGTAACACAGAAATAAAACCCCTGTGCTCTTCTGAACTGGTGAGAACTTATAAAAAAATTGCTAGAAAAATTTTCAACCTGGACTAGAATTCTAAGAATGCTGATATCCAGATGTGGACAGGAAACCTCAAAGATTCAATAATCTTCATGGCATGCAATTTAGCATTGATTCACATGTTTTGCTTTATTTGTGACTCAGCATTCTCCTCAACAGCAGTAAGAAAATAAATGGAAAACAAATCATGCTGAATGAAAACTTACCCGTGGGCTGATCACTTGAGTAACTGTCCTGATTCATCCTCCCAAAGGCGGCACCAGGTCAGGATGCTGAGGTTGGAGGTCTGAACTCAGAGATGCAGCCCAAGCTCTTCCTTCTGGAAAGAAAATGCAGTTACTGTCAAACTGCAGGAACTTCACCCTGTGTGAGAAAGGGAATGTCTTGTGTGTGGTCTGTTGTCCTTGACTTTATCAGGACAGTGGAGAACCTACATGCACGTACAGCTTGGCGTAGGAGCCACAGGAGTCGTGCCTGAAGATCAGAGAATGCAACGGGAAACTGAATCGATGGAAACTGTTCAACAAGGAACACTGGAGAGTGGCATCTGAGACCCCACGGAAGGTGAAACAACATGTTAAAAACACAGCTGGGTTCCTGGAACAGGCTGAGTCTCAGACTTGAACTGCACAAACAGGAGTCCCTCATGCTGTTCACTTGAGCAGCCAAACAAAACTCCTGCACAGGGTGAAGAGTTGGACTCGATGATCCTGAGGTCCCTTCCAACTCAGCAGATTCTATGATTCTGTGATTCTACGCAAACCCCAGACCTACCTAACCCCAAACTGGACAAACAGGCCACGTGAAAGAATGCTTTTACCACAGCTACACAGCTCCTCCTCTTTGTTTGCTTGCCCTTCCATTCCTCATCGCATCTTGACTGTGGTAGAGTTGGGAACAGAACCCATGTCTCCCAAATCCCAGTCCAGTGCCTTAACCACCACATCCTTCCTGCTGAATCACACTGCAGGATTGTTTATCAGGAAGGAAATTCCCCCTCGAGAGCACTCACTCTGAGTGTGCTGGTGGAACACAAATGCTTAGAAAAACACAAACAGAGAGGCAATAACAACAAGTGACTGAAGCCCCTGTACTGGCTGGAGGCACAGCAGCACCTTGGGATTGTTGTGGAGCAGTGGAAGCGAGGCACCACGGAGCAGGACATGACACAGAACGAGCAGTGCATCCAGATGGCCTCCCAGGAGCAGCCTCCTGCTCTCCACAGATGATCCGTGACTCTGGAAGTCTCTCCCCCGCATTTAGCACGAGGTGTACGTTGCTCAGGGCCATTCAAAAGGTTGGGATTCTCAGCAGGCACTGGGAAGGTCACCTTTGGGAGCAAAGCTGCCAAGTGCCAGCAGCTGTAGATGTGATCCAGAAGGTCAGAATTAACCTCAACATGTTGTGCAAACAAAGGGCCCTCGTTTTCTTTAAGGTCTTTAGCTCCAAAATGAAAAAAAACAGGGTGTGTGTGAGGGGAAGATACCAAAAATGGAACAAATATGTTTTAGTCTAAACACAGTTTACCCCACTGGTCTCCTAGAAAACAAAAAGGGCTGTAATTCATCCACAATCTGTCGAAAAACACAAACCCACTGAAACGGCAAATTCATGGTCCAGGACTCTGAAGAATTTGGCTCTGCTCAGCAGTTGGGCAAAGGGGAAGAATTTCCCCATTCACAAGCAGTGGGTTTCCAGGTTGTGTCCCACGAGACCCCACCACAGTAACCAACAAACAAAGGCTGGGGCAGACGGCAGAGCTTGGACTGATCTCAGGAGAGTCCCTTTAAATGCCATCGTATGGGAATTCCAGCAGGACCTNCGGACGGATGGATGGATGGATGGATGGACGGATGGACGGACGGACGGATGGATGGACGGACGGATGGACGGATGGATGGATGGACAGATGGACAGACAGTGTCTGACATCTGCCCTGCCTGCAGCTCACACCCACCCCAGAGGCAAAGCAACCCTCGGGTGGATGGGGATGGTGTGAACAGAGCTCCCATTCTGCTTCCTCAGTAACGGCTGAGGCCACAGCCACCACCAGACAGGGAACTGGGGGCCACTGGTTTCCTTCTGAGTGATTTCAGTTTGAGCAGGACATCGCTGGGCTGGAGTGAACAAGGGGCTCCTGACCCACGCTGGGAAAAGCAGGAAGTCTCCCTCCTGACAGTCTGTTAACCCTCCAAGGGATCAGCTCTGTGTTGGTATCTCAAGCTCTGCCTAAGCTGGTGCTTTCCTTAATGCCCAGAAATGTGGCGAAGTGACTGTGTAAAAAATCTCTCCTCAAGAAATGTCCCCAGAACAAAAAAGGAGGTTTCTATTCTGCCTGGGTATGGAAAAGACTTGAAAATGTGAAGTGAGAGTAACTTAAATCTTTAGAAACAAGAAAACGAACACCACAAAGCAGTGCTTATTTGTAGGCCCCTCCATATGGGGATTTTGAAGCCTATTTCACATTTTCATAACCTGCCTTTTATTGCTTTGGTGTTACAGAACATACAAGCACACACAGCAAAAGACGATGGGTGTCTTTTCATTGACTTTTACAGACTTTGGATCCTGTACCCAAACCCACTTTAGCTCCCATCAGCCACAAACCCAGCACTTCATTCTTCCTAACGCCCCAGCTAAGCTACACCACTCAAAATCTCTGCCTAAATTCTGGAATCTCAGCGTGTCACAAATGACCTGCCTCCTGATCCCTTTCACCAGCCGTGTCTGTGGCATGTGTTCTTTCAAAGTGGGCAAAAGTGATGAAGAGGCTGCAGCCTCTCTGCACCTCAGGTTGAAATGCAAATAGCAGTTCCACCTATTTTTACAGACTTCCCTTTATCACATAAATCTTTAACTACTCAGAAATAGAAACTTCACTTTGCTGTGATAAGGATATAGAAAAAAACACTGACACAAGCAAAAAATAAAAAAGAAAATTCAAACCAGGCAGCATTCAGCGAGTGCCTGCCACGACACCAGGCCTGTGTGAAGAGCCCCAGGCTACCTCCCCTCCCCTCCAGGGCCCTGAACCCAGCAGGGCTCCACGAACTTCCCTCTGAACAGGGCTGCTCAGCACCACCAGGACCACTGGCACAGCAGAAGCCACGGGGCGAGGACATGACCCTGCCTCCTGTATCAATTCATTTGATTGGAGTTTATTCTAAGGAGATCACTTCACTGGAATGGAATTTTTATTAAATGATTATTGACTTTTGATCGTTTATGGGAGTAATTTAATAATTTCCCACCATTAGTGCCATAATAAGATTCACTGGAAGCGCTGAAGGCTCAAAGCAGAACACTCATGGCAGAAGCCAGCAGAGCCATGCTGCTCCAGAGAACACCCTCTGCCTCATTAGCTCGGACATTAAAACTGGAAAGCAGCTGACAAAACATCTACAGATGTCTGTCAAAGTCTGCTGGATTTTCAAGCCAACCCCTCAGCATGGTGAAACCCGCCAGCTTGACAGGAATGTATTTTTCATGGAAGTTCCTGTCCAAGTTCCTAACAGCAATAAGCAAATTGTTGTGATCCCAAGGGCATAAATACAACCTGAACCCCTGGAGGAAGCCCCGGATACTGGAGAATGTATGTCCCTGCATGCCTGCAGAGTTCCACAACCCAACCCTCCCTGCTCATTTCACTCTTCTTATCCATCAATCACCTCCAGCCACTTGGAAAGCGCACCCTGGACACAACCAGCACACCCGGAGTGACTCCGGCAGCGCTGCCGGGGCCGTGCTGGAGCTCGGGTGGCCCTGGCCGGGCCGCAGCCCCGAGGGCTCGGCGGGCTCGGGCTCGGGTGCCGCTCCCCGGTGCGCTCCAGGTGCGCCTATCGGTGCGCTCGGTGCGCGGTGCGCGGAGCAGCCGCGGGGCTCTGGCACCCTCTGCTGACAAACCCGCGCTCCCTTTGCTGCACGAACAGCCCGGAGCTTAACGTGTCTTTTATCTGTTTGCTCAGGTATTTCTGTAAGTTACACTGATCACAGCCGGCCCTTCCGCCCCTGGGTTTGCTCTGGCACCGCGCACAGCCCGCACAGGGACGTGCCCTACTCTCCTGTCTCCGGGTTACCTAAAACCCCCCGGGTTACCTAAACCCCCCGGGATTTATCGTCCTTTCCACCTCCCAGCACTAGCCAGCTCCCTGCAGGCAGCATCTATCCTCCCTTACTTCTGAAAGGTTTGCACCTGGGAGGGGACCCCTCAGCCACCCGAGGGAATCACCCCTGGAAGGGAACTGTCCGAACCCTTCCAGTCCCACCCTTGCGATGCAAGATTCCCTCAGCAGTCTCCACGCCACCCGTGTCACACGGGAGCTGTGACCCCTCCCTGTCGCCGTGCACGGCCCAGGAGCCGTGCCTGGCAGGGGGGCTCTGTGCCACCCCCTCCACCAGGGCAACCTGGCACCGCGGAACCGCAGGGAGGTGACCACACACACCTCGGTCATTCGTCCGACATGTCCAACCCACGCTGTGTCACACCCCAAGGTGCTGACTGTGACCAGTGACACCCAGCCTGCTGGACCAGCACCTCACGTGCTGCACGTGAGGGTTCCTGGGGAATAATGAACACCAAAGAACAGAAAATTCTGAGTAAAGGCAACAGTGAAACAGCAACCTGATAGTCTGGGATGTGTTAACTTCAGAGGCTGATTTTCAGCCTTGTTATTGTCTGCATTTTTCTGATTCTCACTGTTTCTGTACTGGTGTGAGGGGAAGGCTGTGAGGACGTGACAGCACCGCCTGGGTAAGGCACAGAGAGCTCACGGGCTGAACAGACACCTACACCGGCACTTCCTAGTGCTACTGCAAACCCATGCAGGCTGTACTTAACCTACCAAAGGGTCTGCACTTCAGGAGAAAGAATCTCAAGGGATCATTTCACCTCCAAACCAGCAACTTAAAAGACAAACCCAAAGAAACAAGGAACAACTTTGAAAATAGGCAACGCAGGATTTCCACCAGAATCAAAGTGTAACAAAAATTCTCAGCAAACAGAAAAACAGGTCAGTTGAAGACACTTCACAAATTTCATTCCAATTTTTGGCCACTACTGAAAACCACTATAATATAGAAAAATTTGAAAAACTTTAAAATGTCATGGGACTAAATAATCAGGGTGATTGTAATGGTAACATGTAAATCCTTCTTACGAGGAGATCCAGCAGAGTTACTTTGAATGCTGACAACTCAGTCTCTCTTGAGCTCTCTCACATTACAAGAGCTTACTTGGCTTGCTTTCTTCCTGTCCTAGAACAGCTTTGTGAGCACAACACCGCTGGGGACTCAATACAGGACTTCAGCACTTCCCCAAACAGAGCCAGGGCTGCGTCAGTGTGAGTTCTTCAGGCACTCTGACTGCTCCCCAGCACTTGGATTCCAAGTTTAGGCAGCAGTGTTAAGCCAGTATTCCTAACAGCTGTCCAGTGCTCTCTGATGGAGTGTTTGAACGTTCCCTCCTGGATCACTGAGGAAGCTTTATTATCTCTCATGAGCATATTCACTTTTTTTTTTTTTAAAGCATGAAGCATCCTCCAGAGTCTGACACTTCTAAAAGGCTTGGCTGGACAGGCTCTGGCAGCCGTGGCCGTGGCAGCTGCAGCCCCTGCTGTCGCCAGATGTTTGTCCTACCTTGCCCTGCCAGGACAGCACAGCTGGCTGGGTGCCCGCCCGCCCCAGGCCTCAGCTCGCAGTTCTGGCACACAAATGAGAACAGAGGGTGAAAGGATTTGTACAGAACCACTGGGCTCTGGGCTGGAGCTCTAACACACAGCAGGGCAGAATGTCCGAGTGCAGCTGCTGGGCAGGGGCAGAGCAGTGACACAGGGACACGGGCTGAGCTCACCTCTGGCAAATCCCACGCCTTGGGGGCTGTCTCCCGGGATCACCCAGAGACACTCTGCAGTCACATGCCCACTGCACAGTTTTGGGGGTGCAGTTGTGTCGGTAAAAGTGCAGTAAATGCTACCACCTCCTGACTGACACATGCTCCAGCAAATTCCCAGCTGAAGCAGAGAGAATTTAATGAGTCATGGCATTTACAGGAGAAGGGAGGGGGGAAGGTTTGTCTTTGATAAAAGTACCTTTTTCTCCCCTTCTTCTTCTTCATTTTATTTATTTTTAATAGTGTTGAAGCTTTCCTTCTCCCCAGGGTTTTGCTTAAATACCTCCAGATGCAGATATAACACTAAACAAAAAGCTTTTACAGGATGAATGAGTAATTTTAGAAATCTGCTAAGTTTTCTCCATCTTGATCTGCTTCTCTCCCTGATCTCCCTTTCCATTCACTCACAGGAGCTGAAGCTCCACTGTGTGGATTTCTCCTGCATCACTTTCACTCCAGACCACGTCTAACTGTGAATCAAAGCAGAATAATCCAAGGATTTCCTCTCAAATCACCATTTCCTCTGTTTTCCCTGTTACTAGCAAATCCCTCGGATCCCCACTGTCTGCAGCTCCTCATCTTCCGCCCTGGCCGAGAGTTCCTCAGCAGCCGGAGTGGAGCCAGCGGCCCCGCAGCCTGCACAGGTCCCAGAACACCCTCAGGGGCACGGGCAGCTCCTTTGCTTCTCCCAGAGACACTGCTGCTACGCCTTGGAAACCCTGCCAGAATTCAGAAGTTCCACAAGCTATTGGCATTTTCATTTCCAGGTTCTTGTCACATTTAACTTAGATTTCCTTCAGAGTTTTTGCTCCCCAAGATCTGATACGCTGTGTCAACAACGAGCAGCTACTTGTTTTAGTAAGTTCTGCCTCTTATTTCATTTCTGTTTGCCTTTTGCCCACATCATTGCCCATGAGTCCTCCCCTGTCCTGCAGGGAGTATCCTCGTCATTCATGGCAGCAAGGAGAGGAACGCTGGAGGACAGGGAGGGTGGAGAGGCAGGAGATGCAGCACTGATCAGCTGCAACATCTGGTGATACGGCTGAACAGCTGGAGGAGACACTGGCTTTGTTGTGGCTGAAGATCCTGACTGCTCCTTGGAATATAAATTAAGGGATGACTGATTGCTGGTCCGAGACCTTGACCAGCAGCTCTCGTTGTAAGATCATGCCTTACAATGCACTGGGGGCTTTGTTTCCCCACCCTCTGCACCCTGAGCAATCCCACCCGCTGGCACCTGAGGGACTGACACCCCTGCAATGTCCCTGCTCTCTCTGGTTCTTCCCGAACAAGTTTCATTTCACTGTCATCACCAGATGACCTCAAGGTCAATTAAGGCCACTTATCAAATTCAATTAAGCCTTTGTCAAGCATGAAGCCAGTAACTGCACCCCACTCTCCTTGCACACTTCTCACACTCACAGCCCCAGCAAGAGAAACAACATTCTGCTGGAGTGCAGGAACAGTGTCACATGCCACAAGGTCAGGACAAAGCCAAGGCCCATTATTCACCACACACTGTGCACTGATTTTTTATCTCTTCCCGAGCTATGTCAGTGTTATCTCCACCAAGCCTGATAATAAATTGCTTTCAAAACTCCTTCATGGGTAGTTGTTCCTCACGCTTTACATCCTGAACAAGCTTAGAGACCTTCTAAGCTCAGATCCAGAGATCTTCTCTAAGCCTGTTCAGGAGGTAAAGGGGTAGGGCTCTGAATGCAGTGGTTGATTAAGCCACCAGTGGGATTAACAAGGTCATCTTTGGTGGCATAAATGGCTTTTACAAGCGATGCTGGTTTGTAATCAAGTTTGTAGAAGATGATACTGTACATAAGGAGAGTCTTGAAGCTGCAGTTTTTTCTCCTGGCAGCACTCCTGGAAGGCCAGCACAGAGAAACCACTCCTGAAACTCCTGGGTAGGGAGCCAGGTTTTTCCACACGTCTGGAAGATGGGTCTCCAGCAGCCTCCTCCTCGCCCTTTGGTTCTCCTTACGATGCACAAGCAAAGGCTTTACCCTGCAGCCTCCTCCTGCCTCACCCCCAACACCTGGGTCAGACTGGGGAACAGAGCTCTCCAGTTCAAAGGCTCAGGTTAATTTTCACAAGTGTTTTGAGCAGCGACATGCACAGCCACTGTGAAACATCTGCTCAGATCAGGAGATCTCAGTAGCTACAGACGTCTCCACCACTGTCTTCAGAAGGTGAGAAAAAGGCGGCCTTACCCAGCATTTGGACTGTTCTGCATCCATAAACAACATTATTAACCTGAAAGGCATGTGTTTTCTCACTGTGATTTATTAGCTGTAGTTAGAGTTGCAGTAATCATGCTCTAATTTTTCGGAAAGTACTACAGTTTATGCATAGTTTTAACCACCTTTTGAAAAACCTTTAAGTAGTGATGAATCGACCCATAAAATAATACTAATGTTAGAACCAAAATAATATTCTCCTTTAGGCATGGGCAGGGATATCTGATTTTTGGCTGCCAAGTGATTTGGCATCTGAACAACTGGCAACAAATTCAAAGTGAAACAGCAAAACTGTGGGCAACCGCTGGAAAGACTGGGATTCCTCCCCTTTGCATTTGGACATGAAATGCCATGTCTGCTCTGGGATGCAATCATCTAATTCACTTGTTCACAGCGCAGCACGTCAGCTCCATCAGGATAGTTTGTCTGCACTGCTCTGCCACGAAGCCATGAGCACCTCTGCTGTAAAGCACGAGGACACAGGTCCTCACTTGATCAAAGCAACCACTGGAGAGAGATCTCGCCCTGTGGTTCTCTCCTGCCACACTCCCCACTCGGAGTCTGCAGATGCCTACCAGAAACTGCAGGGGCTCAGAAGCTCATCTCATTCCACCCCCTGCCACCTTCCACTACCCCAGGTTGTTCCAAGCCCTGTCCAACCTGGCCTTGGACACTTCCAGGGATGGCGAGCCCACAACCTCTCTGGGCAAAAAGTGAGGCACCAGCCCGGGACTCCAGAAACTTCCGTGAGGTTTGCAAGCAGCAGGGGTCAGCTGTAAAGTCCCTGCTCAGCTCCCCTGGGGCACTCGGCATTAAGCCCCACACCGAGGGGTAAAAGAGGCCCCAAGAGCAGTGTCTGTGCCCTGACAACATCTTTGCAGTTCCAGGCTGCAGCTCTGTTTGTACATTTTAATTAACCTGGAGAAAGGCTTATTTTACACAGATTATTTTATTGAGAGTTGGGACTCACTTGCAGCCCTCTAAGACAGGAGCACTAAGAGCAGAGAACAAATCCCAGTGCCTGAGAGGGAGGAATTCTGCCCTCAGCTTCCATCAGCTCCATCACTGTCGCTGGTGCCGGGGATGCTGAGGGCACTGCTGTCCCTGCCCTGATGACACACGGCACAGCCTCCCCACTCACCCCACTCAGCACACAAAGAGGAAGCTTGCACGGCCACATCAGTAACTGGAGGCCACAGCGACAGTTTGTCCCCAACGCTGGACAGTTAATCCCGATGCACAGCCCCCCCGTGAATTCAGAACGCTTTGTCCAGCCCCTCTCTGGCTGTGGTCACACAGCTGATGACACACGCCCTGACAGAGCAGCAGGATTTCTGCTGGGCCCACAGAACACTACCAAGCGTGAAGAGTCTCCCAGAAAAAAAACAACAGGAGGCTTAAACCTTAAAAAATAATACAGACACTAAATGGCTTCTAATCTTGGCTTAAAAGTAAGATACAGCAACAGAACATTTTAGGTAAATTCCACTTAAAAAATGGCATTTTCTACAGCACCATTTCTTATTACCCAGAATGTGTCGTGTGTAATTATTTGTCAGTATTAGGGTAGAAAGGCAGATGCCAATTTAAAACCAAGCAAACCATTGCAAGTTCAGCAGGATGTTAAACATAAATATTTCATGGCTGAGCTGGAACACTTTCTGAAGTACTGAATATTGATTTAAATTCTGTATACTCCTTGCTTTCGAGGAGTTACACAGACTAGAATCAATGCTAACACCAACATTGCATTGTACTACTTAAATTCACGCTCTACTCATTACTTCTGTCTTTCAAATTGGATTTTACGGTCAAATTCAGAAGGAAGGTGAAGCCAGTGTAACACTGTACCTACAGCCACTGCAACACACACTTGGAATTCCACTGCTTCATCCCCACTTATGCTTAATTAATTACCTCTTTACACAGATTCTCATTCTGGTTAAGTTCAGAGTCTGTGGAATTTAACTTGGCAACGCCTGTCACAGATTAAAAATTAAGAAGAAAGGAGCAAGGGAAAAGCTGTAACAGATAAAAGGACTAGTAATACCAGAATACAAACATGAAAAAAAATGTGCTTCCAAGTATAACTCACACTGCCTCCCTCTTTCTGAATGCTCAGAACTAGTTCACAGGCAGCTAAATTATAATTCTGCTTCTCAGATAACAGAAACTCAATTTAATATGCTCAAAGTAAGCAGCTCTGAGACTTGAAGCAGAGCTCTGGAGACCTCCGGCGCTCTTCGGGAGAAAGGAGAAGCCCGGGGCTCGCAGGGAGGACGTGCCTGCTGTACTAAAAGGCAGATGCCTTCAGAGCACTGTATGTTCAGTCATCTCTTTATCAAACCCTTAACTAATTAAACAATCCTCTTGTCAAAGAGGACAGTCATTGTTTGTGTGACCGATGCCCTGTAAACATAATGGGATAATCTGCCTTTCTCCTTTTTCTCTCCCTCAATTCTTCCAAACAGCTGGGGGATGCGCTGCCCGCCCGCCGGGAAGCCTCGGCTCATCTGTCATTCCCCCCGCTCGCGGCCGCACGCAGCATCAGAAGCCAAGCTCAGGACAATAACGCCTCAGACACTCCAACAACCCATCTGATCCTGTGCCATCGGAGAGTCCCCGGCCGCGGCAGGGCTGGGCAAACAATCAGGGGGGGAAAAGAAGTGATTCCTGGACAGAACTGACAGTTAAAACTGTATTGATCTACAACGGCAAACGATGCTCAACCCAAAGCATTTCCAGTGGCCTCCTTTGACTTGGGCCCGGGGAAGAAAGAGTCTGCAAACACCAAAGCTTCGGTCAGATGGCACCAGGCTTGCTCTCACATCTGCACAGCTACGGCAGCAAAAGCTGTTCTTCAGCTGCTGGAAGCTCAGCAAGTCCCACGTTCAGAGACGGCTCCAGCCCCGGGTACCCGAGGGAGCAGCTCAGCTCACAGCAACCCCGTCTGTGGATGGGTCATGACCAACAGCAGTTACAGAGGGCAGCTATTTTCTCATGTGAAACGAGGACAGTGTTTCAGTAGGTTGTAAGAAGTTTGCCCCTCTCTATTCCTGAGGTGGGGGATGTCTTCCCCACAGCCCACTCTGCTTGCCCCTGGCAGCAGAGCTGCACAGCGCTGTCACCCCAGGGACAACCAGGACAAAAACCGTCACCTGTCCCAGCCCTCCTTCATCAAAGTGTCTTGTCTTCCTACTTACACCACCAGCAGCAGTCTCTGCTGATTTACTGTAAGAAATTCAGACTACCCAGTACTTGAAATTTTGAATTAAAATGCAGTACCTGAAACCAAAATTAATCACTATTACAAGGTGCAGATTTCATAGGGCTGTCATTCCCAGGAGTGAAGCAGAGAGCAGCTGGGTAGGCAGCACTCCCCTCCCAGGTGAGGCTCCCCGAGCCCTGGGGACACAGGCTGGGACAGTGTCACTCCCCTTCAGTGTGCTCTGGTGGCAAAGGCCACACACGGCTCCACCGACCAGAACTGGTGGCCACGGTGTCACTGACCTCAGGCCATTCACTCCTGTGTGCTGGTTTGTCAAAGGAGGAAGCGTGGTGTCTCTGTGAGGGGTGAGGAGGAGGAGGAGGAGGAGGAAGGGGCAGTGGGAAGGGGAGGCTGAATAATATCCAGCTGTGAAAACCCTTCAGTGCCCAGCAAATGTGTGAAGCGGTCACAGCCTCGAGGCTGCCAGAGCTCCAGGAGCGTTTGGACAGCACTCCCAGGGATGCCCACGGTGGGATGGTTGGGGTGTCTGTGCAGGGCCAGGAGTTGGGCTCGATCATCCTGGGGGTCTCCTCCAGCTCAGGGTTTTTGTTGATTCTAACAGAAAGCTCGAGGTCCTCCACGAAGGAGTCAAATCCATCCTCAGCTGTATTGTCCGAATTCCCAAATTCCCCAGACCTCCACTGATCCCCCAGGCAGTGCCTGACAGCGCCGTTTCAGCAGAGAATGGGAGGACAAAGGGCTTAGCACAAGGACAACTCTGATCTTCTCCTGAGCAACCTCCCCCTCACAGCCCAGCTCTGGGGAGAAATCCCCTCCCCTGGTTCTCCACAGAACACTTCAGACAGGGGTTCAGTGGTGACCTCGAGCCCCACTCCCGGCTAAAGGCAGAGTGAAACATCCCCGTCCCATCACAGATCCACAGATCCACAACAGAGTCACAAACTTCATCCGTGTGCACACCCTTCCGAGGAGCTCACGGACGTGTCCAGGTGTCCCACTTTCCCTCAGCCCTGCCTTGGACAAGCTGCCAGTTGGCTCAAAGCTCCTGCAGAAGAGACTCAACAGCGGTGTGCCCTGTGCTCAGGAGGGAATGAAACCCAGGAGACAGCACGTACAATGCAAACTCTTTCTTTTTGCACCTCATCTAGGCCACAGCAGAGAAAAAAAATAATGCAAAACCGCTCTATTTTTAAGCTACCACCAAGGGAGACTTCACAGAGCCACGCTCAAATCTGAACAAGTTCCTCATCTCAATCCAAGTTAAACTCAGCAAGTGTAAAGCAAACATCCCAAATGGAATATATCAAAGCCAAAATGATGTTATCCTAGCAAAACTGCAACATTTTCCATATCTGTAACCAAAAAAATAGCAGTATCAGCCTTAAGGCTCTTTTCCTTGCTCTCTTCTTTGTTTGTTTTCTCCCTCCCCACCTCATCACTGCAGCCAAGTTTTAAACAATATCCATGAAAATAGCAGCTTTCAATCTGTTCCTGGAGCAGCCAAGTTAATGAGGCCACGTGGCATCCCAGGGCACTCCGGAGGGAAGGGCTCACACTGCTTGTTACTGCAGCCTGTGCTGCTCTCAAAAATGTAAAACATCTCCAACTGGCGGGCGCTTCCCTCTCCTTCTCCCCTGGTCTCCAAGTAAGAGAGAGTTCAGACTTCCAAACATATATTGTGGAAAGAATGAAGCACTTCTGGAAAATATGAAAGACCGGTTTGCCTTTCTAAATTTAAAGATTTATAAATCAATGCAAATCTTCTTCAAAAAAGAAAAGCCAGCAGAACACTCCCGCGAGTTCCACCACAGCCATCAGACAGTTGTAGAAACAAGTACCTGTTTTTCCTGACCTACATTTGCAGGCTGGCAGGAAATCAAAGTTCGTGTCGAATTACAGCAGATTTTGAACAGACTTGCATGTGCCCTCCAATCTCAGCTATTAAATCTGTTTGGGCCCAGGGAGTGCGTGTTTGGTATGAAAGGTGCCACTTTCTACAGTGACACATGCTGGGTGTTACGTGAGTGCAGGCCGGTTGTCTTTCGGTTGTAACACTAAAAATGGGAATGGATTTTCCACAGGAGTTGGTTCCAGCAGAGACATTTTCCTTTCCTTGAACTGCTCTATACATTCGCTCCTATATTTATCATAAAAGCCATGTGGTTAAGCAGACACAACCACAAAAAGCAAACGTGGAGCTCTGTCCCGAAGGCCTGGCTGTGGAACGGCTCCGCAGGCGAGAGCTGCCTGCGTGGGCTGGGGCTGGGTAAACAACAGCACCCAGCAAACAGCATCTGGGGCTGAGGAGAGACAGGGACCGACAGCCAGGACAGACAGGGACGGATCAGCCCAAGGACAGGCTCTCACCTGCACCACTCCTCGCCCCAGCACGGGCAGCAGTCCCTCGGATTGTTGTTCTCTGAGTGGGGTTGTGCTTTTCCTGCTTGAGAGTGCAGCCCGTTCCTGGATTTGTAATTTCAGAAGGGGTCCATGCCAGGCAATGGAAAAGGCCACAGAAGTGGGAAGTTGACACAGCACCACACTCAGCCTTGGAAACAAACCCGATCTTTCTCTTACAGCAGGAGAATTTTTTCCGCTCCAGACCACTGAAGCCACTCCTGGGAGCTGGGAAATGAGGCTGCTGCTGATCTACTTCATGTTTGGTATTATTGCCAGGCCCCTATTCCTACAGATCCCACAACAGCCCAGGGACTCGTCACCTGTCCCATAAATGGAGGTCTGCAGTGAAGATGGTGACTTCTTCCTGCTTCCAACTGGCTTAAAAAACACAGCAGGAAAAGAATGCCTAGTAATCCAGATTTTCCAAACATCCAAGGAAGACCGAACCCTGTGGAATGCAAAGGAAGGGACACCTCAGCCAGTTACATGAACCCTCACGCTCAGCATTTGCGATGATCCGGTTTAACACAAGCTTGCAAAAACTGTGTGATGAAAACACATCGAAAGTTTCCTTTATTTTCATGCCCATTTTCAGATCTCTGTAGTTTCACAATGTCCATATTTCACTAAAATTAAAATCGCTGTGTTGCAAAACACATTCAAGACAAAAGTTTCAATTAAGCCTTTTAAAAGATGTTTTCCACAATCATGGCAGAAATTCTTTAAAACTGCATCTTCCCCAGGCCAAGCCAAATGTGCCCAAAGAGGCTGCAGATGCAAACCCCCGGGAATGCACTGGGAGCAGAATTCCCACCTCTTCACACCCGTGTGAACAGGAATCACCTACACTAACCAGCCCGAGCCTAAAAACCCCACGGTACCCCGCCGAATTCCAGTCACAGGCTGACATGAAGTATAAGGAGCCAGACATCCATCAGCAGGAATCTGAACAGCCCTGTGTTTTGGGGACTGCTGGTTTCGCTTATGTTTTTTGATTTATACCTCGTAACTGCAAAACTAATGAGATTCTAATGAAAAGTGGGACATTATTCATTTAGGTTCCCCCCAGGAGGTTCAGTTGATTTCCAACAAGCACGCTACTCATTAAAACAGGAGGTGATGGTTTTAAGAAGCTGAAACATTAACCTGTTCCCAAATGTGCATGGTCTGAAATGACACAGTGGTTTCTGTAGTTGACAGTTTTACTGCCTTTATCTCCATTATTTTGTTCAGATAGATTTTTTTTTTAAACTGGTGACTTCTAAATAAATAATAAACACCTAATCTGTATATCAAGTAATATAATTATTTTTAATAATTAATTTTTAAAAAGCCAACCCTCCATACAACAGGGCCATGAGAAATGAAACACTGAACCAGAGCTTTTAAAAACGCATTTCAATTAAGAAATGAGGTCTGGAACACAGAGCATTTGAACTGCCCGTTCATCATGGACAAGGCAGTGGGCCCACCAGTTACTGGAGCAGGGACTCCAAATTGGCAGTGTTGGCTTTCCAGCATCCCATCAACCCCTGACTCCTCCAGACACAAACCAGAAATGCACCAACTACAAATTAGGGAGTGACAATTTTAATACTTCATTCATGAAAGCACATTCAGTTCCTGCCTCATGGCTATACTGCACAACCCAAATGTAAAAGATTTTGATTCCAGAGGGAAGCTTCTCTGGAGTTGCCCAGTCCCTCCCCTCCAGCTTCTTCTGGTCTCTCCTAAGGAGCCAGGCTGGGAGAGCTGGGGGTGCTCACCTGGACAAGAGAAGGCTCCAGGGAGAGCTCAGAGCCCCTTCCAGGGCCTAAAGGAGCTCCAGGAGAGCTGGAGAGGGACTGGGGATAAGGGATGGAGGGACAGGACACAGGGAATGGCTTCCCACTGCCAGAGGGCAGGGCTGGATGGGATATTGGGAAGGAATCATTCCTGGCTGTGAGGGTGGGGAGGCCCTGGCACAGGGTGCCCAGAGCAGCTGTGGCTGCCCCTGGATCCCTGGCAGTGCCCAAGGCCAGGCTGGACGGGGCTGGGAGCAGCCTGGGACAGTGGGAGGTGTCCCTGCCCGTGGCAGGGGGTGGAACAAGACGATCTTTAAAGTCCCCTCCAACCCAAACTATTCCATGGTTCTATGATTCCTTCTCTTCCTAAATGCTCCAAGTTGGGTACTACAGCATCTGTGTGGTTCAAGCACTTCACCCCAGTAACCAGCATCCCCCGGGGGCTTTAGGGGAACAGACAGTTCAATCTGCTACATCTTAAACACAATTTTCTTTCTGGAGACGATAAACAGTTCAGTAAGTGATCCTGCAGCATTCACTGAAGATGAATGTCCCACAAAGCAAGCACAAGAAAGATAAGTGGTTCCACCCATCTGAACAAACATTTCCTCCCAGTCACACCCTCTGCACATAAAAGCAGGAATCTTTCTAAACTCACACTGAACAATTCTAGTGGAAGGTCACAAACAATAACAATGGATAATTAAAACAATAATCAGGCTTAGTAAGACAAAAATTAAAAGTAAATTGCTCATCTTTTTTTTTTCAAACTGCCCAAGCCTCAGCAAGAACATGTTTTGGACAGAGGAAGATTTGAACTTAAAAGATTACAACAAGCTGCTGTTCATCACCAAAAGAAACGTCTCATCACTTTTGGTGCTGTGGGATTCACTGCGGAGCAAAGGGATTTTGTGGGACAAAGGAGGACAGAATAGAACAGTCTTGCTGAAGATGTAACCTGCTAAGGGAAGGAACACATCCATAGTTCAGAGCCGGCTCACAGCTCACCCCACCGGCTCTCAGTGTTCCTACCCTGAAGATACAGGAATGGGAGTGGTGTTGGGAATACCATGAGGATTAAAAAAAAAAAAGAAAAGAAAGCAGGATAATTTTTCTTGGAAATAGAACCACTATGTTCATTTGGAGTTTTCTGTGAGGAATGAAATCAGATGAAGAACAACGACAATTTTGCAGAATTACACCTGAATTTTTAAATTGAAACCTTCTTCACAAGTGCTGCCACCTTCAAAACAGAGGGAGATGCCCCAAAACACACCACACTGAGACTGGAAGCCATGGGATGAGAGTGTAGCAGGCAGTGTTAGCTCTGGTTTCAGATGGCAAACTGAAACACCGAGGAGACAAGGCATTTCCACTGCCACGAGGCACACACACACCTTCAGCTCTCAGGATCGGGGAGTTATTTCTCATTTTTTAAAGCACTCAGCGTAATATATACCCACGGGATACTGGTACAGCTGTGTTGCTCTATGTTTGTCACTGAGTAGCTCTCACTAAACTACCCCAACCAGGTTGGTGGGAAAAATTATGAAAGATTTTAGGCAGAGCAGCACATTTTAGGTAATGGAGCTGAAGGAGGGATTTTGTGTCATTTAAACCTCCCCCTCTATCCACTGAGGTTATTCTAAAGGTTATAAACTACTTATCTGGCTCTTTCCTTCCTAAAGAGGATGCTCTCATCACAGCTTTTCTTCACCAATCCCACTCCCTGACACTACTCTTACTCTTCTCTATTCCACAAGTCCCTTCGCTTTTTCCTTTCAGGGGCAATTTAATTGAAACTCTGAAAATTGCTCTGAGTGTGCTCAGCCTTCAGACAGCTGCCTCTGTCCGAGACCTCTATGGAGGAATTCAGAATAGAAGTCAGGTTTTTGTAGAACGCAGAATTCCCTTTTCTCCTGGAATACACTGCTCCATGCCCTCTGCACCCCCTGGCTGGGGTGACAAGTGAGGCACAGCTGTGACAGACAAGAGCTTTCTTAACTCCCCACTCCAGAGCACATCCATCTTCAACACAGGGAAAAGCAACAGTTCTTGGGGGAAAAAGGTTGGTATGTGGTCATGTAATTAAAGCCTGTCATAACTCACACCCACATTGTGGTAGGTTGGTGGTGTGCAGGCATCCTTGGCTCTGGCATTTCCTCAGTTTGGGCTCCTTGCATTAGAAATCTAAATACTGTTTTTATTGTACCGCACCATAACTTATAGTGCAGAAAAAGTAGCATCCCTGAAAAAACAATTCTTCAGCATGAAAGCCCAGCTCGATGCCTTGCTAGAATTAAGCCACAATCGCTGGCTCCTCGTTCACAGCCCAGCCCTGGCACAGGAGCACATCTGCGGACAAGCCCGAGCACACGAGCACTCTCACTGTGCCTGAAATGCAGCACATGACGGAGCAGCTCAGCTCGCACAAACCACAGCTCCGGAGAGAACCGCGGGCTGGGATCAAAGACAGAAACTGGAAACTGACTGGATTCCTGAAGGACTCGGGCTGACAAGGCCGGCATTCACGGCAGTACAGATCCCAACAGCCCTTTCTTATTCTTAGAGCAGACAAATGAAGAATAGTACTGACGCCACCGGCGGCGAGCGGGAGATACCGGCATTGTCCCCGGGGGTGCTGCGGGCCCGGCGGGGGGAGGACGGGGCGCTAACCACGGGGCTGGAGCAGCAGCGGTTTTTAAGGGAACAAGCAGGAAAGGTGAAACAATGAGATAAAAAGCATCTCCACAAAAATGCACCAGGCTTTGGGTTTACGCTGCGAGGAGCGGGAGCTCGGCCCCCGCCCCGTGAGGCGTCACTGCCCAGGCCGGGCCGGCGCTGGGCCCGGGACCCCGGCCCGAGCAGGGGACAGGGGGGCGGCCGGAGCCCCTCGGGACAGGGCAGGGCTGTGCTCCGGGGCTCTGCAGCCTCCCAAACCAGAGAGACGAGAGGAACGTGGGAATCACAGAGTCCCAGACTGGTTTGGGTTGGAAGGGACCTTAAAGCCCATCCCATCCCACCCGTGCCATGGGCAGGGACACCTCCCACTGTCCCAGGCTGCTCCCAGCCCCGTCCAGCCTGGCCTTGGGCACTGCCAGGGATCCAGGGGCAGCCACAGCTGCTCTGGGCACCCTGTGCCAGGGCCTCCCCACCCTCCCAGGGAACAATTCCTTCCCAATATCCCATCCAGCCCTGCCCTCTGGCAGTGGGAAGCCGTTCCCTGTGTCCTGTCCCTCCATCCCTTGTCCCCAGTCCCTCTCCAGCTCTCCTGGAGCCCCTTTAGGCCCTGGAAGGGGCTCTGAGCTCTCCCTGGAGCCTTCTCTTCTCCAGACCTAATCCAAATTCTCTCAGCTTTTCCTCCTTGATCCAGCCTGCTCTCTATTAAACTCTTCCTAAGAGCTCCATGTACAGACCTTTCCCAGCCTTTGCTCTGTGGGCATTGTTGCAACTAGCTCCATTAAAGGTAAAACTTTAAGATCTCTTACAAAGCAAGGTTTCTTGGAAACAGCCAACTCCACTGTCACAAGATCCTGTCCAGTGACCTTCACCCAAAATCTCCCTCTTTCTAGGAATTAATGACAAATGCTCTGCCTGCCCTCGCTCTCACGGCTCCGTGCACAGGGCACACTTGGCAGTGAATCATCTGCTCCTGCAAGTCATGAGGAACAAATTGCAGAAACGCACCAGGAGCTAAAATCAGTTTCCGAGAACAAAAACAGCTGGTATAGAAACAAAAGCCAAATATTCTCCTGGCTGCTGGCTGCATTTTTTTTAATTTAGCTTAAAACAAAATTTTAAAAATCTGCTTGGAACCCAAACAGTCTCTAGCTGAAAATGTGGTGTCTAGCCTGAAAAACAGAGGCTTGTGGACACCATGCCAACAGCACAGGATTCCCATGGACCTGGTGTTTCTCAAGCCCTTAATGTGGTTCAGCTTAGGCAAGTAGCTTCAGGATTCCCAGTTTAAAATCTACAACACACATCTGCAATTCATTCTAGTTTTTTATTTTATTTCTTACTTCTCCAACCAACTCCAAATGGTTTTACGAGTTCTTGCAATCCGGTACTAATCAGTTACTCATGGTGAGGAGTCCCTGCTTCCTCAGAAGGGCTCCCTTTGCACGGGGAGCCAAGCTGTGCGTTTCATCAGCTGCATTTTGCCAGAAACAACAGCAACCACCTGATAAAACAGGACCGTTTGGAGTGTTTAATGCCTGACTACAGGGCACAGAAAACTTCTAACATGGCACTGGGCGTTTTCTACCCCTCTCCCATCAGCTCACCACAATGAAGTGACCCCTCTACTAACACAACTAATTTCCCACTTTGGAGAAAGGGACTTCAAGTGGCTTCAGGGAAAACTTGTGAGACATTTTCATCCAGCTGTATGAAAAGAATTCCCATTTGAGAAACACCACTGGCTTAAAGCCTTTAATGGAAGTGTCTCAAAACTTAGACTGTCAGTATTTGCCTCCCACACATCAGCTCTGTGAGGTGAAACACTGCAGACACGGCAGGTGAGGGCGGTT
The DNA here is from genome assembly GCA_013397725.1 of Rhagologus leucostigma. Lineage (NCBI taxonomy): Eukaryota > Metazoa > Chordata > Aves > Passeriformes > Rhagologus > Rhagologus leucostigma. Next base: position 41,476 of record VZTD01000433.1, on the reverse strand, counting down.
ACTCTCAGAAGTGATTCTGAAATACAATCATCTCTTCTTCCCTGCTCTTCTTGTTTCAAATACAACACACACACTGCGCTCCTGAGCTGTGGGTGCCTCCCTTATCACCACTGCACAGGAACCCCAGACCTCGGGCACAGCAACAAGAACATTCTTCTTGCTGAAAGAAGATTTTTTTGGGGCAAAACAACCAAAGACTAACAATTCTGTTTCTGCCCTTATGAGTTTCTATTCAGTTCTATCCAAGCTATTATGATTAGGAGACCTTCACTAAAAAATCTTTCAGAAGCTCCTGTTTCTCTGCATAGCACACGTGACAGGCACAGCTTCATCATTTGGGCACCTGTTATTGCTGTCCTCCTCATGACACATCTGGCTCTGATCAGCACAAATGGTGGATAAAGATTCTTGGGGCTGAAGGACAGGTTGCTTCTTTCAGGCTTCACCAGACCAAACCAGCGATTCAGATGTGGTCCTACGGGACCGGACAGGAGAGTGAGTTTGTGGTTCTGACTGACTGTCCCAGGAATGACAACGCTACAGCCAGAGGACAAATGCCTCCTCCTTATCAGCCCAGCCTAACAAATAGCTGATAATGGACAGATAGACACTGGAGAAACGTCCCTCCAGTTTCCTGTTTGAGTAACGCAATCCTCCCTGCCTGATCCCACACTCACAACATCAGGCTGCACCCAGGCCAGCTTTAGTGCTTCTTTCATGCTTTACTGTTTACATCCTGCCTTCACCCTCCACATGTTTCCTATCCCCAGCTCCTGAAGGTAAGTCATGAGCTTTGGCTATTGCACAACACAGCCTCTCCAGGGACCTCTGATATTCTCCTCCAGATGGCTGGGTGGACAGTAACCTTCTTTCCACATCCTTTACACTCTCAAATTCTGGAGAATTTGAACAAACTGAAAATGAAATACAGATATAATTCCTTGATCTTCTTTATTTTTATTTTCATGCTGGAAAAGGTTGGAAAACTCTTGGGAACAAGCTTGTGTTGAGTATACAGTATGTCACTGGATTTGCTTGGCAATGCCGCTACGGTGGCACGTTCTCAGGCAGTTGCACATGCGATGTCAATAATGAGTGGCATGAAAACGTATTAGAGAATCAGAGAAAAGCAGAGCTGGAAGGGCTTTTACAAGCTCATCTAATCTTCCTCTCTCACCTCGAGGCAGAATCAGCTCCATTTTCAACAGACTTAACCTAAATCAAATCTCAAAACCTTTACGCTGATATTTGACATCTCCAGAGAGAAAGTCTTTCATTGGTAAAATTAAAGAAAACAGAAAACAAAGAAAGAAAACCAGAATCTGCAAGCCAGCAGCAAACATGCTCCCAAGAGATCACCCTAAGCAATGAGTCTGGTTTTATTAGTTAATAGAATCATATATATGTCACAGAGTGTCCTGATTTGGGAGGGACACACACGGAAGGGAGGAAGAACAACTCTAAGGGAGCAGAACTCCGTCAGGAACAGCTGCTCTTGGGCCACGCATGGAAATGGGCAGGAGTTTGTCCCCCACCTTCTGCCAGAACCAGATCTCACCCCTGGCTGATTATCACCAGGGCTGCCTGTGCCCGTGCCCATCCTCAATAATCCATACCCAGGGGAAGAGGAGGAGATTTTAGGCTAAACCCCCTTCCTCCAAAGGAAAGGAGGCTGCAAAAGCAAAGGTGTTCAGCTGGTCTGCAGGTCCTGCGGAGTTTTTATGCTGTGTACACTGTCTGGAACTGCAAGACTGCAAACACTGATGTGAACAAGTTTAGACCACAGCTTTAATTAAAGAAAAACTCCAACCAAACCCCAACAACAACTCCCCCATCACATCTATTTGCAGCTGCACAGCATGGTCTGAGCTCTGCAGTGCTGGGGAGCAGCTGTGCTTTCAGTGCCCTTCTTCTAAAGAGAACATCATGTTCCCTTCTGCAGGAGCTCCGAGGAGCCAGGATTTTTGCCCCTGCTAAAACCACATGCATGTAGCCCCCTTCCAGGCTACAACTTTCATGTATCCTGAAATGACTTCCCAGAGCGTTCTTTGAAAACCCTTCCGTTAACATGAATGTCTCAGCCAAGAATGGACTTTTCTGGATCTCGCTCACAGACTGTTACTAAAAACTGCAGCAACACATTTTTCCAGCCTCTAGGAATACTGCATGTGACTGCCTTTTATTTCTGTAAGGACTCTGCCCCAGGATCATTCTTAAAAACTACTTCCAGACTTTGGAAGCATCTCACAAGTAATGTCTTTCCAAAATCCCAATATTAGATTATCACTGCGCACAGTGAGTAAAAACTGAGACCTGTGCAAAAATGCTTATTAACCTATGCTTAGGAGGATTACAGAAACTATAATGTGATCGAAATCTGATCAACACAACTTCACCCAACGTTAACTCTAAATCATACCTAGTGGAAGGTGTCCCTGCCTATGGCAGGGGGTTGGAACAAGACGATCATTAAGGTCTGTGATGGTTCTGTGGTACTATTTATTCTCACCAACTCTCACAATTTTCATGTGACTCTTGGAGTAGGTACCCAAGCTCCAGCTCAGAATGGTACTGCTCTACAGGTCTCACTTCCACTTGTCCAAACGCTCCTGGAGCTCTGGCAGCCTCGGGGCCGTGCCCATTCCCTGGGGAGCCTGGGCAGTGCCCAGCACCCTCTGGGGGAAGAGCCTTTCCCTGATCTCCAGCCCAAGCCTGCCCTGGCCCAGCTCCAGCCGTTCTCTGGGTCCTGTCCCTGCCACAGGGAGCACAGACTGAGCTGCCCCTCGGGATGAAGCTCAGGCTGTTCCAGGATCAGGAGACAGGTGGAGGCAGAAGCTGAGCACTGTGGGAGACCCGACCTGAAGGGTGCAAGCCTGGACTTTACAGGCGATACCAAAGAGCAAGCTAGCAGGCAGGCACGGCAGCAAGGAGATGAAGCAAGAGCAAAAGGTAGGGTGAGTATCTGGGAAAAAAATTCTGAAAGAGTGAGAATCAGTATAAGGAATTAGTCCTCAGGGAAACAGTGGAAGCGCTTTTGCGTGGGTATTTTATGAGAGACTGGGCACACCACCAACAAATGTACTGCAGGAAAGAATCAGACAATGGCAAGGAAATGGATTAAACGTGTTAGCAAGACAATTTCCAGATCCGATTTCTGTGAAGAGAAGACCATGACCTCACCACTGGATTTCTGGTGTTACCATTAAGTACTGCCCCATAGGAGCCCCAAGTCCCTCACTAGCATGGGTATGGTCTTAAGACAGACCACACCAAAGACTGAAAGGGATCTGGGAGTGTCTCTTCATTGTTATTTTATTTTCGTATTAATGATGGGTCAATTTATATCCACAGATTTTGTAAGGCAGAATTCACCAGGGATACTGAGGAGGGGAAAACCGAGACACAGAATAAAGCTTTTGGGGAAAACAAGAGGTCTGAAGTTGATTAAAAGAAAAAAAAAGCCAGAGAAACATAATATTTAAAGACACATATGTGGGAGAAGCGACTCTTTTCCAAGGACAGATGGCAGCAATGGAAACACGGGAAATGGCTGGCTGGCCAAACTGCTTTTCTGTGTTTGTCTCATCCTTTCCAGTTCACTCCAGTTCACTGGAGCACAGCAGAAGCGCCAGCAGCTTTTCCTTGTGGAGGGTTCCCACCGCTGTAACAAGCACAGAATCCATTTTGGCACCGATCAGGATCCGATCAGGCCTCTGTGAAGCACCTGATATCCAAATCAGAGCAGCCATTGCAGATGCAGCTGTGGCAGAAACCAAAAGCCAGAGCTTCCCTTTCACTGGCTGACTAATGGGAGTTGGCCACAACCTCCACACAAACAGGTGCTTACCAAAGGGATAGAGTGTTTAGTCCAGGGATGAGCCCTCTGTAAAAACACACCGGCCCATTAGAAACCCTTCCCCTCCTGCAGGAAGGAATTTGAAGCTCCACAAGTCTGGTATTACAAGAGGTTCGTCACAATCCCTCCCATCTCCTGTTCCTTATTTCTCTAATAACCAACTCTATACAGCAGATGGGAGCCTCAACATCAAACCCAGCCCCATCCCACTGAAATGCCAGAAGAGCTGAAAAGCAGCTGAGAACAAAGAAACAAATTGAATGTTGAGAATGGACAGGCTTCTAAATTTGAGCCATTTTTCAGAGGAATAAAGTTTTGATCAGCAGATATTTCAGGAACGCTGAAAGATCAGATTTCATGAATATAAGGCTCTGGGGAAGTTTCCTTTATTTTCTTTTGGCCGTTACACCAGATAAAAAACTCCAGCAACTTCTTTTGTTCTTATGTTTCCAGAAAAAGAACAGACACAAGCACACCAGATTAATCCATTTCTGTGATTAAGCAGCATCTGAACATGGATGGTTCTGGAAAGCTTTGGGAAGCACATGGATTTCCAGTATCCCAGGCACATGGCTCACCACATTTACTGGTACCTCTGAAGGATTTGGAGAGATGAATGCTGAGTTCTGGTGGGGGCTCTAAGAGAGTTCAGATCTTGCTCTGCTTTCCGTGAATTTCAGCAGTAGTTACTGACACAATGGGATAAATCCCGTGGTCATTAAGATAGTAGAATCATCAGGCTTTAATTGTAGCATCTACCAATAAACTTCTCTAGGTCATCTGCTCAAAGGCAGAAAAGAGTAAGGTTGTAGTTAAATAAATCTGCTGAAGCCCTCCATGCCTTTTTTTATTATTTTAATCTGTTGCCCAAAATGATGAAAAAGAAGTCCTCAGCCTTGGAGAAACTTAATGTGTACCTTCCTCTACATTTACTGCTGCTGTTTCTTGAGGAGTTAATAAATATCAAATGAATAGAAGAGCTTTGAGTCTGCCACCAGCATGGATTGTCATTTAAATCCTTTCCAATTACAAGAACAATGAGAGCATGTGCCTGGAAAGGACTTCAGGGAGCCATATCCTTTTAACCTCCCACAGCTCTTTGGTCAAGGGCTCTCCAGGGAATTTGGCAGGTTGGCAGCGATGGGAACATCCACGTCCTGCAGCCGGCCACACCGAGCAGTGGGGCAGGAACATTCCAGAAATGACAGACAGGCCTAATTCCAAGAGGGGGCTTAATTTTCAGCAACACGAGTTAAGTAAGAAAAGATTCTGGTCTCCATTTTATCTGGGCTGTATTAACCAGAACTGACTGTGCAACTGTCACCGAGCAAAGAAGGAAAGTCACACAAACCCTTTATATAATTTCCATGCCCCACTGATTCCAATATGCTCCTTAAGGCCCCAGCAAAGCACCTCACATCAACCTGCAAAATTTACTTTCAAAGCTCGAAGTTAAGAAATACTTGAAAGAAACACAGGTTTGGGGGCACTATTAGGTCAGGCTCAAACCTACCTGCTGTCCTGCATTAATTGTGTTTTCCATTCCTGTTTCTCTGTTCAGTGTAAGTGGATATTTGAAAAATGCTCTCTATCCTGCATTTATTCCATATCTCAATCACTAAATTAAGTAATGGAGTGATTGAGCAGCTTTGATGTTGCTGCACTGTTAGAGCTCCAGAAGCAGGATGGATGCACTGGGGAAGACAAGCAACGCTTCTGCCAGTCACAAATCAGTGAAAGAGGACCTCTATACTGCTCTCATATTTTTATTCTTCATATTCCTTTATATATTTTTAATATTCATGAATGCTCCATAATCCAAGGCTGCATTTTATGAATGCCTGTAAATGACATAAATATTTCCTGGTAATGTGAAGAATCTGGATGAGCTAACAGGAAACAGGAGATATCCATCTTCCAGAGAAAGAAATGGAGTTTCCATCTACAGATGGTTCAGTGGCACTTGGTTACCTGCCAGCTCCTTTTTGGCAATAAGAGGACCAGTAAGAAAAAATGAAACTTTAGGAGCACCAGTGTACACCTGCTTATTCCATTATTTTGGCAAGGATGGGTCCAAACCTCCCAAGAAATCTCCCTTCAGCTCTCAGCTCACTAACACAGAGCACTTCAGCCATCATTTCCAGACCTCAGGCATGTCCAGCTCTTGAAAGTCACACTGACACACGCACTGGTGACCAGGGCAGGGTGTCCCCTCTGCCTCACATCCCACCCTGGGCTCACTGAAACAGATCCAGTACATGCATCTACTGAACCATTTCAGCAAAATGTTGGCTAAGAGATAATGCACGATTTGTCAGCTGGAATGGACTGGAACCACCTCAGTACAGCCTCCTGTTGTGTGCCACAGTCTCCCACCCCATCCTCAGGGCAGCAGAGTCACCAGGATCCTGCTGGGCAGGGCTATCCAACCACATCCCCGTGGGGTTTGGTGCGAGCACAGATGGGAGCTGGAAGGAAAAATGAAGCATATTTGCTTTGCACCCCACTCTGCCTCGGGGGTTCTGGCAAAACTCTTTCCACATATGGCAGAGTTTGGCTTTTCCATGGTTAAACCTCAGCAGCTCCTTGAAAAGTGCTGTAACAACAACACAGGGAATGGAAACCAACACCAGAAGAGACAGGAAATGGGGAAAGCACTCTCAAGGACTTTGCTCTGAAAGCAATATCCCATTGTTTACTAAATAGCAACATTTGAATTCATCTATTTGGTTTTAGCCAGGTCCTTTTTTGGCAGGGTATGTTGCCTTGTTGTCTCCTCTACTTAGTTTAAGACATCTCCTACAGTAGTCCTGTTGTCAAGGGACACACACTTCTGTGAGATCCTTCATTTTTGGGTAAAACTCATGCCCTTTTAGACTCGTGCCCTAGACACTTCTCCCCACTGGCTGTACATATCCTGGGCTGACCAGCCCTGCAGGGCACAGAGCCACAGCAGATGTCAACCTTCACTCCCTCCCAGGGACTTCTCACTCCCTTAATCCAAAAATACAGTGCCTGGTCTCACTCCAGGCAATGGGAAGAGATGCAGGACTCAGGGCATCACTCACAGACCCACAAGCACTGCAGTTCTCCTGGACTGGAACACCAAGAGGAGGGGTGGCATTTAAAACAGGACCCAAAAGAGACTAAAAAATCCAGTGAAACACCACACCACACGCACAGCACAGCAGCAGCAGGCCAGTACTGAAACATGTGAACGTGGGCTAGGCACACAATTGGTTGATTCCAAGCTATTTTCCATTCCAGAAAAGGCATAAATCATTACAAACCAGGCTTACAGAACCCCAACAGCAGGACTGTAATGCCCTTGTGATCTGAAATTGCTCATAATTTTACAAAACTTTATCTCAGCGGATATTTCCTTGATGGAAACTGCAGACTGAATTACTTGAGAAAATTCCTTCACAAGCATTTCCTCCATTTCTGAAACACCTATGTTTTCCATACCCGGATGTGGCTTTGCCATTCTCATTAAAATCTCTGAAAATCAGGCCAAGTTGAGAGCCTCAGAAAAACCTTCATTTGCGACTGCTCAGTGAAGAACAGCTAGAAGGTCAAACTTAAATTTCTTTGGGGGCCCTAAATTCTTCTTGCAGCCACAGCTGTTGCCGTCACCAGGTACTACTGAACAGATCTCCCTCATCCCGCTTGTGCAGTGCACACCAAAATGCAGGACTAGACTTGTCCTGTCACTTGTTACCTGGGAGAAGAGACCAACCCACAAGTTCCTGTCAGGGCATTGTAGAGAGCAACAAGGGAAAAGCAAAGCCTTGTCTCCATCCTGCTTTTGGTGCTTTGCACAGACACACCAAGGAGATGCTGGCCAACTTTAGCCAGGAACGATCAACAGGCTCCTGGGGCATCTCAAGGTTCTTCCCACACTCTGCAGGATTCTAGAACTGATTTCTTCTTGTACATAAAGGCCACAGACTTTGCCTCAGTACTGGGCTCTTCTAACTTCACCCCACTGTTCCTGTTTTGTTCACTTCTACCAGCGATGGGAAAGCTGGGAACTAGAAAGGAGGCAAAATGAGACCTAGCACAATTTGCATTCCCATCTAAGCAGTTTGCACACAGAAGATAAGGAGTGAACATCCTCCACGACAGGACTCCCAGTAACTTTTTCCTGCGGTGACAAAATGGTTCAATTCCCCAGACAGAATCAAAAGATGAAGCAGAGTTTTACCTGCTCCAAGGGAAAAGGTGGGGGGACACGGGCTGAGTCAGGAGACAGAGGTGACTACTCCTTCCTGCCACTTACCCCTTCACCAACACTTTTATCTATGTCGACTTTACCAGTGCCTAAATCAACATATAGCACATCTCCTCAAACTTGGCTTTTTCAGCTTCAAGTGTGAAATTAAAACCATCCTCAAGCAGGCCATCTGTGCAAGGCAGCCTATAGGAAATGGAGCTTGCACAGATGGGACTTATCACACACTCCCTCGTGTCATATCAACACACCAGCTTTGCAAATCTGCCCTAAATAAACCAAAATTGACAACACATTCTGTCTGAGGCCAGCAGGGCTGTGTAAGCCTAGCATGTACTTGGCAGGGGCTGGATTGTTCTCTCCACTTTTAACAAACAACTCCCTCATAAATGGAAAACTTGTGAACGTTCAAGTCTTGTGCTGTGTTCAAATGTCTGGAGGATTGTGTTCAGCAAAGTCTCCTGGAGGGATCAACTAATTGGCCTTCAAATTCCTAGACTTTAAGCTGTAGGTTGCTTAAAAACTAGCAGGACACGACATGGCCTCCTCACAACCCACAGTGGGGACAGACACTGGTCTGGAACATTTTCTGGTTCCATTAACTCTTCACCAACACAAAAAAATAACACTTTAAAGATGTTTATTTTTACAAGTTACATTAGGTGAAGAATATAGCTGAACAATATGGCTGAACACATATGGAAATGCTTAAGCAGCAGCTCTATTTTCTGTCCAAGCAGTCTGTAGACAAACACAATAAACTGAAGTTACACACATGACAACTCAATGTACTACATAAAAAAAAAAGACAAAAAAGTGTGTTTTCATAAAAAACAAACTTTTTTTTTTTTTGTAAGAAGAGCATCTGAGAGGGGAGGGAGTAGCTCGAAACAGGCAAGCACAGAAATAGTAAAAGACAGTTCAGGAGAACAAGGCACCGAAGAGGAGCCTTCCCAAGTCAGATCACACCTTCACCTGGCCAGTGCCATGTCTCAGACAGCGCCTAAGGGAGAGAACTGGCAGCTGTGCCCCCAACACATCCCCTGACTCTACAGCACCCTGTAGTGTAACATTTCCACATGCCAGGGTTTCTGTATTGGTACAAAATAGACTCTGTTGACCTCTCTTCCAAGAATGGATCTAACCACTTCCCTGCAAACCCTCGGCACCAGAGTCTTGTTGCACCAGGTGCCACACTGTACTCAGCAGGCAAAGCAGTGTTTCCTTTTCTTTTTCCTGAACTTCCATTTGATGTCCATACTTTTGGTTAGGGAAGTAAGGAGAAATGGGGAACAACTGCTCATCTTCTGTCCCACGCCTTTGTTCAGGCCCAGATGTTCTGCATTTGCAAACTGTCCCAGGATGTGTTCCTGGGGGGGCAGTACCTCCTTTAGCCCCAGCTTTCTCACGTTTCTCCACATTTACTGACACCAAGTTTAACCTGCTGGTTTGTTTTCCAGTCACACAGGACCAGAGGGTGGGTGCTTCTGCAGCTTCAGGTCTGACTACGCCAAAGCTTCGAACTCGCTCAGACTTTGTTATTTCTCCATCCATTGCCTTCTTCAGGTCTCCTGAGACTCCCCCGTCATTCTTGTGGTAACCACTCCGGGGTATAACAACCATCACTGCTACACCTTTTCTCACCTTTTACCCAGTCACTGGTTTGCTAAAGAACATTCTCTTACCCCCAGGAAAGCAGCTGCTCTGAGATGCTGTGACACAGGACCATGTCAGAAGCTGTTAGGAAATCTGAGGATACCACACACACTGGAACACCCGAATCCAGATGTTTGTCCTTGAAGATTCCTCAAGTGCAACTTCCTTTTACAAAAGACATGCTGACTCCTCCACATCCATATAAAATCAAGTGCCAGCTCATTCTAATCTATAACATTCTTTTGACAACGCTGCACAATACAAAGCCAGATTTCTGTCTGCTGCTCCCCAAGCTCCCTGGAAGTCTCATGCAAGTTGGCATCATACCAGCCCTGCCCTGTCTGTTTTCTAATAGGAGTGAGGAGATTTTAACTGAAAGGTTGCATACAAGTGTTAATTATTCAACAGTTCCTCTCCTGACTCCTTCCTAGGCTCTGACATCCTGGTCCCTGCAGGCAGGTATTGCTCACTGTGTTCTTAAATTCTTAAATTAATAGTTGGGTTTGAGATGGGTTCTGGTAAGGAAACCAAGCACAATGTAGACGCATCAGAAACTCAATGTTTCTTTCTGCTCCACCTCCTGATTTTTCACACCCTGGGTTTTTTCAAGCTTTTAGACAAGCTTCTTATTCCCAACATATTTGGAAAAGAACTGTTACTTTTTATACTTTCTGAAAGCCTTTGAAAGTGTTTATTCTTTTCTATCTTCCTCACTTGGTCATGACTTCAGCTTTTGGAAGGATGCCCCTGCCTCTCCAGCCTTCCTTCCCTGCTGCTTCACATCAGAACTTCTCTCTCTCACAGCAATTGATAGAGTCGAGGCATTTCCTTTGCAGCACAGAGCCTTTAAATCAGCTTCAGCTCCCTACAAAGGTTTCACGCTTGTCACTGCTCCTTTCAGTTTCTTTTTAACCTGCTGCCTCATTCTGATACATTTTCCCTATGCAAATCATGAGATTTCACTTCACTGAAGTTTTTGGCTTGGGTTACTTCTGCAGGACCTGTAAGTGCACTTGTGTTCACTGGCAATGCAATTCTGTACCAAGTTCTGCACAATTCCCAGAAGAAAGACAAAATTATCCCCCCCCCTCTAGATTCCTTCACCAGATGTTTCCCAAGGATGTCATTCTTGGACTGGGGTGCCAATTTTCTCCCATTGTTTTTCCTATTTTAAAGCTCCATAGTCCTCATAATTCTATACATTTCCTATCTCGAAAAGCAGGTATTTCAGCTTATTGCTTGGTTTATCATGCTGAGTTTTCTCTGTTTGTTCTACAGAAAATGTGAAAGTTAATTATGCTTCAAGAAAGGTAATTAACATTTAGCTACTATTCATCATGTAAGTACAGAATAATTGTTTGCATGGCTTCTATTTTGTTGTCCTTAATAAATATATAAACATCCAGAAAAATGAATCCACAGGGTGGGTCCAGTTCTGCTCATACCAAGGAAAGGAATTAAAAATAATTGCTCTCTTTGGAATTTCAGAATGAAATACATCACTGAATGAAACATTTCTTTAGAACCTCAAAAGAAAAGCAAGAAATGACAAGGCCTTGCAAGCAGTTTATTTTCATTGCTCTCTGAAAAATAACTGACAGTTATTTAACCCTCACTCAACTCTTCCTGTTGATGTTGATGCTGATCATGTTTGACACCTCAAACCAGCAAGACAGTAAGAAAATAAGCTATAACTGAAAACTTCTCACTAAGTACGATTTTGTTTTTTAAACACCTGTTATGGGAATAACACGGCCTTTAACTGCAGTGGGAAATGAGCAAGGGAAAGAAATTGCTGAAGAGCTGAATGCTGGACAGAATGGTGCAGATGGCACCTTTATGTCAAAGGCTAAATCCTCACAGAACAAAAGACAAAGTTACTGGAGAGAGAACAAAAAGCATCAGCCCTAATATTGCACACACTGATCAAACATGTCAGCTGACTGCAGAGAGAGGTATAAATGGGATTTAGGTACCAGTCGGTATTCAGTGCTACTGTTCCTTCAGCTGAGCCCCCCATTTCCCTGCCTCTGTTCCTGAAGCTGCTGAGGTTACAGAGACAAAGATCCCCTTTATCATATTTGTACTTTCACAGAATCTCCTGAGCTGGAAGGGACCCACCAGGATCATCCAGTCCAACTCTCGGCCCTGCCCAGAACCCCCAACAGCCCCACCCTGGGCATCCCTGGCAGCGCTGTCCAAGCCCTCCTGGAGCTCTGGCAGCCTCGGGGCCGTGCCCATTCCCTGGGGAGCCTGGGCAGTGCCCAGCACCCTCTGGGGGAAGACCCTTTCCCTGATCTCCATCCTGAGCCTGCCCTGGCCCAGCTCCAGCCGTTCCCTGGCTCCTGTCCCTGTCACAGGGAGCAGAGATCACTGTCTGCCCCTCACCAGAAAGTTGTAACAGTGATGAGCCTCCCCTCAGTCTCCTCTTCTCCAGGTTGAACAGACCAAGTGACCTGAGTAAGAACTACTGCCTGCTCCTCTAAATCACACCAGAGAAGCCACAGAACCTGCCAGGCCATTCTCCAGCACTGACTCAGCACCAGAAGGAAAACTCTGAGCCTGCAGTTACACATTTTCCAGGGTTTGAGAGTACAATATCCAGTCATGAGAGCAGAGAAAGGCAAGATCCCAGCATGCCACACCCCACCACTTTCTACAGCCTCCGTTACTCAAAGGATTAACAGTAATCCTGGGATAGGCTCTCCATCCCAGCTCTGAGCAGGCTGCAGGGACGGTGCCTGACCCGCCCCACACTCACACAGAGCTCTCCTGTTCAGGATTTCAGTATGTTTGAGCTCACACCCTCATTTCCCAGGGATCATCAAGCCTACCCTGTAGGATAACACATACCAGAGGTGGCAAACTAACACCAAAATAAAGCAACGTACAGGGCACCCTGGGAACAGGTTTGAGGGAGAGGGGAAATGGTTTACATCATCTCCCAGAGTAAGCCGAAGGAATTCCCGATGCTCGGGACAAGGGAATTGGTAATGAGAGAGAAATAAATTCTTTCACCTCTAGGTTGAAATCCAAGTCAGGCTGGTAGTAGCCAAGACCCATTAGCTCAACATCTGCTAGTTGTTTGGCAGCCCATGTGAAGCGAGTTATACTCCTCAGCGTCCGCATCCCAGTCCCACTAATTGGCACCACATTGGCAATCTAAACACAGAGGTTAAGGTCTGAGCACACAGCAGGCAGCAACTCCGAGATCAGGCAGCTTCAGTTTTGAGGACACATGTGATAAATTATACTTTTGGTATATGGAACTCCATTTAATTGCCCTGCCATCCTGTTCTGCCCTCAGAATAAAATTGTAAATCCAGGCGAGCCAGCAAACTGTCAGCAGTGCCTTGTCCAGAACAGTTCCTGCAGCAGTAACACACATTATTAGGTCCATTACTAGTCAAAGCAACTTAAACAACTGCTTAAATTTTAAGCAAAATGCTGTACAGCATAAAGTTATGTATGAGCTAAGGTGTTTGAATAATAGTTACCAATACCCATAAAAAGAGTATCTTTCCCTCAACTCCAGTTTTTAACGCAAAAATGCAACACTCACTTAAAAAGGCAGTGACAATATAATCTTACAGATCCCAAATAACAAGGCTCTTTTCTCCTTGTCTTTCCTTCTTCTGCAGCTTTCCAACAGAGAGTGCATAGGACCAAGCTCATTTGAAAACAAGACCCATTAACCTTTAGAGAATTATTCTTTTTGTTGCCCCATGGTAAAACGTTTCTGTCTGAGGACAAAAAAAAAGCTGTTAGCTCTTAATACATAGTAATAAAGGAAAATTGATTTTTCATATCATCTGAATATGGCAGCATAAAAAAAGTCTGAACTATGAGGGAAGGAAACTCATGTTACAGTTTAGAAACTGTTCCTGATGTTTACACATCACTTCAGTTTAAAGAACTGCTTATGATGGGAACATGATGAAAGCTGTTGAGCATGAAAGGAGATGGAAATGAAGCCAAAAGAAGCATCTTTGCCAGAACTCTACAAGAAAGGAGAATCAGAGTCAGTTAGTTTGGGAGGGACCTTTGGAGTTTTCCAATCCAATCAGCTCCTCAAAGAACGGCCAACTTCAAAATGGGATGAGGTTGCCCAAAGATATTTTAGATGAAAGCACAACACAGTACAGTGCCCTGCAAAATCCACCTATAAAGAAATTTTCCTTGTGAGCCAAATCTCCTCTTCATTTACCACTGCTCTGGAAATGATTCCATTCTAAGCTGTTCTGAGAAGCAATAGGGCCAGCTGCCATCAGGAACAGTGATACACTGCAAAGGAAACAAACCTAATCTGAGTACCCATTAGGACCAGGGATGGAGAACTTCAGCTGATAGAACATAGACTTGAGGACAGGAGACTCTGAGAGAGCTTGGAAAGTCCAGTCCTCCCAAGATCTGTGTTTTATCTGACATTGGAGAGGTGTGCTCAGCCTGGGAGAAAAAGGCAGCAGTGGCATAAGGCCAGTGAGCACGAAAACAAACCCAACCCCCCAGTCTGCATTCCACAGCCACGCTCCAAGGAGGGGGTTTCCTTCTCGTGCAAGGAACACTCGCACAGTTTAAAGCCAGGGGGTTGATTGTCTCTCAGCTGCCTCATACAGGAATGGCCTGCTGCTTTGGCACAGCTCTGCCAGCACTGCCTGGCCTGGCTCTGCCAGCACTGCCCGGACCTTTTATACAGGAACGTAGTGACAGGACAAGGGGGATGGCTTCACACTGCCAGAGGGAGGATTAAATTAGAGATTAGGAAGAAATTCTTCCCTGTGAGGTGGTGAGGCCCTGGCACAGGGTGCCCAGAGCAGCTGTGGCTGCCCCTGGATCCCTGGCAGTGTCCAAGGCCAGGCTGGACGGGGCTGGGAGCAGCCTGGGACAGTGGGAGGTGTCCCTGCCATGGCAGGGGGGGCACTGGATGGGCTTTAAGGTCCCTTCCAACCTAAACCCTAAACCAGTCTGAAATTGTGTGACTCAAGATGGACCAAGGGATCTGTCTGATAGAGGAAGAGCTCTCCTTCCCCAGAGCTCCAATATCCCTGCCAGGCTGTCCCTGCATCTGCTTCTGGCAGCAAGGACACAACCTTCTTTCCCCTTTGTTATTTAAGACTTTAAGGTGGATCTTTTCTTACTCTCTTCTATACTTTTGAGAAGTAGAATAGGCTCATGCCACGTTTTTTAAATGCCAGACCAATTCCTTCTGTTTTAAGACACGTTATCAGCAGCTTCTTTTAAAATCACACCACTGCAAATGATTGTATTGACACCTGAGGCAGGAGCTGCTGTGCTGACACCTGCAAGAGAATGAAGGGGAGCTGTGATGACTGCCAGGGGTGCAGCACAGGCTGGAAGAAACCAGGCTGGCACCAAAACCATCAGTACTGGCACTGCTCTGCCTTTGGCCACATTCAGCCCCCAAGCTGCCAGCTCAGGAGGGGCTGAGGTGCTTCAGCACTAATTCCTGATGCTGCAGGAGTCGGGGGGTGATGGGGCCAAGTAAAGGTTATCATCAAGTGATGTAGTGAGCTGCTTCACTGAGCAGCTCTCATATGCAGCTCTGAACCCTCAGGCAGGTATCAAGGAAGCATTTATACTCAATATAAATGTTTTCTCACAAAACCAAGTATAGGAATAACACCAAACTCATGAGTTTCCTGAGAGTAATTCCTCTCCATTTAGAAAACAGAAGGGGTCCAAGAAAGAACTTCTTCTCTGCAGGGGAGGAAGGCAGGAATGAAGGAAATGTGAATTACATACACCTCTAGATAAGTTCCCCTTTAAAAAAAAAGGAAGGAAATTAGAGTTAACTAAAAAGAGCATGTTTAGCATCACTGCACGAGCTGGGGAGAAAACCTCAGAAATCCTGGCTAAAGATAATGCTGCCTCCTCCTGTCCCTGCCGGGCCTTCCAGTCACTGCCCCAGGCAGAGGGAAAGGGCCATTTTTCACCCTTTTATAAGCACCACTACTTTGAAGTTAAAAATCAGAGTCACCATTTGATGATCACCCCTCCCTATGTCATCCTATGTTTCTTTGTAATAAGGCTGTTAAAAAACATGTGTTTTCACTTTTTTTTATTATTATTAAAAAAGGGTAACTCATAGCTGAGCAGAGACAAAAGCTCTGTTGATACAACAACATGTGGATTAAATCTGAAAGGAGAAAGAAAGCTGTTCTAATAAACTGACAATCCTGCTCAGAGGCCTTATATCCAGATTAGTGTAATAAATCATGAGGAAAGATTTCTCTTTGGCTGAAACAACCATTTATTTAGGCATGGAACAAGAGTATTTTAAAATTACTCTGGACATTGTACACAAAAGACTTTCTTCATTTTTGTTCTTTTTTGTTTATTCATTTTCTGTTGAGTTTAAAGCATATACCCAAAGTTTTATGTTTGCTTTACTTAAAAGTTACCAAAAAGCTAGTTTTTGGTGCTTAAACCTCTGACAAGTCAGCCAGACAGCACAACTGGGCTCCTACAGAAACAAGAGGGAAAAAAAGGAAAGGAAAAAGTGGTTCTTGCTCCATTACACCATTACATTAGGCAGAAAACTTCCCAAAATTCAAGCTTTCCCCATCATGCTCCTCTCCTGTGTTTTTACAGTTGTATTTATTCCCTTCACCTTTATTAGCAGGGGCTTTTTCACTCTTTTTAAAGCAGGACACACTGCACTATTGCTGCCTTCCCCTATCACACACAGTTTGTCCCACAGTGGCTGCTGAGCCCAGCACGAGAACCTGCCCTGTCAGAAGGTCAGTGTGGGGGCAGGGGAACAGCAGGGAGGGGCTCCAGAAACCCCAGTCACACCACCAGCCTCAAAACCCTGCTCAGAACCAGCACTGGGCCTCCAGACCCCCCCTGTGCTGCTGGGCAGAAATTGGGGTTTGGCAGAACTCCCTGAGTACAACACTGGGCTGTAACTATAGATGGGACTAAGAACTGCAACCGTGTTTGCTCATAAAAATCCCATTTGTACCTGGAGATGATTTGAGAGCTAAAGCATCTACCAACTCCCTTTAACACATCGTGCTGTGGGGATGGCATTGGCCAACTCAGGCAAACACGTCACCACAGAACACAGCTGGTGCTCAAACAATGACAAAAACCGAAACAGCATCATCAGAAAACGAAACTTTCAGTTCCACAGAAATGTTCTGTGAGAAAATTTCTAGGAGATATTACTCAAAACTGGAAGTAACTGTTTCCTACAAGCAGGCTGGAGCTCCTCTTAAGTATGTTCTGTAATGTCCCTGGCTCCTGGATTACCATCATGGTTGGGAACACCCAAACTGTGGTAAAACACGAGAGAGATCTGGATATGGGATGAAGGATAACGCTAAGGGGGTGAAGATTTTGGCTGAAGCCTCTGCCATTCACAGTGTCAGTCCTAAAGTCACTTACAGAAATCACAAGAGTACAAGAAACACTCTTCAAACCCATTAAAAACCACAATCCCCAGTCCCACAGATTAAATGCTTTAAGCTCAGCAACTGTTTTTATCTCTGCCAGAGGAGTCCCTGTGTGCTCCATTCCACCTTAAAATCTGTCTGCCAGCCAGCCAAATAAAAGGTTCCTCAGAAATTCCAGCTGATGCAGTCATTGGGAAGCCATCCCAGCCTGCCTCGACTGCTGCTGTATTCCCAGCTCCCTGAAAGAATCCAGGGGCCACACATCAGCCCCGGATCGGCTCTGGCTGCTCTCTGACCCTGACCCACTCCCTGTGCCCAGAGCAGCTGTGCCACCCTCCCAGCAGAGCAGTGGGAGCTGGAAGTGCAGAGTGCCAGCCTTGTCCCAGGGCTGCTCTGCCAGGATCCCCAGCCCAGACCTGCCTGCAGGGGCTGTCACCCTGTGCCATCAGCTGCCCCACAGGCTGCAGGATCTCCCCACGGCGCTGCTTCCCACACACCTGCAGCCACCCACGTGGCTCAGCTCAGCTCAGCTCCTGCTGCCTCCTCCTGTGCTCTCCCACAGAGGGATGCTGCAGAGCCCCTGAGCAGGAACAGCTCCGCTTTGCTTCTACTCCAGGCAATCCCTCTTTGCCAAAAAGCTACCAAGGGGACGGAAAGTTCTCGTGGGACAGAAAGGGAAAGTGCAAGAGGAGATTAAAAACTAGGAGAGGAAAAAGAAGGCCAGAGCAGTACTTTTCCTTATTACTCTGCTTTGATTGTGGAGAATGAAGTCTCGTGGGCAGCAGAGTTCATGGAAGCCCTGCACAGGGATTGAGGACTCCAGAGAACGTGCTGTCTCCTGGCTGGAGCACAGAACCTGCTTTCATAAACACTCCTGTGGTTAGCATTTACTGTCCTTACCCCACAGACAACGAAGCTGCCCCTTGGAGTACGGCTCCCTGGCAGGACACACGTGGCAGTCTGTCAGCTTGCAGCCAGGAGCTGGTCAGTCAGCCGGACAGCTGGGGCTGTCCATAGCTGTCCCTGCCCTACTGTGACCTGTCACATCACCCCCACGCCGTGCCTCCTCTCCCACCCTGCAGAGGCACAGAAGCACCCCAAGGAGCGGTGACAGAACCCAGCTGCCACCTGCACTGCTCCCGCAGCGCCGGGAGTCAGAGGCTGAGCGAAGCCATAGCTGAAAGCTGAGGTTTGTGCCCTGCAGGGATGGCTCGGCCGAGGAAACAGGGCCTGGCTTCTGCCAAGCCTCTCCAGGGCGGGATGAGTCAGTGCTAATTGCTCAGAAAGCTGCTGGGTCCCACCGGTTTGGTACGGTTTTGTAAAAGCAAAACAAGGTAAGTTTGGACAAAGGTGAGATTCTGTTTGTGTTTACAGACAATCTGACTCCTGCATATAAAGAATGCTGTTCCTTGGACAAAAAACTAAAAACATCAGGAAATCAAAAGTAATGCAAATGATTTGGCTCTATAATCTTGCCAGAACAGAAGCACCGCCAAAGCAGTTGAACAATAATCATGGTCTTAAATTTGACTTCTCTGACTCCTGCTTTGTTCAATATTTTAATTATATTTTCAAAAAATTCTAAACCACTTCAGATTTCAAAGCACATTTATATACATTGATTAATTATCCCAAGGTAAAAGTCATTATCCTCTTTTTGACACAAGGAAAGTGAAAGGAGACACAACAAACTATTTGTCAAAGGCACAGACAACTGGTGGAAGGGCTGGTGCTAAAACCCAAGAGTTTCTGAAGCAACTTATTTTTTTATCGAGGATTTACTTTTTAAAAGACAACAGCAACCAAAAAAGAAAGTTCCAGAATGGATATATATTTGGGATCAGGGCAGTTTCTGGGGTAAAGGCCACGAGAAAAGCATGTTCATTAATTCACATTTGGAAAACTGCAGTGAATTCTCTAATAAATTGCTGCTATGTTCCATATAGAGCACAAGCACGAGATCAGCCCACAGCACAGGCAGTCCTTCCTTGGATCATCAGTACCCAGGGTAATCCAGCTCCAGACTCCCGCTTTCTGCTCTGGGGGTCAGGGACATTTGCACGAGGATTTCTCTGGAGAGCTGGTGGGGAATGTGGCCGCTCGGCTCCCTGGGTGATTCCAGAGTGCCCTCTAACGAGGCTGCAGCTGCATTTCACACACCCAGGGACACCGGGAAAACCCAAAACCAGCCTTGTTTCCACTTGAAAAGGGGGAAGCAGATGATAGACACTGACTGGTGACTGCTCCTGCACAGACATTTCATACTGCCCTGCACTGTGCAAGCCCTCGCTGGTAAATACCTCAGTAGGCAGCAGGACTACAGAGAAAGATGGGAAAATTCACAGTTCTCCCATTCCAAGAGAAGAACGGATACTGAGTCAGATGAAAGTTAATCCAGTACAACTTTTTAAGACAAACTGAGTTTTACACAATCTGTAAGGCATTTCTGGGTAACTTTTCAACATATGATGTAGTTAAATCAAACTTTACAAAAATAAGTGAATATCATCAATGAAGTTCACATATCAAAATGGAATCTGCTTGAATATATTCCTTAATACACTGGTGTACCATGAAATACTGACTATTTGGTCTGCACCCAAGCGTGGTCACACAAGCTGCAGTGGTGAAACAGGACTGGCCACAAGTTCACACAGCAGACACATGGTTTATTGCCCAGTTCCCTCTCACCCACCTACATAAACTGATAAACCATCCTGCAAACCAAGGAAGTTCTTACTGAGAAACAAACCCCACGCCGATCCTCAGAACAGAAATTCACTTTAATAATCTCGGCATCACGCTGTCAGAATCGGGCTGTTCCTTCCCCTGAAAGCTGCACCTACAGCTATGCCAGGAGAGCACAGCTGCTCAGTGCAGGCTCACAACAGTCACAGCAGCTCCTGTGCAGCTCCTGTCCCCTCCCTCCCCCTGTCCTGCACCAAGGACGCTGCACTCAGGTGTCCCTCAACACCCCAGCTGGGAGCAGACAGTGCAAATGATCCTTTCCAAGCTCCTACAAGACTGAGTGGAAAGGGGCAGAAGTTCCTGAAGCTGCACTGCCCCCATCCTGCCAGATGTGTGTTAGAAGCCTCTGAGCAGACCGGGCAAACTCGGCCCAAGCGGCAAACTCACCCCGAGGGAGGACGGTGACGGCGTCAGCTGCTGGGTGAGGTCTGGGGGATCCCGCTGCCACCAGGAGCTGTGAGGAAGCAAACAGGCCTGTGAGCACTTGGACACCTGGCAACTCAGCACCCCAGCCCCACGGCCCCCTGCAAGCACCTGGCTGAGTGCAGCCTGGGAGAGAGACCTTGGGAGGCATCAAATTCTTCCTTGAACCCGTCTCACACACTTGCCAACTTGTTCACTTCTTGCTAAGCATCTTTACTGTAATGTTAAGATCATGAGGTGCTATGAGGGTGCTCCTCTCCCATTCCCTGGGGAGCCTGGGCAGTGCCCAGCACCCTCTGGGGAAGAGCCTTTCCCTGACACCCACTCTAACCCTGCCCTGACACAGCTCCAGCCGTTCCCTGGGTCCTGTCCCTGTCACGGGGAGCAGAGGTCAAAGCTGCCCCTCCACTGCCCCTTGGGAGGAGCTGCAGATTTCTCCGAGGTCTCCCCTCAAATCCTTGGCAGAGCTGGAGATGTAATAAGGAGGAAATTCTTTAAATGCATGAAATCCACGTAGGGCTTGGGTCTCTGCTGCCCTGGCTCAGTAACGTGGGACAAGGATCACAGCAATGCCCAGCTCAGCGACCTGTGCAGAGCTCACCTGTGCAGACACACCTGCAGCTCTGTTCCCCCAAACAGACTCAGGATGGACTGAAGCACTGGGCACAGAATTTGGCTGCTATATTTTGACAGGAAAAAGAGACTTCGATGCATTTTTTATGCCAATTGCTACCACGACAAGCAGGGGCAGGTACGGCCTGCAGGAACAGCAGCTCCAGAGCAGGACACCAGCAGGAACCACTCCTGAGACGCCAGTTTCAAATCAGTTTCTGTGCTGCTACTGTTCAAATGTCAATACAACATAAATTAGACATTTTTTCCCTTTGCTTAATTCTTCCATTATTTATATCTATTTTTTCTATATTAGCAAATTCCTTCTTCACGTTCACAGTGTGGTAAGTACAAGGAATACACAACCTCGTCCATGGCATACTGGTCACAGAAGGCACAGAGCCCTCATGTGTTACAGGTGATCAGACAGAAGTTGAAGGATTTTTAACTGCTGCTGGTCTGTTCAGATTCCAAAACACTTCATCTTTCTTTACCTTCATTTCCCAGCTATTCCTTGCAGAAGAAACTGCAAGCAGGATTATTCTGTAAGAATTAGCAACACATGATTTTTTTTGCTGCTATAGAAATGTCCTCAACAGAAGCAGTTGCCTCAACCCTCACACAGGTCTGTTCCTCCCTAGGGCCAGCACCAAGGGCTGTGCCCACAGCAACGGCCCAAGGGAGTGGCAAAGCTGAGACTGAATAAGCTGTTAATGACATAAGCAGGGTTTATTGCCGGATTTTCACCTGCAGCCCACGGAGAGGATTTGCCCCAGGTCTCCCAGCAGGGAGTTCCCAGTTAGCACAGCTGAGAAAAGGACACCCTGCTCCTGACCTCAAACACCTGGGCAAGACTCTCCCCTGCCAGGCCCAAGTTAATGCCGTTTGGTCACACTGCACCACCAAGCCTCCACGTGGATTCAGAAAGAACCGAAGACTTTTATCCTCTGGGAAAACAGCTTTCTAGACTTGCAGTATCCCACGTACACACACCCCCTTCTTTCATTTTTCTGCATGATTTTTCCAGACTTTTGTCACTGGCATCTGCCATAGTTCCTCCAGCACTGTATCGATTTATTACACGTTCATTCAGGTAAGAGACGAACGTGTGAACCTGCAGGATGTTCAGCCCCTGGCACACGTCCTGTTTCTGTTCCTCAGTTCCTCTGTGACCAGCCGTCCCTCCAGTGCCCCTGGTTACCAAGGGAGCTGCTTGAGGAGGCTGTCAGAGCACCAAGAATCCTCAGAGAGCTACAAAAAATATATTTTTATTTAAAGACATATTACACAGACTGTGGTGGGAAGCTGTCCTGGGCTCTGGCCTCGGCATGGTATCGAGATCCTCCTGCCACTCGGACCCACCCAACCAGGCAGGCCAGGCCCGGCCACAGCAGCAGCCCTTTGTCACTGCCCAGCTGCCCTCGGTCCCAAAGGTCAGAAACCTGCTCTGGGCTCAGCCAGTGACTGAGCCAAGATGTGGGCAGCGGAGCAGCCGACTCCCACTCATCCACGGCTTCC
Source organism: Rhagologus leucostigma (assembly GCA_013397725.1). Taxonomy (NCBI): domain Eukaryota; kingdom Metazoa; phylum Chordata; class Aves; order Passeriformes; genus Rhagologus; species Rhagologus leucostigma. The sequence continues at coordinate 19,011 of VZTD01000433.1, read as the reverse complement.
ACCTAACACCTGAGGCAGGGTTTGTCCTCGGGTCATTCTTACGCTTGGTATCACAACACCACCTTTGTTAATTAACCTGTCAGGTTGCACTAGAGTTCAGTTCCTCAGAAAATCCAACCATGTGGTTCTAAGCACTCATCAGTTGACTTAGATGCTGAAACCCCTTCTCAAGAAGGAACAGCAGTGGGGGGAACCTCCCTTCCACGCACACGTGGTCCAGCCTTTAATTTCTACATTCATTGCATCTGCAGTATCTAATTATACACAACATTTTACCCGCTCATTTTATTCCACTCCTGCTGCTGACATCGCGTTAACAAACCATCTGTCTTTTCCTGAACCACATTTTATCTTTCCATGTGTGGACAATACTCGTGGCACTTCCAATTCCACCGACTCTTCCTTCCCGTTCTCCGCAACATTTCAAAATCAGTGGCAGGGTGTCTAAAACCGAAACCCACCACTTCCAGCGCTGCCTGCCGCAGGACTGCCGCGGATTTCTCTGGTTTGTTAACTTGTGATTAACTCACTCAA
>VZTD01000433.1:5144-17665 GCA_013397725.1 Rhagologus leucostigma | reverse complement strand
GGCCCGTGTCCCATTCCGGGGCCCGTGTCCCCCGTGCCCGCGGGTCATGTCCCATTCCGGGCTCCATGTCCCATTCCGGGGTCCGTGTCCCCTCCCGGGCTCCGTGTCCCCTCCCGCCGCCAGGGGAGGAGCGGAGCGGGCAGAGGTGGCCGCGCCTCGCCGCCCCGCCCCGGCAGGCGAGGCGCAGGTGAGGGCGGGCGAGCCGAGGTGCGGCCCGGTTCCCCGCGGCCCCGTTCCCCGCAGGCCGTAGCGGGCCGCCCGGCCATGGCGTACCGGGAGCTGGTGCGGCGCTGGCACGAGGCCGTGCGGGCGGCGGACCGCGGGCACTGGGACGCTGCCCTGGACACCTTCGGCGGCATCGCGGAGCCTCCGGCCAGGATCTGCTTCAACGTGGGCTGCGTGCAGCTGCTGGCCGGGCGGCCCGAGGCGGCCCTGAGGGTGAGCGGCCCGGGGAGCACCGCGGGAACGGGGGGTCCCGGGATGGGCGGCTCGGCTGCCCCGTGTCCGTCTCGGAGGGAACGACGTGGAAACTGGATTTGAAATCCGGCGCTTCGTGTCCTGCGCGTCCAGCGGGAATGCGGGCGGGGATGCTGAAGGGCGAATGGTTTGAGGAAAAGGTTTAGCAGAGTGAATCACAGAAAAGTTGGAAAGGTTGAGGTCAAAGAAGTGGATGTGGCTGTTGAGGACATGGGTCCGAGGTAAACTCGGTGATGTTGGGTTAGCAGCTGGACTGGATCTTTGGGGCCTTTTCCAACCTTAATGATTCTGTGATTCCATGGTTCTGTAAATACTATGAAAACCCAGATAAGTGGGAAATGTCAAGGTGTTGCAGAATCATTTTGAAACAAGGTAATAGAGACAGAGAGTACTTCAATTAGATACTAGAAACTGCATCTGGCAATGTACCTCAAGTTTTGTTTAAGCTAAATCAGTTAAAATCGTGTCCTTTAGGTGAACTTAGCTCATTATCATGTGAAAACCACACCTCTAAAGCTCAGGCTGCCTGATTCCAAGTGAAGACCTCAACCCACTGGACATGCACAATAAATATAAAATGTATTGTAACTTTAAATGAAAGCAGGAAAAGGATTGTCCAATAGCTGGTCATAGGCAGGGATTTAGACATGAGATGGGTGTATTTTGAAAGCACAAAAATGCTGCTTGGCGGTGGAGACTGCCAGAACAAAGCTGCTGTGCTGGAAAACCACTGCCCTTGGGAAGGGAGAGGAGGTGCCCTGAGGAAAAGCCTTTTTGTGACAGCTCCTGGCGTGTCTGCACACCCATCCATCCATCCGTCTGTCTCCAGTGAGGAGATGCAGATGAACCTTTCCTCAAGCAGCGCAAAGCAGAGCTGAGGCTGTGCTGGAGGGGCTGGGGCAGGGCGTGGAGCCCTGGCAGGGCAGTGGCTGTTTGGGGCACAGCGAGCACGTGGCAGTGGTGCCCAGGAGAGATCTCTCAGCCCCACTCGAGGGGCAGTGACGGGGAAGAAGCTCAGCTCTACTTCCGCGTAGATCAACGGTTGGTTGCTGTCGCTTCATTTATGGCCCAGGGAGGCAGACGGTTCCAGCAAGGTGTGCGGGGTCACGGAGACACATCTTCACCCTGCAGTGCTGTCCCTGGGCAGGCAGAGTCACGGAAGGCTGGGCTTTCAGGAGCTGTTATCTCCGTGCGGTGTCTGCAGTGATAAGGGAAGCAGGACACTCGGCTGTCCCAGCACACAGAACCACGAGCTGCTGCCAGCTCTGCGAGCGCTGCCTGTGCTTAGCTGTGGCACTGAAGCACAGCTGCTGACTTAGAGGCCACTGTGGGCAGCCCTGCAGCTTTCTCCCTCTCACCCTTTCATTGCTCCTCACCTCAGCCTTCCCCAGCCTGGCCAGTCCCGCTGCTCCCACTATCCTGCAAACTCTGATTCAGGCTACAGGTTTCCCACTTTAAGAAGCCAGATGGCCAGTACAGCTCATTTATGTCCAGTCCATTGCAGCAAGGAGGGGTAAAACCCTGAAGCTCAGCTCACACAGAGCCAAGAGCTGAAAGATGACCGGGAGCTGTGTCCGGCCCCTCGGAGCTGGGCGGGAGCCCAGGAATTGCCTCTGTGCGGGCAGCTGGGACGTGGCTGGCTGGGTGTGTGTGCCTGGGCACTGACAGGACAGATCCCAACTGACCCTTGGGATGTGCCTGTGTTTTTCTCCTCAGGCATTCGATGAAACCATTGCGAAGGACAGCTCCCTGGCTGTGGGCTACTTCCAGAGAGGGTTTGTCCACCTGCAGCTGGAAATGTGAGTGAGGTGCACGGCCAGCGCAGTCTTTGCTTCTCTCCTTTTAGTCCCGCTTTATTCCTAAACCTAAATGATTCTTTGATTCCAAAATTCGCTTCTTCCAGCAACCTTACAGGGTTCACAGGGTCTGCTTGGCCTTGGAAACCCTGTCACAGGTCAGCAAGTCTTATCTCTGATAAGAGCTGCACAACTCTGGGGCCCCAGGGTGGCTGACACATGGCATTGCTGTCCCACACATGCAGAGACTTCTGGATGCAAGGCTGCCACAATGTTATGTTGCCATTCAGAGTTTCCTTGGGAATTAGAAAACTGTAATTGTGCTGCTTGGTGTGGCTTCACCTGACACACATGAGTCTGGCCTTCCTAAAAGTGCAGCCTGCACACTCTCCTGCCAGCAGACTTCGGGGGCCTGATCTCAGCCTCACTGATAAAATACTGAGATTGCTCCAGAAGTGTCATGGGATTGATTACTCACTGTTTCCACGGTTAAATCGCAGTGACATCCTCCTCAGGGAGCTGGGTGAAGTATTTTACAGATCTCATCTTACCTTTGAGTTCAGTTATTTTCTTTCCTGTTGTTTTCCCCATATTTTCCAGACCTTAACCTCCACAAAATGCCTGTCTTTATTTCTGGGAGGGAGTTAAAGCGAGCAGTTCTGGCTTCTCCAGTGGAGGGGCTGTGCCTGGGGCTGGTGGAGCCTCGGGCAGGGCTCTCTGGAGCTGCTTCACCACCAGCAGAGCAAACGTGCTCCAAGCACAGCCACTGCAGGGACAGCACAGCTGGCAGCTGCCTCCAGCCCTCCAGGGCCCCTTCCTTCATCAGAAGCTGCTCCCACCCACCCACACCCACCTGGGCACCTCCTCTTGGTCGGGTGCCCACTGCACAGCCCTTCCTGGACCCTTCCTTTCACCACCTGCAGCCTCAGTGGGCACCTGCTTGGATTTCAGTTGCACAGCTGGTGTAAATTCAGACTTAATTCCCTCCTTATCCTCAGAGGTTCTCTAAATTTCTAATTTTTGAGGTTCTAAATCTTGAGTTTCTCAATTTCGATGCTCTGGCCGTGTGTGTGCCCTCCGTGCTCCCCATCAGCCGGGTTCCCAGCCCTCAATCCTCTCAGGACATGTGCTGGGACAGGCAGGGAGCTCCCAGCAGTGGATAATCTTTGTTCTTTGCAAAGGTGGCACATCTCTGGTGCAGCTCTCCCTGCACAGGCTGCAGAGCAGAACACATGTTATTGGCTAGTGCGATTTTTGAGCTTCTTAAACAGTGTCCAGCTTTTTTAGGCTCAGTTTCCTGTGTCACTTCTGTGTTGCAGGTATGAAGAAGCTCTCTCTGACTATCACATGGCCTTCAGTCACCTCAGACAAAATCCCTTCATCGATTACAAGCAGCTGGGGCTGAGGCACATCCTCTATGCCTGGGAGGTAAGAGTCAGCCTGGCTTAGCAATCCTTTCCTGCTGCTGGGGGTATCAGTAGCAGGCATTAGTGACCCAAGACTTCTTCAAGAAACTACATTAGAACTGTAAAAAAATTCTGCTTTCACTTTTTTAAAAGTAACTTAATCATGAAAGTTGTAAAGCAGCATAATCTCTGGAAAGTTTAGCAAATGATGCAGTTTGAAAAGTAAAATGGTTCAGAGCAGGTGTACAGGAATTTGTATATTGAGGGGGTTTTATCTTCTCTGTATGTAGACAAAGTGGGGCTGCCCCATCCCTGGAAGTGTCCAAGGCCAGGTTGGACGGGGCTTGGAGCACCCTGGTCTGTGGAAGGAACGGGGGATGGAACTGGGAGCTTTAAGGTGCTTCCCAACCCAAACCAGTCTGGGATTCTGTGTAATATTTACACCCCATGCATGTAAACACACGTCAGTTTAGTGAGCTCCTCAGCTCTAAGAGCCGAAAGAGGTTGAAACACTGACAGATAAGAACAGAGCTGATGCATAATGCAGGCTCTAGGAGATTCAGGTGCATGCAAGCCTCTTTCCAGCTATTCCCTCTGTGCCTGAACCCTGTGCTCAGGCTGTGTTTGTCCCTGTAATGCTTCATCCTGCACCTCTTACTGTCACAGAGTCAACCTGCCACATCCTGTTCAAGAGAGCTCAGAGTCTGAACTGTTTGTAAATTTTTTGTAATATTTGGACATATGTAAAGGATTCCTAGAAACTGTCCTTTACTGGAAGGGTTGGTTTTGTTTTCTGAGTCCACAAGCACAGATTGAAAAGCAGATACAGCAAAGAGGATTTAACTCCTTACTTCCGTGAGAGTGAGGAGTCATTGTGTAACCCCAGTCAAGCATCTCGGGCAATTTTCATGCACCTTACACCTGGCAGGAGGAAGCTATCCTTGGCATCCGTGGTATTACCCAGACCTCCCCGGCTTTAACAGCTTCAGTGCCACGGCGCTGCCTTTTCTTGGCAGTGAGCAGTTCCCTGGGAAAGGGGCAGGGCTCAGGAGTGTCCCGAGGAGGCTGGGGCCCTTCCTGGTGTGGACACACAACCCCTCGCTCCAGGCATCAGCAGGACATGTGCTGGCACCGTGCTGGCCCTCCAGACTTGGGATCAGCATCCTGATTCAGCTGTACCTCGTTCTTACCTGGAGCTCATTTTTCGAAATCCACAAACATCATCCTCCAGCAGAATTGTGCCATCAGCTTTCCCTGTGCGTGGCCTCTCACGTGCTGCAGCTGATCTGCTCGTGGGAGGTACATGCAGGGTTTGCAAGCCCAGAAATGTTTGCCTCTTGCAAGGCTGTAGCACTTCTGACTGAGTGAGAGCTGCTGCCTTTTCCTCTCCGAGAGGGCCCGTCCCTGCAGTTCCTGTACACACTCAGGGTTGCCATTCCCCACACTCCCAGACAGAGTCTTCTACTGCCATGACTGAGGAGTAAAGGAAAAGCATCCTGTGAGCTCCAGCCTTGTCCTGGGCAGGGCGTGCAGCCAGGTACACACCTCAATTCCCAGCTGATAACCCTATCACAGGAGATAAGAGCTGCCTGACAGCACTCTGCCTGTGGCCCAGCAGCTCTCCCACACACCGAGTGCTGGCCAGTGACAGGGAGAGATCTCCCACTCTCAATATAGACCACAGCTCCCCAGCAGCCCGTCTGCAACACTCCCACAGCCCGCGCTTCCCCAGGAACACACTGACGTGCTGCTGAAGGGTGACGAGCTGCGGCTGACAATTTGCACATTCACAGCCCACTACAACATGAAATAGTTTCAGTTAAGTTATTTTGCAGTGACAGGGAGTCAGAATTAAAAAATCGTTACCTAATTGCATGCAGAAAGAAACCCAAGGAAAGCTTCTTGGCCTTTCAGATGCAGGAAGGATCAGATCGAAATTGTGTAGTACCAGACTCTTCACCTGCTGTCCCCACGTCTCTCCTCACCTTGACCAGCAGCTCCAGCACACCCAAGCTTTTATCTTTTTGCTTTCTGATTGTGAAGATTTCCCAGCTATGCTGCTCAGAGCACCTCTCCTGTTGCTGCATTTGTGGTGTTTTAATGCCTGTCCCTGTTTCTGGGCTGAGTTCGATCGGATGTGTTGGGTGTCCCTTGGTCCCAGCCCTCTGAGTGCCCTCCCTGTGCCCACTCCAGGTGCTGTACAGCACTGCAGCAGTGCAGTGCCACCTGCAGCAGTGGCAGGAGGCCAGAGCCACCCTAGAGAAGGCTGTTGTGTGGAGACCTGAAAGAAGAACAGCAATCCTGGAGCTGGCCCTAGAGCGGGTGCAGGTAAGGCCACCTCTGTGAGTTCCTGGGTGTGGGCTTCAGCTCAGGGATGTGTGCTAAAAGTTGTCTGAGTGTTCCTGCCACCTGCACGTTCCTGCCACCCACCTGCCTGGCCGCCTGCTAACATAGCCCAAGCCATTTGCACGTGGTGCTCTGCCGAGCCAGCGCCTCAGGTGATCGAGGAACTCCATCACCCCCAGGTGCTTCAGCGCCCAGAAGCACTGTAGTGGAGAATTTTGGGATGACCTCTGAGGCTGGGGATGTTGCTTCCTGGTCCCTAATGTTCAGGAGCCCAGTTCCATTTGTACTTGTCCTGCAAAACCAGTGCCTTGTGCAGTGTTTCGGGTGCAGAACCCCTACAAGTGCAGGCCTGGAGTCTCCCTTTCCACAGCACTGGCTGACTTTTTTTGAGTCCCTTTGGCCTCAGGAACAATTGGTGGCAGCTCAGATATTAATTCAATCCCTTTTGGAGCTTAAGTAGGGTGTGAAAATGTTTCTAGGGCTGCTTCTAAGTAACAGTTTCCTGTTAGACTCCTTTATGGTCTGGAAACATTTGCAGATCTCTGATTTACTCTTCCTGAAGGATTCATTTGTTTGCTACCTTCCTACTTCGTTTTTAATCTAATCATCTCTTCTGGCATCACATTTGTGCTTTTCCAGTGACTCGTTTATATTTGCCATTAGCACGCTACTCAGTGGCTGAGCAGAGAACACATCTGAAGTCAAACAGAAAAGCTGTTTAGGAGCTTTGTTTAATAAACTTTCCTGCACCGCCCCCTTCCCACCCACCGCATGCCAGCAGTGTCAGTCCTTGACTCCACGCTGGGGAGGGGCTGCTGAGCTCTCAGTTTGCTGGTGTCTTTGTGGAGCCTGAGTGGCTTTTGTCGAGGTCACAGCCGAAGTTTTTGCCCCAGTGTCTTCCTGGAGCTGCTCTTGCACACCTGAGCTGTGTTTGCTTTTCAGTGCTCTGACGTTTCATGGAATATGAATTGATGGCTTTTCCTTTACTTGCTTTCCCCGCCCCAGGACCACCTGTTTTTAGAGCCCATGCTGGTTCCTCTCGGGGAACTCTTCAGACCACGAAAGAAGGAAGTTGAGCAGCTGGATTCAAAAGATTTCCTGGGTAAACCCAAGGTAACAGGCACGTAATTGTCAAGATTAACATCAGTAGAGAAAAAATCCTGCCTCTGCCATCTCCAGAGAGCAGTGCTGTGGGGGGACCCGGAGCGGGATGGGCAGTGCTTCAGCCAGTCCAGGCAGCCGGGACACAGAAGCCAAAATTTGTTAGAATCGTCACCCCTTCCGCCAAAAAATGCACGTTGGCACTAAAATACCTTCCCAATCTTGGCCACTTTAAAGTCTGAAAGGGCTGACCAGGTACTCTGGGAACCTGTGGTTGCCCTTTTGCTGACAATGACATTTTTAAGAGGGGCACATTGTTCCAGCATGCTCAGTCCTGCATTCCCAGTGGGACAGGTGGGCACTTGGGGGACAAATACTTTGTCACATCCCTTAATTCAAGGCAGCAGAGAATTTCTCTGGCCCCTTCTGTGACCAGTGCAGTCAGGACAGAGAGCTCCAAAACGAATAAAGGAAAGGGAAAGCAATAAATTCACATACTTTTAAAGAAACCTTGGAAAGACTGAAAAAACTGGGACACAAATGGTTGAAGCTGTCTTGGGAATCCAGCTCTGTCTCTCCCGCTGTGTGCACAGCTCTACACTTTGCCTGACCTTGGGATGCCAGAAGGAAACGGGTCTGAGCAGATAATCTTGGATGAAGTTTGGGGGTCTGTTCATCCAGCCTAGATTCACTCACTGCTTTGTTCTCCGCCAGGTGATCTCATCCATCATTCCCAACGATGAGTACATTGGCTTCGAGCCTCTCAGGGCTCAGGTGAGCAGGACGGGGCTGTGAAAGGAGGAATGGAGCTGTCACGGAGCTCCAGAAGGGGGCTCAGATCCAAACACCGTTAGGGGAAGAGCAGACTCTTGGAAAAACCAGTGCAATACCAGCCTGGATCCATGGGGATGTTCAGAGCCAGGCTCAGCACTGGCTGTAAGGCACTCAGTGATGGGAATCTCCAGCCCTTTAAAGATGCATTTTTGACTCTTCACCATGTCAAAACAGCAGTGCTTTGCTGTGCTCAGCGTGTCTCAGTAAATGTGTCTGTGTGAGCACAGCTGCCTTGCACTGTGCCAGGAGTCCCTTGGAACCAGGGGAGGGGAAAGAGATTTTCTTACTTCCTGATGAGATAAAGAGGGAGGGGAAGGAAGAGAAGATACATCTTGGTAAGACTTTTTCTGGGTGGTGTGGAGTGACAAATGGGGTCAAGAGTAAAGGCGAAATGGCACAGTCAGGAGGTAGGGTGGCACTGCTGCTGCAGGAGGCACTGCTACAAACAGATCCTCTTGTTTCTCCCACAGAAACAGGGCTTCTATGAACCCAGTGCCGATGCTCTGCGGTGAGTGCTCAGTCCCACCTTGGTCTAACCCTTCTCTCACCTCTGTTCAGAAAGTCTTTTGTTCTCCGGAGTCGTGTGAAGACTCCGAGGGCTCCACACCCACTTCTCCCCAGGGGTGGAGTGAATGACACACACACAAAGGGTTCTGTGGCTGCAGAGGGCACTGCCCGTCCCTGGCATCCCTGCAAGAGCCTCTGGGCAGTTTGCAGGACTTGATTCAATAGTCTTGGGAGACAGACATGGATCGTGGCATGGCTGGGGAATGGAAGCAGGGAGAGGCTGTGGGACCTGCCCAGGTCTGTGGCAGAGGATGTTCAGCTTTCCCATCTTAATTCCCAGGACAATTCCAAACACTCACTACCAGCCCTAATGTCCTGAGCCAAAATCATGTTCAAACGCCAAGAAAGGAATTTGTTTTGGTGATACTGTACCAGCAGTACTTCAGGGCTGAGTTGAATAATTGTTTTGATCTTGACAGTGTTTATCAGTACAATGAAAACACAGCTGCTTTTGGCAAATCAGTGTTTTCCAAGCCCCTTTTGCTCCCAGTTGGACCAGAGAGCGGCAATGGAAATCACGATTTCCCAACACCCACAGTTTACAGCCCGTGCCAGCTGGGGTTGGTGCAGTGCGGCGGCTCAGAGCCGTCAGCACCAACACCCCAGGCCGGTGCAGTGCTCTCCTCTCCCCGCAGCGATGCCGAGTCCGGCTACCACCGAGTGGTGTCCCGGTACCGCCCCGAGGAGCCGGCGGGGCCGGAGGTGGCGGCCGGGAGCCTGGTGTTTGTGCTCAGCAGAGGGACAGACGGCTGGGCCACGGCCATCCACGACGGGCAGGTGAGGGACACGGCCCCGGGGACAGGTGAGGGACACAGCTCTGGGACAGGTGAGGGACACAGCTCTGGGGACAGGTGAGGGACACGGCCCCGGGGACAGGTGAGGGACACAGCTCTGGGGGCACGTGAGGGACACGGCCCTGGTGGACAGGTGAGGGACACAGCCCCGGGAGCAGGACTTTGCCCCAGCCCCTGAGCACAGTCCTTGTGCCACCCTGCAGGGCAGGGCAGGAGCTCAGGAGCTCCTTTCCACACCCCCCAGATTTCTGGGCACTGGGCTCTCACCAGCCTCTGCCGTTCACCTCTGTAGATCCACAGGGATGGCTTTTGGGCTCTCCACCACAGGGGATCCTATTGTAGAGTTGTAGGACACCAGACCTCACCAAGGACCACCATTTAGAGCAGGATTTGTCCCCTGAGAGCTCTGATGGAGCTGAGGAGGTGGGCTGGTCCTTACCTGGTCTGTAGTGCCTCTGTTAAATGACCTTTGGGAAGCTTTGGGGAGGGTTCCAGCTGTGCAGGCAGGTTTTATGAAGGGCTCCAGAGAAGACCTAAGGACTTAAAGCCCAGCAAATCTGACATCTTCCTGCAGGCCAGGGAGCTGTGGTGTAAACAGACTGAATAGAAACAAATAAACACAACATGGAAAATCTTTTGTTGGCAGAAGCCATTTCTCACCTGCCTACTTCAGTTTTTGAAAGAGCCGTTGTATACCCAGATTAGGTTCAGTGAATGTATTACCTGCCTATCCTTCAAAAAAAGTCACAAGATTCTTCATAAAACCACTATAAACCGGTGAGGTGTTTGAGCAAGAGAGGCAGATCTCTGAGGACTGGTAAAAATACAGAATTAAAGGTTGGGTATAAATGAACAGGTTTTTCTTTCTTTCATTTTTAGAAAGAAAGGATATCCCCACAGCAAATGCTCTGTGACATCAGCATTTAGCATATTCCTCAGTGATACAGGAATAGGGATAGAGCCTGAAGCATCTGGAGCTAACAGGGAACAGTTACACAAGTATTTGGATGTGCTGGTTGACTGCTCAGTGAAGTGCCAGGTGAAATTCAATGTAGAAAAAATAAAAATAGACTCTCGACAGAAAAAAAAAGCATTGTAAGCAAAAAATGGCAATGCTCAGTTGAAACGAGCAGCAGTGATTGCCAGAAGACACGGAAATGCTGCTGGATTGCTATCCCTGGCCATCCTTGCTGCTCTCTGCCTGGGCATGTCCTGGGAGCAGGGGTTGGGTGGGTGTTTGCTGTTCCACTGCAGCCACTCCAGCAGCAGCTCCGCTCCCAGCAGGAAAAGCTGCAGAAGGACCCTTGGATTCTGTCCAGCAGTCTCTGAGCACTGGGCACTGGGGTGGCTGGGGGTGACCCCGGGTCCCCTGGGCACACTGGCGTGGCCGTAGGGTGCCAGGCAGTGCTGGGGCTGGGGCTGGGCTCGCTGGGCTCCTCTCTCACCCTGCTCTGCTCCGTGTCCCTCTGCAGAAGCTGCACATCCCGAGCTCTCTCCTGGAGCCTGCCTCAAGGATGGATAAATGGGTGAGCTGGCAACCCTGCAACCAGGGGGAGGGAGGGACCAAGACATACATTTGGGACATTCATCTGTAAGGTTATCACAGGATAGGACAACTCTGCAAGAGAAACAGAGAGCATGAAACACTGAGACTGTTGACTGAAGACCAAGTGCTCTTGAATGGGAGCAGCAGAAGAGTTGGGAGTAGGAAAAATCCCTCTGACTCAGGAGAACTTCATCTCCCATCACCACAGGCACAGCCACACATTATCCCAGGCATTTTCCATCTGAGCCCAGTGTGCAAAGGTGCAGCTCAGCCCCTCATTTCCTGTGAGGGATTTTTCAAGCATGTGGTTGTTCTGACGTTCCTATGACTTTTTTAATTATTATTTTTCCCCCTCCAAATGAACCCCTGGCACACACTTGGGTGTTTGCTCCATGGATGTGTCACTGTGAACCAGCCCAGGTGGGGAGAGCCCTCAGCACAGTGTGAGCAACCTCCAGCAACCCGACAGAGAGCAGGGGGCCAAGGAAGTGTCCCCAAACCTCTGCCCACAAGAGCCTGAGTGCTCCACCTCATCCAACCATTCAGTGAGCTGCTCTCCCTGGGGCTCTCCCTGGGGTCACACCCACAAATCTGCAGCTGGCTGCAGCCTGTCACACACCAGCCTTGTCCAGGCTCCTGTGTTTTCTGCACTCTCCTTTCTGACGCTGTTCTGTTGCAGAAAATCAGCACGGGGATTCCCCTTCCTCCTGCCCAGGTGCCTCCCAGCCGCCTCCATGTGAAGCAGAAGCCAGGTAATCCCTGGGCAGGGCCCTCAGTGGGTGGAGCTGTGCCCAAACCCCGCTCTTTGGGGGGTGTGGGGAGGTGGTGGCCCCACTGCAGCCTCTGCTGACTGCAGGGCTGTTCCCCTGCCCTTGTTCTGCTCTGCAGATCCTCCTGGGGAAGAAAATGCTTCTGCCGATGATGCCAGTGCCCACATGGACTCCAAGGTGAGGTGTTCCACAGGCTGAAGCTGGCACAGCCTCAGGAGACCAGAGCTGTGAAAAGCATGAGATTCTTGCCCAAAATTCCTGAGCTGCTCCATAATCACTAGGAAAAAACCTCCTTCCTCCTTTTCCATTCCAAAGAGAGGCTCCCATGTGGTCCTTCCTCCCAGTTTGTGACCATCCCATTTTGTGATACAGCCCAAAGGTGACCTGTTGCCACCCTCCAAGGCACGAGGAGCACCAAACACATCAGAGTTCTGTGCACACGCTTTACAGCCCACTTTGCAAGAGGCAGTTGTCTTTGAAAACCCTGCTGTCCCTTCCCCCGTTTGGACACCGCTCCCAGGGATGCCCAGGGTGGCATTGGTGGGGTGTGTGTGCAGGGCCAGGAGCTGGACCGGCTGATGCCGGTGGTNGATGGGGCAGCGGCCGTTCCGCTCGCGACGCAGGCATCCAGCTGCCGCTGGGCTCCTGGGGACGTTCACCCGGGGCCGAAGCCCCCGGTCCAGCAAAGATGCACGGTCTGCCTTGAGGGCAAACCTCACATGGCGTGTGGGTTGGACAGCAGAGTCATCCCTGCGCTGAAGCACGTGCTGTTCCTCTTGTAATCTCCCTCCCGGTACATACAGGGCTCAAGGAGGGCTGGAGAGGGACTTAGGACAAAGGCATGGAGTGACAGGACAAGGGGGAATGGCTTCGAACTGACAGAG
>VZTD01000432.1:38581-115447 GCA_013397725.1 Rhagologus leucostigma | reverse complement strand
GGGTTGTTACTGCATAACCTGTTTTTCGCTTACCATTTCTCATGAAGCTGCTCCAGTCTGTAAACAGCTCCCAGTCTGGATTTTGTAGGGGTACATCTTTCAGGTCTGGTCTGCTGGAATAGACTTCCTTGATTGTTTGCAAACAGTCATGCCCAGTCACATCATCAGTTAAGGAAGAGGACAGAAACATGGCAGGGTTAACAACAGAGGTTGTTAACATCACCCTATTCTAACAACAGTGACTGATATTTAAGCATTCGATTGCTGGACAGCCAATGTTCTCTTTTCTATTTTAGTACTGCTGCTACTGCATGTGGCACATACACTACAATGTGTTGTTGAAGGGTGAGTTTCCAGGCTCCTTGAATCAGGATAACAGTGGCCGCTGCGGCCTTCAAACACCCAGGCCACCCTTGGCTAACATTGTCTAGTTGTTTGGAAAAGCAGGCCACAGCCCTCTGTTGGTTTCTGAGGCGCTGTGCTAGTATGCCCAATGCCACATTGAGTCTCTCACGTGTAAAAAGTTCAAAAGGTATAGTTAAGTCTGGTAAACCCAGAGCTGGAGCTGACATTAGAGAGTGTTTCAGCTGTTTAAATGCAGCCCTTGTCTTTTCAGTCCAAATTATAATGCCATTTTCAGCCTCTTTTATTGTTCCATAAAGGGGTTTTACTAATAGTCCACAATTTGCAATCCACAAACGACACTAACTTACCGTTCCCAGGAACGCTTGCATCTCTCTTACGGTGTGTGGCTCCGGAAGATGGCAGATGGCTTCTTTCCGTTCTTTGCTGAGCTGCCAGTGTCCATGGAAGATCTCAAGTCCCAAGTAAACCACTGCTTCCTTGGTGATCTACGCTTTGTCTTTAGAGACTCTGTATCCACTCAGTCCCAAAAAGTTTAACAAGCTTACAGTGAGTTGGATGCAGTCATCTCTGGTCTTAGCTGCAATCAAGATGTCATCAACATACTGAAGAATAACCCTTCCTAGCTCTTGTCTCCTCCAATCTTCTAATTCCTTTGCTAGCTGATTTCTAAATATTGTTGGGCTATTCTTGAAACCCTGGGGTAGGACTGTCCAAATAAGCTGGCTTTTCCTCCCTGTCTCGGGATTTTCCCACTCAAACGCAAAAAGTTCCTGGCTGTTTTTATGTATAGGAATGCAGAAAAAGGCATCTTTCAGGTCTACAACAGTAAGCCACCCTAATTCATCTGTCAGTGTGGTCAAAAGCGTGTATGGATTTGCTACAACTGGTGTATGTCCTCTGTAATTTTGTTAATAGCTCTTAAATCTTGTACTAAACGATAACTCTTACCATCAGCTTTCTTCACTGAAAGGATTGGCATATTATACCTGGACTCACATTGCGCTAATAACCCATGTTGGAGGAATTTTGCAATTATAGGTGCCAATCCTCTATGACTTTCTAATTTCAAAGGATATTGGTTTTGCCTTACCGGCGTGGCTCCTGGTTTAAGTGCAATGCTCACTGGTTCTGCCTGTTTGGATCTTCCTGGAACATCATTGGCCCACACAATTGGATTGACAACTTTTTCAACTTCAGTGGGGATTTCACCACTTCTGTCCTGTATAAAAAGTGCAGCAACTTGGACAAATTTAGGAATTTTGGACAAATTCTGGACAAACTTGGACAAATTCTGGAATTATAACTTGTACCCCCTTCCCTTTTTTGAATTTAATTTCAGCTTCCAATTTCTCCAACAAATCCCTCCCCACCAATGGTTTAGGGGAGTTAGGCATATAAAGGAATTGATGAGTTACCCAGTGCTTCCCCAGTTTAAATTTCAAAGGTTGGAAGAAAGGCCGTGTTTCAGTTACCCCTGTTGCCCTAACGACATGAACAGTTTCATGACTCAGTTTCCCTTCTAAAGTATTTAACACAGAATACGCTGCACCGGTGTCTACCAGAAATTCAGTATCGTCTTTCCGAGCTTGGCTACAACTGAAGGCTCTGCTGGGGGAGAAACCTTCGGTCCCCATCATTCTGAGTATGAGTCTTGTCCCAATGGGAGTTGGGGAACTGGGGGTTTCTTCTTCAACATCGGACAACTGACTTTTGAGTGCCCTCTCTTCTTGCAATAAGAGCGTGCATCTTTGTCCATAGGGGGAGAAGCTTTCTTAGATGGCTTCTCCTAGCTAACCTTCTTGCTAGGATGGTGTCTCTCTCTGTCACCTGGGTCTCTGTCCTGGTACACCTTCCAGGCTACTTCTAATAATTTACTTATGTCCTGAGTCCCTTCTAACTTTTGCAGCTTTCTTCATTTGTAGCCTGACCCACAAACAAATAAACTAGGTGTGTTTTCCCCTCAGCTGAATCAATTGGATCTAGATTTGTATATTTGGTAGCAGCTTCTCTCAACCTATTCAGAAAATCAGTAGGAGATTCATTAAAATCTTGCTTCATTTCATAAAGCTTTGACCAGTTAAGGGCTTTAGGGACACCATGCTTTAACCCATTTACTATGAGATTTTGGTACCATTTTAATCTTTGCATTTGTGCTGGCACATTTGGATCCCACCATGGATCATCTGTTGGAAAAATTTCTGCGACCCTACCTTGTAACGTCCTGTTAGCTATGCCTGTAATAGCTTTTTTAACCATCTGTCTCTCAGTGGGATCAAGAAATGTGTCCATTGTAGCTGTCAAATCACTCCAGTCAGGGTTCTGTGTGTTAATTGCTCTTTGTACCAAAGTAGCCACCTTGTCTGATTTTCTTTATATTTTCCCACTGTACTCTTCCATTGTTCTAACTCTATGAGGGAGTACAGAACCTTCACATAGATTGGCCCTTGATTACCAACAGCCTGTCTCAGCGAGGCTTGTAAAACTGGCTCTCTTTTTGATCTGGTCCATTTAAGCAATTCGGCTCCCTTCTCTTATAGATTTTCTTGCTATCTTTCCCATTTTTCGCCTGCTTAAAGCAGCTGCTATCTCATCATCCCCTTCAAAGGAGCTACTTGAGTGGGAGTTCTTTGAATTCAAGGAATCAGCTGTGTCTGGTCTGCCTCGGCCAGTTCTGGTACCTGGTATCTCTGACAGGGACCTGCTTGGTCGCAGGAGCCAGTCAGGGTCCCTGGCCCAGCTCGCTTCGATGACGTCATCTCCTTAGCCAGCCGCCCAGCGCGCAGCGTTGTCGTGGAGACTCAAGGATCTGATGGGGGGGAAACGCCACTCTGCCTGTGGGAGGTTCCTTCCCCACCCTCCTGATAGAAAGCCTTGCCTCCCGGCCCCATCCCTTGGGGCTGTGCTGTGGTCTGCACTCGCTGGCTGTCTCCTCCCCTGGGTCCCTCCCACCCAGGAGCAACCAGAGGGAGGAGGGGAAGAGAGACAGGGGCAGCGTCCAACCGGGAGCCGAGGAAGACGCACATGCTAACAAGAGGTGCCACAGCCAGCCTCCCGGCCCCCAGGACCACCTTCCCCCCTCCCCCTCATCGGGGGCTGCTGCGAAATCACAGGAACCTCGGGTGGGGGGAGGCGCCTGGGGCCGCAAGAGACAGCAGGGGTGGCCAGGCTGGCTCCACCTCCTCCTTTTTCACTGGCAGGGACCTGTCTAAAGCTGCTTCCCCTCCCCCATGCGCCCCCCCCTATGGTGGCAGCTGTGGGGCTGGGGCTGCAGATGGGACAGCGGCAGGGAGGACTCCTGCGGGGACGGCCAGCTGGGAAGGTGGTGGAGAGGGAGGAGCAGGGGGTGGCGGAGGCTGTACCGGGGCAGCAGATGGCCCCAGCCTCAGGGCAGGGGCAACCAAATCCATCTCTAGGTCCTCCCCACTACCCCCCTCCAGTGGGTTCAATGTGGACTTCTTATCCTTTTTCTCTTTTTTCTTTAAAAGCAGTATGTGCTTGTTGTGGTGTGTGGTTTCCTGCGGTGGCATGGCATGCCACAGCCTTCCCGGAGAGCACTGCGGGGGTCTCTTGGGGATAGCAGCTATGCCGCATCCTGTAGCCTCTTCCAGGCTCCCCTCGCTTGCTTGGGCTAGCTGTAGACCCCACAACACGGTGACGATAAAGGAGGTGAGAAGGCTCTCCGCATGGGGACTGCAGAGGATCTTCATTCCATGGTGACAGGCTGATCCCCAGAGGCAGAGAGCCAGCACATGGCTGGTGCCCCAAAGGCAGAGCAGAGAGCGAGAGAGCGAGGCTGGTGCCCCAAAGCAGAGCAGAGAGCGAAAAACAGCACGTGGCCTGGAGCCCCGGGCTTACTTGGGGAAGAGGGTGGCGGAGAGAGTATACGGACCAATGGTCTCAGAGTACAGGGGCGGCACATGGGCGGAGTTGGGGGAAAGGAACAAATACAAGAAACCCAAGGGAGTGGTTAGGACTAGGGGTGGGGAAGGGGAGAGCCATGTGGAAAGGGCAGGCAATTTGGTAAGAAAAGGAATGGGGAAATACAATAGCACATGTGCTCTTTTTTTCGATCTTTGTAACTTGGATACAACCAAGAAGAGCTTGGCATACTTGAGTGCTAAGAAATAGCGATCTTTTCGCAGATGTGATATTAAACTCGATATTAATTTTCCATCTAGGATACGAAATTCAGGCCAAGTCTGGTTGTTATCTCATTCATAAGATGGCCAAATTAATCTAGAAAATCGAATTATTTCTGCTTTTGTAAGGAGTTTATCTTTGCCAGTCAATCTTTCCCAGTTCTCTCATACAAGACTCAAAGCCAAGTTGGGCGGTATTTCATTCCCCATACGAGAGATATTACAACCCATGGTTTTATGCTTATAAACAGAAAATTCACAGAAATAAAGCAGAGCGATAGAAAGAAAGAAAGATAGCCAAGAAAGAAAACTAGAAGAGATAGGGATCGAACTCACAACCCTGGGGTTTCAAACTGTGGCTGGAAATCGGTTCCAAGCCTCTAAGCTGCTGCACCACCTGGCTGTGTGCCAAAGGGTATTGGCTGCAGTGCTAACAGAGGGAAAATCAAATCCCTGGAACTCTCACAAGTTCCCCGACAAGCTTTCACAAGCTGATGGCAAACAAAAGGGGGAAACACCAAATGAAACCCCCCTGGACTCTTCCGAGTCCCTAAACAAACTATAAGAGATCTCTTAACACCCAACACAGGTGCTAACAACAAAATACAACAAAATACCACCTGTTACTCACTTTACTCATGTGCCTCTGTGCTGAATCTGGAGATTTTTTTGGGCTCTTGAGGCTCCTCTGCCTCCTGAACTGTAGTAACAGCTCCCTCTGAGTGCTGGCCGGCAGCGGGGGCTGAGCTGGATCTTTCTGAGTCCCAGAGGATTTTCGGAAGCCTCATTGTCCCATCTGGGGTGCCAAAGAACTGATGCCTTGAGTGGCTACCTAGAAACAGAAACTAGACATCAATAAGGGAGTAAAGGTAGGTATTTATTTGGAAGGCCTTCAAAGGTACACCCTGGGGAGCCAGAGGCTACTTCCAAAAATGTACCCCAAGATGGATGACGAGTCACAAGTTCTTCCCACTTGTATCGGTTTGGGTCATTTGCAGATCAGCATAAATTCACCAATTAAAACTTTAGCTAATGATGTAATTTCTTCAATTTCTCCACCTCTCTAGGGGCCTTAGTTTACACCTTTTGGCTTAGGACAATCTGAGTGTCCTTGAATAGCAAGCTCGGAGAGGCTTTGTTGTGTCTGTCTGGCCTAGGAGAGCAGCTAACAAGCTACAAGAAACTTCAGAGTTACACACTAGGCAATATAGGATTTGAAAAATATAAAAGTTAAAACCTAAGGCATCAATTCAAAGTTGAGTTGTTCAAAGGCCCCTTTTTTAGAGCAGGAGCTTGCTATTACTTTGACTGACCATATAAACCTAAGTGTGTTTATGGATTGTTCATGCCAAATCCCTGAGTTTAGAGAATTCCTTATGTGATTTAGAAGAGTAAAGATTGAGACCTCAGTCAGGTGTCTTGGGGCTGTGAGCAGTAAGTTTTAAAGATCTGTTATCTATTTTCACATACAGCTGTCTGACATCAAGTGGAGCATGCTGTGCTGTAAGTCTTAAGATGACCGGTTGGTACGTTGTTCTGCCAATTTCTTAATTAATTTGTTAAATTATTTCCAGCTAACTTTGTTCACTCTTAGTGCTTCGAGAACATGGAAAGAAGGAAAACCACTCCTTTGTGTTTTGATTACATGACTACAGAGTAGGTTTCTCCTCTGAATTTGCACAGTTGTAAGAGCACCAAGAAGCCAAAATCTGACTGATCCCTGGGAGCTGGGTGCTGTTGTGCTGCCAGCTCTCAGCTGGTGTAAAAACAGTGTGGCAGAGGCATTTGTGGGAGAAAGGAAGCACAGTTGTACTCTGCTGATTTTTGGCTGGACACAGCTCTGTAAGGATCTATATCTAGCCAGTCTATATATAAACAGCTGCCAGCGTTCTCTAGCTTGCACCATGACTGCTATTTTTCATTTGTGTGTTACAGAGTATCAAAAAAGCTAAAAATACAATATCAAAATAGACACTAAAGCTGTTAATTCTGTACCATGTATTACAGTGACTGCAGTGTTAAGTCTTTTCCTTATGAATGACTTAGTTGAGTGGAATGAATTTTGCATGTTTGGGTATATATTAATTGAATATATAATTTACATATCATTTGCTTTTCAGGTATGTCCTAGTTTTGTTTTCACGTGTTTACTTATGAAATGTAGCAGGAGTCTTACAAAAAAAGCAAGAATCCTCTGTGTTAATTCATTTACTGAACAGGGAGGATGTCAAGGGGTTTAACTCGCTTTTGTCATGGTAGTTTCTCTGTTTCTGAAGATGCTGAGGAAAGAAAACACATAGTTTATGAGGATTGTCATTATTCCTAATAGCTGAACTCTTCAGAAAGATTTTGTTTCTAAAAGATTTAGCAGCATAATTCCTTGGGACTCATTATTAGGCAGATCAATAGAGATCAATAGAGCTACTGTAAAACAAGTGCAAGGGAATATACAAAGTTAGATCTGCTGACAGGTATAGGAATAGACTAAAAATAGGAATAAAAAAGCCCTTTTGGTTTGTAGCACTGGCTGGAAGGAATTATTTGAGAAGTGAAAATTCATGCATTTATGGACATTTTAAATACACCACTTCACTCTCCACAGTCTTAATTTTCACTGAGATGCTATTTCTCTTCTTTAAAATGAATAATAATTGTTAAAAAAAAAAAGCCCTGCAAGATGTTTGAGACATTCATTTCATACCAAGCCTGTTTATTCAAGACAATCGAGCACTGTCTCTCATTACAGATTTGCTCATTAAATCTTGCACTCTTCATATTTAAAGATACAGATATTTGATAAGCAGTTGAATAGAGTAATGATCTTGGACAGAAAGCAATACAGAAATTTCGAACTGTAAAATGCCTCAAATAGAGCAAGTGATTTGAAAGTGAACTTGGGAAGAAATTCTTATTTAGTGTGCTTGCAGTGTGGAAGGAGCACTGATACTTGTCTGTGCTCAGGCCTCTTGAATGTTGTGGACATGCCTTTTGACTTGTGGTTCGATTAAAGGGTCATGTGTGATCACTGCTCAGGAATGTAGTGAGTATGTATGAAAAACAGGGATCCTGGATGTTGGTTACTCCATGCTGCCTTTCTTTCCTCAGCTCCTCCTAGGCATTCTCCAGCCTAGGGCTTAGCAGGGGCTCTCAGAGGGAGATGTGGGTTTCCGTGAGCTGGGTCAAACCCAGAGCTTTGCACCTCCCGGCTCAGCTGGGATGGCATAGAAGAGACAGACATTGAGGAATCAGAGGATCCAAATGGGTCCTGAGTCAGCAAAGAGGCTGACTGAAAGTTATCTGTAGAGACTCATTGTTCTTTCCTTGTGCAAGGCCTGAGTGTGGGATAAGTGAAAGTCTTGCCCCAAATCATGTCCTACTGCCTTATTCTGTCCATGTGGAGTAACCCATTCCACCTCACAAATTCAGGTCTGAGCAATCTGAATGGCAGAGCAGAGGAAAGTTGGGACTAAAGGCAGCGAAGACCTGTGAGTAGTGTCCCCTCCACCCCAACACCAGCAAAAATTTAGTCCCCTCCATCCCCAGTTCTCCCCACGCTGCACCTTTATCTCACAGCCCCGTCCAGGAGGACACTGGTACCTTCACTGTTGTCTCCTCCACACCTTCTTCCAGTCATCCATGGCTCTTCACTGCATCCACCTGCTACCACAGATAAGCTGGGAGATCCCTGTTCTTCCCACAGGTGGACCAAACCTCACACATTGTTCCCCTCCTTTCACCAGGTTACAGAACCCCAGACTCAGTGCTGGAAAATCATCTCCTCCCAGCAGTGCAGACTCACGTACCAAAAGCTCCGTGTTTCTGCACAAAAATACGTAAAGGAGCAATTTTCACTAGGAAATGAAGAGAAACTGGGGGGATGGTCTTTAGGACCTTCCTTCCTTTGCAGCATAAAGTATACAGCTCCACAGATATTTCAGCTGTACGTGCTTGTAGGAAAGGAGGCAGGATTTACGTCTATTGCAGTCATTCTGTACTAATCTGCAGGGAATATTAGAGACAAATTGTCTGATGTTTAGGTTTAGAAGTAGTTCCCTAAATACCCAAAGTGTATTACTGCTAATGCTTTGATGCTAATTTGGTATGTTGTTAATATCCCAGATTCTCTCAGGGATAATGGTGAAATGCTGCACTTCAGAGACTTGGGCTGGGATCTGTCATTCAGCTGGTGTAAATCCATGGTTGTTTTGCTTTTTGTATGGTTAATCCAGGTTTTATTCTGTGAAACAGAACAATTCATTGGCACACTTCTTTCTTTTGTTTTAATGGACTTGGAAAGACAAGCCAAATTCTGACTGCTGATCCGTGGTTTTTACACCCATTGGGATGCATGGGATTGGCACAGATATGTCAGGAATTAAGATTTAGCACTTTCCAAATTTTTTTCTGTATTTTTTCTATAAACTTTTTATTGCTTATGTTGGGTTCAGTGGATGTTAGGTCAGTATATACTCGGAGGGCAACATGACTCTTGTCTGTATAGAAAAAATTGATTAATTGGTGTCAGATAGACCCTTGCAGTTAGTTTTGAAACAGCAATACTATAGATCAATCTGCTGTCTTCTTTATGTTCCAAGAAAGTGGTTAAGAGGAAACACTCCAGTATATCCTGACTTAGAGTTGTCCCAAGGCATTCATTCAAGGGCATTAGCTAACTTACGATGATTGAGGAATGCCTCAAATCATCTTGCTCCAGTAAATCTTCCTCTGAAAGTGGTGACTGTAGTGTGGGGATGTCCAGGACATGGACCTTTAGCACTTCACTAGAATTAAACTGCCATTAACAAATGCAACCATCACTTCAGCTGCCACAGACATGCAGCTGTGCTAAGCTTGGCTAAAGGATCTCTTGTTTGGTTTCTTAATTTACTTCATTTGACTGCTGTCTGGGAAATGGGCACAAGTTTGTTTCTGCAAAAATGAAGTTCAGCCCGTGAGACAGGCAGTAGAAAAGATGGTCTTGGTGGAGAGCAGGAGCTTAGGGCTGTTGGTAAGAGCTGTGAGGCTTTTTTCTGCTATAACTCTCCTGACCTTGACCAGGGCTTTGTCCTCACTTAAGGTGAGGACAATTGCTTCTCTAGTTTTCAGGAATGTTGTGACAATAAAATCACCTGGTATTGGAGAAGTGCTCCAAGAAAGGCAAAGGAGGAGTACAGATAGAGAAAGCTTTGACCTGGATTTTTGCCTCAGGGACCTTGCCTTTTGGGCTCTGAGTTTGACTGCAAACACAGAGACATTTAACTGCACAGTCCACAGACATATGCTATTGTGCATTGAAAGTCAGACAATATTAATGTTCTGGAAAAGAGAACCACAGGGCAAAGTTTGCACCATTTTCCATGCTTGTTGGAAACATTGTCACTGGAAGGAATTCATGTGCTGCCATTTTACATTCCCTCTACAGTGTTTGTCATGTGAATGAGTTATTAAGCTGTGAATGCCTCATATATTCTGTAAATTACAGAGTAGAAACATTTGGCACTACTATTTTGACCTTTTCAGCATTCTGTGATTTGCTGGGCATGCCATTCCACGTCTTTTGTTTATGGCCTCACTGAAACGTAGGGATGGAGCTGACTGGGCAAACAGTCAAAATACACGAGGCTGGGAAAGGTCAGGGTCATGCATCACAGCGTTGCTGTTCAGTGGGCAGGGAAGATTAAGATCTAGAGTAAGCGTTTTCATTATTTTTTCCTCCTTCACTGTAAAATAATAGAAAATTGTGTTTTGTAATCTGTTCCAAAGGCAGCAGTGAAGAAAATGAAGATGATCATATAATTTTTATTTCTTAAAATTTCAATATCGTAATGTCATGATCTTAGAGGCTGTGAAAGTCAAAGCTGTCATAGTCCTTCAAAAGAAGTGAGATGGAATTCTACTCACCAGATCTTTGCTTCATTTAATCCATGTTTGATAAATGTTGCTCTTACCTTCATCCTCAATACCCTTGTGTTTGTCTCAATCCTACAGAAACAAATAGTTTGTATTAGGTAACTGAACTTTGACCATTAGAACAAGGTTGAGTTACAGTTTTCGTGTTAGATATTGTAATTTGTTGTGGTTTGACACTGGCCAAACGCCAGGCACCCATGAAAGCCGTTCGCTCAGAAAAAAATTAATGAAGGGCTCATGAGTTGAGATGAGGATTGGGAGAAAAATAACGGCAAAACAGGTTCAAATTTAAAGGTATAAAGTAAATTTATTATTAACAGAGTCAGAGGAGGATAATCAGAAGTAAAATAAGTCTTTAAAACACCCTTCCCCCCGCCCCCAGCCCCTGACAGCGCAGAGAGACAGGGCGTGGCGGGTTTTGGTCAGTTCGTCACTCAAGATCTTTTTCAGTTTGCTCAGGGAGAGGAGTCTTTCTTCTGCTATGCCATGAGTCCCTCCCACAGGCAAAGCAGTCTTCCCAGAACTGCTGTGGCGTGGGTCACTCATCCACAGGTGTAGTCTTTTAAGGATAGGCTGCTCTAGTTTGGAAGCAAGGGCCCTCTTTCTTTATCTTTGGAAGCAGGGGCCCTCTCTCTTTCTTCGGGTCTCCCACTGGATTTCCCTGTCACCCACTCGCTCCGGCGTGAGCACTTTTCCTATGGGCTGTGAGTGGATCTCTGCATCCCCCGTGGACTTAATGGATTACAGGGGGACAGCTTGTTTCACCATGGTCCTCACTACACCTTGCAGAAGAATTTCAGCTCTGACTCTTGGAGCACCTCTTCTCCCTCTTTCTCCACTAACCTTGGTGCTGCCATGTTTTGTCTTTTATATCTTCACTTCCTCCTCTTCTCCATCTAGAAGAAAAACTGCTGCCTGTAGGTACTATTGCCAACAAGTTCCACTAATTCAAAGATTTTTGCAGCATCCCACAGCACAGGGAGGTTGATTTCATTTAGGTTCTGCGTCACGGAATTGCTCGCCATGTTTCCACTGCCGACCATGTGGACCCCGCCGTCACCGTGCAGGTGGTGGCGGCCACCGCAGTGCTGGTACTATTTAATGCCCCTCTTCATGTGGGGTGCCAGGAAGGAGAAGCTGCCGCCCTTCTGCCCGCAGTGCAGCTGGCTAGGGGCGGCCAGGCAGGCAAAGCTCACTGTGGGCTGCACTGAAATGGCAGCGGCAGTGGCACATTGCCACGCACTGCGCCAGGATGCCCTGGTGGCAGTGGCTCACCACCCCTGGAAAAACTGCCCCTGCACTGTTTTGATTTTCTTCTTAAATATGTCATCACAGAGGCGTTACTAACTTCTCTAATTAGGCCAACAGCATGTCCATCTTCAGAGCCATCAGAGACTGGCTCTGCTGGACATGGTGGAAGCTTCCAGCAGCTTCTCACAGAAGCGACTTCTGTGGCTGTGCCCTGCTACCAAAAACCAGGCCATGTAAAACCAGTATACAATCCAATGAAGACCAAATGAAAGACAGTCAAAGCAAGATTTCTCTTGAAATTAAGACAAATTTTTATTACATGTGAAGACATGTTACGTGACTTCCTAGAACCCCTAATCAGAGGGAAAGTAAAAAATAGAGGAAGCAGTAATCTGAGGAAAGGCAGCAGAGGCACTCTGATTTCTACCATACTTTTTTAGTTTAAAACAAGCTACACAGTGAATGATGACTGTAACTTTCTACTACTGAGTATGTTTTTATTATCTGCTTATACTATATGAGAAGATTACTAATTTTAACATGCTTGGCTCTAGTCCCATGAATAAGTGAATATAATTAGTCATGAAGACATCCACGGAGATCTCATTGATGCACAGTCAGGTGTGCAGTTACTTCTGCTCACAGGAGCCTAAACACTTACTTGAGCAATGCTTTATATTACTCAAATACAAATTTCACTGATGGTCTTGCACACTGCATTAATTAAAAGGCCAAAGAAAATTTCATTTTATATCCAGCAGAGTTGCAAATTTAAGTGAGCTGAACATGCCACTGCTATAGTGTCAGTGATGAAGTTTGTAAATGGTGCTATGTGCTTTCCTGGCCAAATGTGATGTAACTGTTTGCAAACTCAAAGTGTTTTTCACATTTCTCTGATCAAGCTCAGAGGTTTGAGTTGAGAATTTAAATACTTAGGATGCAGTAATTTTAATTTTAACAAGGAAAACAACTGGTGTGTCAAGCGTGCTTTTTCATTGCTAGTGAGATGAGTAAATATTAGCAAATACTCTATTCTCTGAATTTTGTCTCTCTTTATGAAGAGAAAGATTGTCCATGTGGATCTCTCCTTGGATACATCCTCTAAATGCTTCTGGACTTGACACACTATTTTGAATAGCTTATTGCCAAGTCCTAAATATGCAGAATTTGAAAAGTGAAACTGTTATGATTGGGCAGGCTGATCAAATCAGGATTTCTGTTTCCCAGTTATATTACTGTAAACTCTTTCTAATGATTTCCTCATCTGGATTGATGAATTTGAAATCCAATTTATAGATAATATTCTGCAGCCTATCATTCAAATTGTTGGTATTAATAAACATTGCAAGCAGAAAACTACTTTGCTGTAACATTTGAGCACTGCCCCAATGAAGTGAATGCATATAGAGCAGGCAGAGGATTTCATTTGTAAGTTCAGTGGGTACTTGTGGTTTAGTTTTACCTGAATTCACCTGCCTTTCCTGCTTAAGTCACTTTGGGAACTAAGTTGTAGAGACTGCACTGTATGCAATAAGGAATCTGCTTTACTAAGGGTCATTGACCAAGTGCTTTTATTTAGGACTGTGGTTTAACTTTTCTAAGTATCACCTGGCATAGTGAGTGGTGTGTAGATATCAAATTGTTATTCATCCTTTGGGCACATTACCTCTGAGAGGGGATCTGTTGCATTTAAGCAGTTATTCAGAGGCAGGCAAGCATGCTGCTTCTCTCCATGTCAGGATTTGAAACCCCAGCCTCTCATAATTCAGCTCATCCCTTCACAGCCTGACCTCTCTTGTGTGAAATGTCTCCTCAGTCAGAAGACTCTTAAACAAACTTGTGATTCCAAACGCCTAAATTTTTTAGTGGCACTTGGGTGTTATCAGCCATAATTTTCTCTGTAAAAAAAAACAGGAAATCCACAAGTGAATCACAACACTGTAGTGTGCAACAACGTGTGTGGCTGTCTTAGGTTATTAGAATAGCTTTTTAAGGAGACTATCAGTAAATCCTCCTGGGAATTTGCAAGCATCTTTTTTTCTGTGCTAATTTTGTATCAGGACCTTGGTTCCCACCTGTCTTGTACAATATTCTGTGCCAGCTGTGTAGTGAGGTGTTCTACCAACATTTCAGCAAAACTGACCATGCAGATTCATTTTTTTTCTATGTGATATAAGACTCTTCTTTAACTAACTTGTAAATACTGGTGCATGTGCATCACTGTTTTGTTTCCTCTTCCACAGTTATTTACTGTACAGTCTCAAGCACTGAAATCCGTCAGAGTTTCCATTAATCTTGTTTCTAAGGCCACATTAATTAAAATTACAAATATCTTTTGATTGAGAGAGCTTTGGCGAATTTCGCTGCAAATAGTATTTTTGAATTGTGATTCTGTTATCCTACATAACCATCTCAAAAGTACATCATGTTCAGAAACATCACTTTATGTCGCTGTTGAGCCCGGGACGAAGAGAAAGGACACAACCAAAGTCCAGAGAAAATGGCTGATTTAATTAATTATAAATCAGTTTTTATAAGTTGAGTCGCCAGCATGGCAAAAGATTATTGGACCTCTGACCAACCACCCATCAGGGTGATTGGTCAGTCCACAGAACACCCATTGCAAAATATTTCTTGTTAGGATATCATAACAATTCCTTGAAAAACAACAGGTGCAAAGATAGAGAAATAGTTTACAAAAACCCTTAACAGTATTTTGCATAGTTTCTGTGAGAACCTTATGTTTCCCACAGAATGCAGCAGAAGGCTGAAAAATCCCTCTACTAAAGCTTTTCAGTGTCCACAACTTTAAGTGTTTAGGGAGATGTTATCAGAAGTTTGGTGTATGTCGACTTTTGGCACAGCAAAAATTAGGTGTAGTTGAGGGTCTAAATTATGAACAGAGATGCTAAACAGCATTGATACATCCAGGCCCAGTCTAGTTCACTGTGTTCTGTTATAGTACACGCCAATGGAACTTCTGTCTAGCAAGGGTATGTTTGGTCAGAAGAAGCATCCATCATTAATGTGTTACAAATGTAGAATAACTGTTGTCTTTTGTTGTGTCAAAAAAATATGACCTGATATGTTTGGCATGGTATTACATGTTACTGCTACCATGGCATGCCTTTTAAAGAAATGATGCAATGATGTGAACTCCCAAAATGAAGCCTGCTGCCCATGACATCCAAGTGATGACACTTCAGACACACCTAGAACTCAAGTGTCAATGAGAATGATGTCTCCTGTAGGAAAGGATGCATGGCCTCATAGTGACAATGTAGTGTTCCTGCTCTGACATGACCTTAATTTCTATCTGAGGAGACATTGCTCTCCTTGTGTTCCCGTTTCTGCTGGTATGAATAGGATATATTTTATCTAGATCTTTGGGAATTTTGGAAATATGTGTGAGGAGATTGCTTGCTGGGTCTTGTTGTTGTTCTTCTAATGGAAACCAGAGAAACATTTTAAGCAGGTTTTTGGGGATTTTTTGACCAGACAATAATGAATGATTATGAGATCAAAAGTGGGCAGCAGAGCAGCTGGCATAAGTAAAAACTCATAATTTTTTTTGCTATATCTCTGATTGAAATCACCAGTTTTCAAAGCCTATGCTGACTCTGTTGAATCTAATTTAGTTCCTATATCAACTCAGTTGAAGCTGAAGTGTAACTGGGAAGGGAACCAATGTTCTCTAGCAGAATGTTACATCTGCAGTGTCAGACACATGAGTCCCCACAAACACCTGTTTTAATAAACAGCCAATTTGCTAATGCTCAGTTATGCCTACAAATAGCATCTGTTTCTGGCCAGTTGTCTACCTGAATATAGCATCCTTCTTAATCAGTGAAAGCCTCTGTTGCATAACTAGTCTGACTCATTTTCCACTCAGAGATGGGAATTACCCTCTCTGCTCTCTGCCCTTAATATCCTTGAGGGAATTGGTGGAAAATAGAAAGTCTGCTGGAACGGTTCCACCCTCCCTTCCAAGCAAATAAAGCTGTCAGGGCTTTGATATGTACATAAAAATAAATACATTTTTAGAGCTGGGTGTTATTAAAATACCACATTGGCTGAATGATAACTAGTGATGGACCAGTGGAGCACCCAGGGCATCCCCCCAGTGGATGTTGCTTTAATGATGGCTCAAAACAAACTTCCAGACATTTATAGTGAGGTTGGATGCTGCTAAGAGAGAAACAGAAACACCTTCCTGACACCTGGAAGCCAGCATCGCGCTGTCAGCTAAAAGGCACCTGGGCAGCTGATTCAAGCAAACCTGGCATCACACACTTCTGATGTGCTAAATATGCGCCTTGCACTCTTGGCCCATGGACTTTGAAGAGCACCTGGCATAAGGGCACAGGAAAGACTTACTGTTCTTCCTCAGGAAAATTTTGTATCTTTAGACTGAAATTCTGGATTTAGTAATAAATTCTGTGTATAAAGGCTGTGCGTACAGCCTTACGGTGCCAATAAAGGAGTAAATAAAACTATAACACTGTATAATCTCTAAATAATATCCTGCCTTCTCCTTTGAAGGAAACAACCTTGTGGGAGAAATAGTGGCGATCGGGCTAATCCTTTTATCTTCCTGCCATGCCCCATTACTAACTATAGAGATGCAGTAGAAGTAGATTCAGATATTAAACTGTTTTACCACTTTTCTTATTTAAACATTTCTAATGGGATTACAACAGAGGCCATTGCACTTAGACAGGAATAAAGCAACTTCTGACCTCTGCCCATGCATGTAGGAAGTAAGATATTGTCTGCTATGCAGTTATTACAAGTAATAAATTGATGATACAAACTATCCAGCAGGAGTGAGGGACTAGAGAGACAAAGCAATAACATAGCAGGATTTTGGCAATTTTAACCTTTCAGGAGCAGCATAGCAGCTGACCATGTACCCAATACAGTAACCTGAAACAGTACAATAATATAGCCAGGGAGAAGTGAATCTCTAACCCAGCAAAAGTGAAGCCATGACTTAAACCTTGACATAAATTTTTGTAAGCCAACTTGTGCTGCTTGTTAGCAAAAAACTAAATCTTTCGTCCGCCATGGTAATTCTGCCCAGCAGATTGTATATCATGGAAAATCAGCTCAGTGGAAGCCAATCCAAACTGCTTGTGGCTTGAATTATATTTTATAGAAATCAAGCTGCCCAAAATGCTATGAAAAAAATGTGGTTCTGTGGCCCCTGATCAAAAAAGTGTGATAGAGCTGATTATTCACTTACTTTACATTTTCAAAAAGAAGTATTCATACAGTGCAAACTGTCTGCTGTGCGTACAGTGAGAGATGAAGCAACCAGTCCCTTAAACCTCTTCTGTAACTGAGCAACCAGTAGTGGTAGATGTTTATGTTTTGAGTCCATAATGCACCCTGACAAGGGAGGTCACTGAATGGAGACAGGCAGAAATAAAATTAAAATTGAATAAAAACAACAGAAGCCCTGGGACAAAGTTGCAGCATTCTATTTTTATTTTTGAGACATGTGGGCTCACTGGGATTTTCTGAATGTCTCTCACTGAAGTTGCATATTAAGTACCTTGAAAGCAAATGATGCAGCAAAGGAGGGAGTTGGCTACTTGCTGTGCACTGAGAAGAGATTTCTCATTTCATCCATCATTCACAATGTGCTGCAGTACTTCCAGAACTACTGAATTTATCTAATCTAGGATGGAATAAGACCAAGTGCTCCATTTGCAATGTGTTCTCTGCTCTGAACTGACTGAATATGATAAGGTGGTTTGTAATTGCTGGGTTTAGTAGCATAGTTTAATCCTATAGATTTAATATTGTGTGGCTGTGCACTCTGCTTTTTAGGATACATGGAATTATCAGCTTTCAGAAATCAAGAATTGGTTATTTATAAATCACAAGACTGACTTACATATCAGACTCAAGGGGCTTTTTGCCTTTTGTTTCCTGTAAATGTAGATTGTACTCTACCTGTAAGTACATCATTAGAACTGCACTTTAAGAACTGCTATCCAGCTTCTCCATTTCCCACAGTGATCCCACAGAATTATGTTAATGGATTTATGGCTTTCCAGGTCATCCCACATCTGACTATCCATGCAACAGAGAGCAGGCTGTATAATTATTTACTCAGAGTAGCAGGAAAAAAATGCAGCTAAGTCTTGCTAGCTTACCAATAGTTGGCCAGCCTTGGGACCTAGGGATGGATGAGCTGATCTCTCAAGACCTTTCCTGATTCAGCATCCATTGTGTTATGATTTAAGAAGCTGGAGATTTTAAAAAAATTGAGGCTCTTGGTAAAATCCCAAGATGTTGATGAATTTGGCAGTGTACCTCTTCTCTCTTTCTGTTCACCACTTAATTGCAGTTAATTTAAATTCCATAATCAAATTATTAAAATAGCTTTCATTTGTCATCTTCTTAAATACACTTCTGATCTTTGCTGTTGAAATGTATCAGTGTGTGTGCTTGGAGAGGTACAATCATCTGTAGTGCCCAAAATTATAGAATTGTAGAATAGTTTGAATTGGAAGGGACCTTTAAATGTCGTCTAGTCCATCACCTGTACAAGAAGGAGGGATGCCTTCAACTAGATCAGGTCACTCAGAGCCGTGTCCAACCTGACTGTGAATGTGTCCTGGGATGGAGCCACGGTCAGGTACAGTCTGGCAGCCACAACAGGTTCTTACACCTGAAGGAATTGCATCAATCCCTGTAGTTTGCTCTACGTCAGTGTGTGCCCACTCCCTGGATTGTTTAGGTTATGGACAGACAGAACTTTGGCTTCTTTGGTGGTTTAGAAAAGAATCTACAAATTGAGATGGTGGGGGGGGGGAGGGGAGGAACTATGAGGACTACATTGTGTATATCCCCTTTTTGTTACCTCTTCTTGGAGGAGATTTTGGGGCCTATGTCACAGACTGGTTTCCACCATTCATGTGAAGTACCTCTAAAAATAGCTTTGTAGCACTTGCAGCCTATTGCAGCAGACATTGTTTTATGTTTTAGTGTCTGGCTGACTCCAGCTGTCACATCAGCCTGAGCTTTGAAAATTATTATTCCATGTGGATTTTGTGCTCCCCTGTTAGGACAGTGTCTGTACAAACCCAAAGTATGGGCAGCAAGTGTCCTAGGTTACAATATAGATGTATTTAAGTATTCTATTACCACCAGCTGTGGGCCATTAGCTGTTATCGCCTGCTAATGACCCACCCCTGATAACAGACAATGGGCCATCAAGAAACCACCACATGACTCATAGACTTATCTCATCCTATTGTGAGATGCTCCACCCAGGAGGGAGGAGCCAAGCATTCCCACCTGGATATAACCTGCCCTTAGAACTGCCTACCTTAGCCCTGTCTCCTGGGTTACCAGAGGACAAGAGCTACCACTGGACCTTCAGCTGGAAACTAGACCTTCTGTAGGATCATCGCTTCAACTGAACTATTTCATTTGGACTGCTATCACCACCCTAACAGGGTGTCGGGTTGTATCTGACTTTGTCAGTGCGTTTCATTATATTATTTCACTTATTTCTAATTTTTTTTCTATTAATTTTAATCCTGACTGGTGATCTCCCACTGGTTTGTTTTCAAACCAATACAGCAAGGTTATGTCAAGATTTATTTTACAGCAAATTTATTTCTCTGGATGCCTCATGAGATTAAAGTCAAATTTAAAAGAATCATTTTCCAAAACAGAAAGCAAACAATGATTTAGCTAGCCCATACTCCATCATTCACCATTCAGGCTTGGGACAATGGCAGCATTATGTCATTGTCTTAACTGTGAATGTTGCCTCTAAATTTGTATGTTCTAAGGATGGAAAGTGAAGGAGCCTTTCTCCGATAAAAGAAAGGCTGGTTGTCTTTGATAAAGCATAGATAAATGCTTTGATAGTTACTTTTTGATTGCTTTATTGCAAAAAATTTTCAATGAAGCCATGAAAGAAAAAAGATGATCAGCCTAATTGCCTCAAGATGGATATGTAATGCATAAATCTCTTGTTTAATGGATCTAGTAATAGACCACCTGTTTCAGTTGCCTTTTCCCATTCAGAATATGAATGAATGATTCTCTCAAATGTTCATGAAGAGAAAATACAATTGCACCCTCAAAAACTCAGTGATTTTTCTTTTTTTTTTCTTGAGGTTTGTTCATTCCTGTTCTCTGTATCAGCCAATCTCGGTACATTTAAGCTTGGGAAAATAAAAGCCTTTGGTGTGATGTGTAAAGCTTCATGTGTTTGTTGTTTTCCAGTTGTGTTTCAAATGAGAATAGAGAGCCATGTACATTAATAAAACATTGCTAATTCCCCAGAGAGTCAGGCCTGAGTTGCAAGTATTCCTTCATTATGTGGTCAGTGTATATACCCCAGTAGGGATACCATCCCTCTTGCCCAGTTCTGTGTCTTTTGGTATTGGTGTTACTTGTCTCTGATAGGATTCAGTTGTGTTGAGGGTGTTTGGGCTCCACATATTGTAATTCAATATGTATTTAAAATAATAATTAACAAAAAGGACGGCACAACTTTGTGGATATAGGCTTTTCCTTTTTGTGGGCATGTGGAATTCCTGAGCCATTCTAAAGATAGGGGATTTTAGTAAGTAATCTCAGATTTCATCTTGCAGTGTTGGTGTTTTTCATTGGTAATTTTTGGGGGGGAGAGGGTTTGGGTGTTTGGGTGGTTTTTTTTCACATTAAGGATAGCTTAGAATACATTTCCAAAATGCTGAAAGTGCATATATTGCCAGTTACCATGTCCCACTCCTGTGGGTAACTTCTAAGACATGCTAACTTGCTCTCTTTTTAAATTAGGAGCAGCCCAGTTCTGCGGTAACATCCTCCTGTTTTAAGTCCTGGCATGATCACTTTGAGCACATCCAGAAAAGCTGTCTCTGTGGGGTTCTTCCATGTTCCCTGTGGTAACTGTGTTCCAAAGATGTGCATTTTCCTTATGAAAAATCTCTTTTCAAAGCTCAGCCCCACAACAGTTGAAATTTGAGACTCGGAGGGCTTCTCGTATCCAGAGGCTTCATAAGCTCCAGTCAGAGATGAATGAATGAAGCAATCTAGCAGGCATTAAAATGGCAACAAACAGGGAGGGTGGGATGGTAAGAAACAAGCACTCATTTAGAAAAAATTCAAGATATCAAGAACAAAATTAATCAAGCCATCAGGAGATACAAAGATTATTTTTTTTAACATTTACAGAGCCATCACAGGAACCTGGGTAATAAACAAAAAGAAAGAGAATGGCATATTTATGGGCTTAAATTCAACCTGGTCAATAGAAGAGAAATCTGGTAGGAATGATTTGCATGATGGAAGCACTAAAATCCATGTTTATCACCTATTTAAGAGCAGATGAGGGAAGGAGGAGCCATCTGTCAGAAGTGGCGTTTGCAGCTTCTGAGAACCTGGAAGGAGTTTCTGATGGATATGTATCCATCAGTGTTGTAGCCATGAAAGAGCAGGAAGGGGGACGGGATGGTGTCTCTGCAGACCATGGGTTTGCAGTGAGAAAGAAGGTGACCCATTGTGAAGCCTTTCACTGTTAGTTGAGGGCTGGGAGAGCTGTTCCATTGTGTTGCATTTCATCCTCATTGTGGCAAGCTGGAAATCAGGCTTTGTCAGCAATAAAACTTCCCCCTGAAGTACTCTATCCTTAGCAGGTGACTTGTATCTCAGCTTCATCCTGAGAAGCAAAGAGGAATGGACCAGAGCACTAAAAGCTAGTTCAGTTTAACTAGATGTAGAAGGCCTATGATTTGGCAGTCTTGTTTCCGCTTGATATGTGTAAAGCCCAAATGAGTGAAAAAAATTAAATCCAAACCATGAGCAATATTGCCTGATATCAGTTTTATTTATCACTGATGATGTCACAAAATTGTGCCTATGTTTCATCTCTATGTCACAGTCCATGCTACTATATCCAGCCCTCTCCTGCCACTGCCAAAGAGCTTGACTTATGGTAAGTGTACATAATATTTTTGGTCTGATTTTCATGCAACACTGAGATGGTGCCAGCAATCACCATCTTTGTTCCAGTAGCTTCTGCACTACTTCGCTGTGGATGTCAGCTCCACAAAATCATCCAGTGGGATTTTGTGCTCACTCTGCTAAGAGCAGCTTGATTGCCAGGCATGGGGGTGCAAGACAGACAAAAGAGAGAGCCTTCAGTCCCTGCTCTTTCCAAATTGTAGTCAACCAAATGGTAATAGCACTGGGATGCTTTGTTGTAATGAGAAACTCTTTTTTTTTCTCAATTTTGTTGAAAAGTTTCAGCTGTATTGCCTGTTACAAAATTCACATCAAAAATTGCAGCTTTAAAGGAGCCACATTCAGTGTTGACAAGAGTGCTGCGGTAAATCAGCTTGTAGGACATAAAGTTAGAGAACACTTTAGTAAAAGCTCGGCAGCCAAGAGTCAGGAAGGCTTTGCTCTGGAGTTACATTGAAATGAGACAGTACATAGTGACACAGATGTACCAGACAGCAGGTACTTCAGTACAGCAAAATCAGCATGTCCTTGAGACTGTAAAAAGGATGTAAAAATGATGAGGGAGTCTGCTTGGGAAGCACTTCAGGAGAGCTACTGTGGCCAGAAGGAATAATACAATCCCTAGGGAATACACTCAGGTGGGGTTGGAGAAATGCTATTTCTGGATCTGGCATCTTGATGGGATCCTTGCAGCAGTCAATCTCCAGGTCTGGCTGTTAGCACTTCAGGAAGCTCACTGTGAGAAGGACAATTTGGGACGCCCACAAGAAAGGATAAAGATCTGGGAAGAGTTAAAGAATCTCTGCTGTGTTCAACACAGTGCCACATGGCTTAGTCTGTGAGTTACATATAGAGGGAATTGGGATTGGTGATGGAGCGCTCTCGTGTCTATCAAGCTGAAGTATGTAACAAGGAGTGATTACGTTGTTTTGATACTATGAGTGTATCCCATACTTACAGCACAGGCTTTTTCCAAGGGAGGTAATAAAGAAATGCAGCAGCTTATCAGCTTGTGGCTCTCCATCAGTGATGATTCTTCAATCACGAACTGGACTTGGCCCAATTAAAGATGTGCTGCTGTCTGACTTCCTCTTGTGGCTTGTGGAATGAGACCTCAGAGTGGAAGATCAGTGGGCCCTTCTGCCTCTGTCCTCTCCAAAAAGCTGGATGTCCAATGTTAAACTCTTGAACCTGAAGTTATATAAATAACTTAATTTTAAAACCCTTTCAAAGTCAAAAGGATCTGAGCCTTGGTACATAGCCAGAGTGAAATTTCTAGTCTATAATTGTTAATTATGTGTGAATGCACCATTATTTACAAGTACACTCTGTAGAGGACCAGTACATGAGAGAAAATAGCCTAGTTCAGGATAAAATGCGCTATTTCTAATAACTGGTCAAGCCAGAATGTGTTCAAGATGTAGACACCAGAGTCCTGGGGATTGTCTTGCTCCTGAACAAAACAGTGCTCATATACCGTAGGGCTCCCACCCCAAAATCTCTCCTGAACCTCCAGTTTTGTTTGCTGCAGGCTAACTTGTAATAGTGGGGAATCTGGGAGATACACCTGCATGGCAAAGGTATGATTTAATAAGTTTCAGGATTTTTAAAAATTGAAATAGTTATGCCAGAGCACTCCCTGCTATATAGTTATGCTAATATAAAGGTATCTTATATTACAAAATACTTTCTTGTTCTTAGTGTTGATTGTCTGTGCCTGTACGTGCAGATTCTGTGGTAACATACAGTTTTAATAAACCCCTTTGATAGTCTGAGTTTACACAGAACAAATATCAGATTATGCTTACTTTTTACCAACTCTATTTCTGGTTTTATTTCTCTATAAATAGAGCTAAGCTCTAGTTACATATTCCTAAATGCCTGAAAAGAGAGATTTGATTCCAGAAGCTATTGTTGTAATGCAGTTAGCTCTGATTTTTCTGCTAGCAAATTCCATTTTGAATCATGTTAATGTAGGAGAGTAAAACACACTGTGAAAGT
Organism: Rhagologus leucostigma; assembly: GCA_013397725.1. NCBI lineage: Eukaryota > Metazoa > Chordata > Aves > Passeriformes > Rhagologus > Rhagologus leucostigma. The sequence goes on along the minus strand of VZTD01000432.1, from coordinate 91,784 downwards.
TAGCTGTTTCTGGTGTTCAGAAGAACCTGCTATTTTCATTCGTTCTCTGTTTTATGAAGGAATAAGTCTAAACCCAAAGTTTATTTAGCTATTCCCAAGGAAATGGAAGTGCATAGTCTGATTCTACCTCTTTCAAGAGAAAAGTAATATCTAAAGCTTGTGGTTTGACTAGGAGCCTGCAAAGCCTTATCCTGTTGAGTGAATCTCAAGTTCGGTCTGTATTACCTGAAAGATGAGTTCATCAATAGCTGTACCAGAAATGGATGTGTTCATTGCACCTGATAGTTTTACCATCATCTGCAGATTCAGGTGCTGAGATACCCTGATAAAATGAAAACAGATGCTCATAGGTTTTTTATCTGTTCTTTCCTTGTTTAGTTCCTTGAATTTTAATTGTTGCATTTTAGGCTGTGGCTTTTTTTAACATAATGTAGTGTAATGCGTGTTTCATGTGTCTGCAGGCAAGATGCTTTTCCCCAAGTTCTCAGAGGTAAGGAGCCAAATTTTCAAAGGTATTGGAAATTGCCAGGGAAATAATAAATCTGGGCATGGTATTTTATCTAGGGCTGCTAATGACCCATTTTATTGGCTTCAAGTGAACTTTCCCCAAGGCAAATTATGCTTTTCCAACCAGCCCTCTCCTGCTTCCCAACAGTCCCATCTGTGGCAGAAAATGATGGAAACTGTAGTAGAGCCATTGCCTTATTCAAACATCTCATCCCTTTGCCTGCAATGTGCTGTCATTGTGTATTCAAACAAAAGGGCTAACCAAATTGTTATTAAGAATAAATTAGAGCAATTATGTGTTATGTAGACCCAGAAAATCCTACATCCGTTCTGTATTCACCATGAATTGTATGATTTAATGGAATTCTATCTATCCAAAAAAGGAAGAACCAGTTAGTGATGAGGAACTAAAGCTTAGTAATTATGTACAATCAAATGTTTAACAGTCTTGAAAGGGATTTCATATAACTTGCAGCTCCAACCATAAAGACAATATCTACTCAGCCATATGCTCTTCATAGTTGCTGTTCTGTTCACTTTTATTTGCACCACTCTGTTTACCTGGATTAGTTTCCATGTGCTACTCAGAGACGGATTCACACAAAGAATTCATAATGCTAGTGTTAATACATATAAATGTCTCAAAAAAATAATCGTGATGTTTTAGAAATTGTGAAAATGGAGTTGGGGGATTTGTCCTTTTCCAGGGACTCTAAGAAGGGTTCTGAACACAGGCTCTCCTATCACTTAACTATTCTGTGAACAGCCTGTGAAAGGTAGGGAAATGAGAGTGACGGTTACAGCAGGAGGAGAGAAAGGAAGAGATGTGAGGAAATACAATAAAAAGTGGAGCAGAGGCTGAAGGGAAGGAAGGAAAAAGCTGTCTGGGGGAAAAAGAAAAGAAATGTCAAAAAGACAGAAGGAGAGAAACAGAAAACTGCAGAAAGCAATCACTTATCAGCAAGAAGAAAAGCAGTATGAAAACATTCTGGTGGAGAAGAAAGGATCTTTTTTAAAAGGAAAAAAAAAGAAAAAGTCAGAGTCTTAGAGAAGTATCTCTACCTAGCATCCAGCCTCAGGAGAGCTGTTCTAAAATAGAGGATACATCACTTCTCCTGGCCATTTACTCAGATGTATGTTTTATTAAACTCTGAATAATTTCCTCACACTCTATTCAAACACTGGCATCTATGCTTGCTACTCCCTGAAACCTGGCAGGATTTCTTGGATACTGACAGCAGATCCTGACTCTACTTCTGTTACATATTTATGGTTAAGTGTGTGTGACTTGGTTAATCTGTACTGGCTGTATGTGAAGGGATAAGGCTATACATCCACATGGATCTTCAGGACTACACAACTGTGCCAAAAGCAAGGCAGCAAGCGCGTGTGTGGTTGGGTTGTGTAACCCTTCCAAAGGAGTACAAATTCTGTCTCCAGTTCTTCGCCCTGAATCATGCAGTATTGGAGTTATCATTGATTATTGCCAGTGAAGTTGAGCATATGGGCTTAAAAGAGTTCTAAATGAGTTTGTTTTCTCTTGTTGTTACCTATCTCATACATACAACCAGGCAGCATAAGGCACTTGATTCTCTTCACCAATCCCTTGTGTACAATACTGAAAGAATTCAAAGCAGTGCATATTTTAGCTGTCCTTTAGAGATTAATTATTGTTTATGCTTCATGCAGACACTTGGAAACAGATTTCTGCGTATATATCATATTTTGCTTGCAAGTAAGTGTTTAAAGCCACAGTTACATGAGATTTAAATCTAAATTATCCTGCATTTTTTTAAACCTGAGATGAGTTTTTAATTAGTTTATAACAGTAAATCTGAAGCGAATGAGGGAGATACTATGAACTTACCTTCTTAACCATTTCAAAATCATCTCTTAACTGTAGAAAAAAGTCAATATTCAGAGAAATGTCCTTTTAAGTGGACATGCCCACAACCCTGTAAACATTTTGGGTAAGAGTTCATGAAATTCAGTCAGGTGTTCTTCTCACCCTTATTTAGGCTGAGAATTCAGTGTTGAAGGTGAAATATTGGTTCTGTAGAAGGGAAATGGAATACCAAAGGGAAAGGTACCAATGGAATAAACATTTTATTTCACTGTGTATCCCTATGGACAACTGAGCAACAGAATTCTGCTTTTGGGCAGAGAATAGGTCAGCATACACAGCCTCATCACTGTCTCACATGCATCTATTCATCTATATATGCTTTGCCTTGGAAAGTTCTGCATTCATATATTGCATTTCTACAGCGAGGTTAACAACTGTCCTTTTTTTTCGCCCCTCATTTCCTTAAGTGCAGATAGTGATTAAGGAAACTGTATGGATAAATCACAAAAAAAATCTTCTGTTCCTCTGCCTTGATAGGGAAAGTCACTGCAAAGCCTTTTTTTTCTTATGTACAGTCTTGTGTCATCTGCGTCTTTTCCTTACTGTTATCTCTTTTTCTGTGTCACTTATTAAAAATTCTGACTTTCAAACTGCTCCATAAATTTCTTTAAACATCTCCTGACTCAATAAAAAAGCAAGGAAGGGATTAAATTGAATGCTCAAGCTTCATTCCATCGTCTCACAAAAGCATTCAGATAAACTATGAAATAAATCTTTCTGTCCTGTCAGGTCATTTCAATAGCTCTGATATTATTTATGGTCTCATCTGTATAATCCTTACTCAGAAGTAATCGGAAAGTTCCCCTCAGTCAGCTTGCATGTTCTTTAGAAGGGGAAAGTGCAAATGCTTTTGCTTAACTTCAGCTCAGATAAGGGACAGGGATCACAATAGTAGGAGTACATGGTTATTCTCAAACAATATTAATGTTCAATTAAATGAAAAATTCTGGAGATGCTTCACCCCATTTCAGTTCTGTAGTATCACAGCTGTAAGTGGGCTGCTGCTGCATGAGCTTTTGTAGAAAAGGATTCTGATTTCCATTGTAATCATGGAGCTGTGGGAAACGAGGCCCATTGGGTATGTGTGGCTCCCAGTTTGCTTTGAGGTGTGAGATTTCAAAGGGCTTGGGTAAGGGAGAGTGGATTTGGTTGGCTTTTGCTGTATGAGCAAGTTTTTTTGAGGGAGAGGCATAATTCCAGAGCAGCTGAGAATCCAGAGGACAGCGTAAGAGAAAGGAGAAGAATAGGAAACCTGGTCTGTTTATTTTTGACCTTCGGTGTTGGTGCCTCCTAACCCAGACTTGGGTTTAACCAGAGGCCATTGTTTGATTTTCACCCAAAAGGTGACGTCCATCCACGCACTCCAGGGGAAGCTTGTGCCAAAATCAGCTGCTGACTTCCCCATCCCCTGCAGGCTTCACATCGGAGGCAGCACTGGGCCAGGACACAACTCTCAGCTGCAAAGAGGGCTTTAAAAGCAAATGTCTGGCTATAAATGAACCTTTGGAAAACTATTGGCATGGGATCCGTGCCACAGCACATCAATATACCAAAAAAAGGAGAGGAGTTTGCAAACATCATTGAGCTCTGTTCTGAGTGCTTTCCCTTTCCCTTCTGAGGAGGCTTTGAACAGCTTCTGGTGGAAGAAAGTGATATTGGGTTTACTGATAGTCTTTAAAGGCTTGAGAAACATGGTTTAGAGAACTGCACAATTACTCCGTAAATTATGTGTACTAAGATTATGTGAATTTCTAAATACAGGTGTCCCAGTTTGAGACAAATTCGGAGGAACATCCAAAATGAATGTCCTCTGATAGAAGGCAGGTTACAGCCACCTCTCCCCCACAGGTTCGGGAAAAAATTCCTTAGAAGAAAAGTGAAAAAAACTTTATTTAACAAGTAAAGTGCACGCAGGCATGGAAAAAAGAATAAATAATAAAACCTCTTGCTCTGGAGAGAACCTGAGTAGATTTCAGAGTCCTTTGTGGGTGTGGCTTTCTCCTTTCCAGAGCCGGGGTTCGGTGTGGGCCCCTCCGGGCCAACAGTGTGAGGTCTCCTTATGATGTTCTGGTGGGCGACCCAGATGGGACTCAAACCCACAATCCCCAGGCTTCAGATTTTTTCAATCCCCCATTACATAACTTGGCATCATTGAGTTCAATACTTTAGCAGCATGAGAATAATCATTGTCTTTAAAAATAAGGCTTTGCTGCGGGTGATATTTGGAAAACAGATATGTTCTTCTTCTGGACTAGTGAATACCCATACTTACAGCAGATATTCTCCTCCGTGCCTAAGAGAATTATTATGGGCTGCTGCAAGAAAGACTTTCATTGTTTTTAAATGTAGATGTCGTTCCTGTGAATACTTTAAAAATTGAATCTCATCACATCTGTTTCATGCAGTTTAGAACACTGTTAGGCAGCTTTGCAGCAGGTGTTTGCTGATTTTTTTGCTTGTGTTTCAGTTGTCCCAGTTTGATTCTATTGGAAAATCTTTTGGTTTGATGTCATCCCATACATTGTGCTGCTGTCATGGTTTTGACTGGCTGAGATGCCATGGTGCCTATTAAGCTCCATAAAGGCAGAAGTTAGAATCCCTCAGCATAATCTTAGCTCCTAACTCTTTTCTAAGCGATTTACAAACAAACATAATATCATTTGTCATGTATATTACAATCTAGCAGATCATGAAAGAGAGATATCATAATTTAAGATATTAAGAGAGACTGTCATAATTTACACTGCAGTTCTAAGTTAATTTTCTGGACAATGAACATATGGAGTGTTCATATGCTTCTGTTTACTGGGTTTGATAACACAGATTTATGAGGGGGGATCTTGGGTGTTAGTTACTTGGTGATACCCTATTTTGCACCATTCTGTTTTAAACAGTGTAGTTCCCTACTTTGCCATGTAATAAATCAGATCCTGCCACTGTTACTCTGGCAGAATCCCACAGTATTATGCTTAAAAAGGTCATGCACATACCAAAAGATAGGTTTGGGGTGGATACATGGCTCTGTGGAAGAGCCTGCCAGCTGTTAGTGATTTTGAGGGCATGCCAGTGCCTTGCCTGCTCAGACATGACATGTTTCTCACTGAGCACTTCTCTACTTCCATGCCCTGACTGAAGAACAGTCCCTTTGATGACAGTGGGATTCAGGTCAGCCTTCGGATTATGTCAACATGAGTCAGAATTTTGTCCTATAAATAAAAGGCTCATCCTTTATTTCAAAACTAAGTGGAAACATTGAGTATGCACAGCTGCCATTCCTCATTTAATTTCTCCCATTTACTTCACAGTGACCATTAATTACATAGCTCCTGTTCTCTTCTCTGGCATCTATTTTCCAGTGTTTCGCGTGAAAGTGGTAGATAATACAGTATGTGTGTCTCCTTGGAGATTTGGCTCTTCGGAGAGCAGAGTTGCAAAGTGATTTAGTGATAATCCATATTGTTTTGAATAGCTTATGACATTGGTGAAAATACTTGTTATGTTTTCATAGAAAACTGCTGCAGGTTTCAAGCAAGTGTTGAAATTCTAACAGTCCTATGCAAACTGTAAGGAGTTGTGCTGGCAGTGGGAATAACTGCTTCATGGCACTCATTATTTTCTGGTTTACACTCTGTTCATTTTAAGATCACAGAGTATGATGTCAGTGTTAGTGAGGTGAGACCACTCTGAAGGAGCCCCAGTTCTGTCAGTTGTGAAACATCTGAAGCTCCACTCGATGGCAAAAGGTCACATCCCAATGAAATTCCTTTACTTGGACACACTTTTTGTGCCCATAAGAAGATGAAGAAACCTTTGAATCCATATTCAGAGCATTTTAATGGAACTAAGACATAACTGCTACACTGCTGCTGTGCCATTGCTGCCAAGGGTGGCGTGGTAGAGCTGGGATTCCTGCTGAGGACCTGGCCCTTTTCTCTGACTTGGTACAGCTGGATCTGCAGACAATGGAATTCCTTGGAGAAGGGAATGATAGATTTCTGGAATGATGTAATGAGTAAGGCACGGACTCAGACCAGCAGGGAATCTGAGATGTTTATTCAAAGAAACGAGCTGGTTTTATACACTTCTTCGAGACACAGTATTTCCTTATATGGTATTTTTTCACTAAGCGACCTATCACACATTGCCAGGTCAGTAACGCACTTTCTTCATGTCCTTACATGGGGGTGATCACATGCTGCCCCTCCATGAGGCAGCTTCCAGCAGGCTCCTCTCCAAAGGGCTCTGCTGTGTGGCATCTCCTCCCCCAAGGTCAGGCAGAGACAAGCTTCTTTGTCCTGTCATGGAGTTCTGCAGGAACATCCCAAAGCCTGCAGCTCAACTCCATCCTATCTCTTCCCACACTGGAACTGTCTTTGAACCATCTGAAATTTCCAACAATGGCTCTTGGAAAAGGCACAAACAGACCATGTGAATGTAGAAGTGCAGCCAACTCACAGGATAATTATGCCTGTGGCTTGACTACCACGCTTTATTAGCCTGAAGGATCAAAGGAGACTGCTGAACGACTTTCAAGGAATCAACTATATCAATAACTAGCTGCTGACACCATTGATGTTCCAGCAAGCTGATGTGACAAGTAACAATAAGTTTTGGCTATAATGAGAAAAGGCAAAGGCAAACTACTGATGTGTCACTTTGATCTTATTTTAACAAGGTGCAAAATGCTTGGAGATTGGACCCACCATGTCGTAAAAACGAGACAACTCGCTCTTGTCGTCCAAAATAATGATGTTTATTAGACAACAAAAGCAAAAAACAAAAACGGGATCCTTAAAAATAAAAGTAGGTAAAAAGAACCGGGAACGCGGAGAATTAGATGCCTGGACTACTGGACGGTAGTCCAAGACGGGGAGCTGTACTGCTCCGAGGGGAAAACCTCTAATAAGTAGAGATTTCCAGTAAAAATATTATAAGCTCCAGAAGAGTAACAGGCCAGGCTCCTCGGCACCAGGCTTCCTAACCGCTGTTCGGCTAAAAAGTAGGGCTCCACCCCGTGCAGGGCTTTTTATAGGGTAGTGGCTCCTCGTCTAGGGGTGTCGGTGATTGGTGGTATTTAATGGTGAGGTCACCTTCCCCAGCCAATAGATGGAAACGGCGGGAAAGTGCCTCATTAGTATTCCTGGTTTCCATGGAGCCCAGTTGCAGGGATGGCAGGTTGGTGTTATTTTTAGAAACTGTCAGTTAGGAAGCCCTGCTAAGTTAGCCTGGTCCTGAAACTTATATTTAAATAAAACATAAATTATATAAAGAAAAACGTGTCTTTTTGCAATTAATAATAAACTTCATCATGTACCAACATTACATTAACTGTACAGAACTCTTTGGAACACTTTAACTTATAAACTTAGAAAACATGTGTAACCATTAAAATCTTAAAAAGGTGGGATAAATGACCACTCCAGGGGAATGCTCGGGGTCAGCTGGCCAGTTTTGGAGTGATCAGGGAGAGAAGCCACTCCATGGGGATGCTCGGGGTCAGCTCAGCTCGTCTGGAGTGGCTTTTGATTTTTAACATTAACTTAACATTAACCCAACTTATAATAACATTAACATTAATTAACTAACTCGTCAAAATTAAACAATTAGTATGCAAAGACCAACTCTTAATTTCTGTTTATGACACACCATAATGCTTGTAAGTACTTATCTTAATGTGAAGTTTATGGAAGTCATCAGTACCATTAGTTGAGAAAGCTAGAGATGTCTGTTTGACTTGTTTCAGAAAGAGATTTTGTGCAGCATAAAACCACCCCAGCCTCTTGAGCCATCCTCTTGTGTGAAACCTCTGCCTTCTCCATAAAAGGGATCCTCCTACTTCTGTGCTTCTCATGGCTTTGTGGAGTGGACAGGTCTTGATTTTGGTTTTCTGGTAGTGGTTATAACTAGCACACCAAAGACCTGGGCTCCAACATCCCAACTTACGAACGCATTAGTGAAAATTTATAGGGTGTACTAGTTTGAAAGCAAACCAGTGGGAGATTCCAATCTAATAGGAAAACTAAAATAAAGGCAATAGTACAGAAACACTGGCTTAAACTAACAGAGTCAGAATGTGACCTGACTACCTGGTCAGGGTAGTGGTAGCAGTAAAATTAAATGGTGGCTGCAGTCCTTGTTGGAGTGATGGATGTGGTTTTTGTCGAAGTGGTGATCCTGTGCAAAGATCTGGTCCTTCTTCAGTGGTGGTTGTCAAGCTCTTGTCCTCTGGGAATCCAGTGGTAGTGCTGCTTTGGTGTTCCAAACCTCATATTATATCCAGGTAGGAATGTTTGGTTCCTCCCCCTGGGTGGAGCATCTCACAATGGGATGATGTAATTCTGTGAGTCATGCTGTGAGACCTTGATGGCCCATTAACGGAGATGGCCTCCTCGGGGTGGTAGCTGCTTCTCCGCAGGGAGTTATAAGGGCTGACTCATGGAGAAGATTAAGAATACTGCCCCACCTGTTTTAACAGCTTATGAAGATGGTAATAGAATACATACTTTTGGTTACATCTTACATTGTAACCTAAGACAGAGCGAGTGGATCTGTGGCATACTGTGAAAACAGCCTGAGTTTGGAGACTGCCTTAGCCACAGCAGATGCTTGAGCAGATGCTTGAATAGATACTACTGAGTTTTTGTGTTAAAGATAATTTGAAATATTAATGCACTGCATAAAACTGGCATCATATTTCACTGTATTCCTTGTACCAAAATAGATTCCCTTCAGCATTAAAGTGGTAATCTCAGAGGTATTTGTTATTTCCAAAGAATTAATGATCATTTAGTCAGCTAACAGCCCAAGGCAAAGCAGAATGGTTTAACATTGTGCCAAGTGGTAGCTTCTTGTAGGAATCACTGCTTTCAAAGAATTGGCATTATGCAAAATGCTTTCAGGATGTGCCAGTCAGCTCAGTGGTTTATGCTACTAATAGTCTGCTTGTTCAAATCATTTACCCTGGTGATTTAGATGCTGCAAGTTACATTTACAAATCTAATCGCTGCTTATAGATGAACCAGTAACTATCCAACCAGTAAGTATATGAGCTTACTCTCAATCAAGAAAACCCTGGGGTATGTGTGGTTGATGTTAGAAAACATGCCTGAGGACTAAGTCCTGTAGATAAATTGAGCCTCCTGAGTAGATTTTTTGGAAAGCTTTCACAGAGAGCAGCAGAAGTTACTCTTGTGTATCTTTGTGGGTAGTGTCAGGACTGTTGCAGAACACATTGATGTGCTTTATTCAGACAGAACTTTGAAAGCTTCAAAGTGTTTAGAAATTTCATTTTGAAACACCTCCAAGCCACAGAGATGTATTATTTCTATATATTGCAGCATCACTGGGAACACTACAGCTGGAGAATACCATCAGACCTTGAAAGTTAAAACACTGTTCAGAAATACTGCGGCTGCCTGATCTAGAGCCCTATTTCTACTCACAGAACACCAGCTCAGTTCACACTCACATGAATATAGAGTTACATCACTTATTATCTGCCTTTATCTAAAAACTGCAAATGGAATATTGCTTGTGCTGTCAGATAACCGTTCAAAACATGACTTACCGAACTCAGAACTATTTCTTTGTGTCTGCTGAAGCCCAGCTCTATGTGACTCCTGCAGCCCAGATTCACATCTCTTCATAATTTTCCCTCATGTTCTGTGGCTTGAGTTTGTTGGGTTTTTTTCTGGTCTCCACAGATGTGGTATGGACAGTTGGTGTAAAATCAATGCCATCAACATGTTTGCACTGATAGTGAAGATGACATATCATACATTCATAGCTGTCTGAGTTGAAGTCCACATCTGGCATTTGCAAACCAGGACAAATTCATTGCTTTGAATTTGTTAAACTTGTTTATGACCTGTGAGGGTAAAAGAACCATTTTTGCAGAACATGGCTCATTTCCTCAGCTCTCAGCCTTGGGAGCAAAAGTATATCCTGGCTCATTTGACAGGACAAGGACTGTCCGGCGTGACCTGTCAGTGATAAATAGATTCTCATTCCCCCACAACAGGGCTGGAATGAGTCCTGGACTGTTTTTTTCCATATGTGACTGAACATGAAATCTTACACTTTTGTTACTGGATCTTTCCAGCTGTAGCATATTTGTCTTATGCTTTGTGGGTCTTCACCTTCACAAAATGGTGCTAGAATGTGGTAGTACACTTTCTGCTTTATAAGCAGAGCTCATACTGTTTTTTTATTAAGGTGGTTGTATATACTCCACTATAAAACATTGATTTTATTTGAATTTGGGTAAAATATAACCTCTGAACTCAAATTTCCCATTCTGGGGGAATATGCCTTGAACAATTAATTTAAATTCAGTCAACTCACATGTATCTGAGACCAACGCAAAATCGAACATTCTGTCCAACTATGGCTTTGTAAACAAAAACTGGATAGTTTGGAGAGGAAGGTTAACACAGATTTCAGGAGTGTGTTATTTGGCATTGCCGAGAATACCTGTTCAATTTGACCAAATTACAAACCTTCACAGTGCAGGTAAACATCCAGCCTCTCACAGGTATTTGTTGTTATTATTTGGGGCTTTCCTCCATGGACACACAGTTGGATCCAGCTGTCCAGGCAGAGACAGGTTGTGCTCTGGGACACAGACAGCTCTGTTTCCTCCAGGTGATGTGGGGACTGGACAGAAAACAGGTTTAAACCTTTGCTTTCGTGCTGTCTGTAGAAAATTTTTCATCCCATCATCTGACCTATGGAGAGGATAGAAAACAGCCTGTGTGAGGTGACAGTGATCTCACCCGTGGGCCTGTTGTCTGGAGCCAGATAGTCTCCTTTGAAGACTTGGTGGTCCCAGATAAGGGCAAACTTGGGGATGTTGGCTTCTTTGCCAATGTGAATTTGCTGAATCCCACAAGTGTCTGGGATGTTTCTAGAGTGCTGAGAAAGTATGTGGAGCGTTCCTGTTGGCCACATAAAGAAAATTTTTATGATGAGGAAATGGGCTTGTCTTCATTAAAGGGAAGATAAATCAGCTTAAAAACAGCCTTGAAGTGGAAAAGGGCCAAAAGCCAAAAAATGTTTAAAAGTTGTATTGAGGGCAGACAGCCTTGTATTTATATAGTTGAACAAATTCCACAGCTACACAGTAGTTGTTAATCCTGAGCTGGATTATCTCTTTTTTCAAAAGCACTCCTTCTGTGGCTGCTGCTTACAGCTGCATCCTGACCCTGGCTGTGCCCCAGCGTGGGCATCTCTCCTGCTCCGCAAACACCTCCTGGGCAGGAAGGAGCCTGGCCAGCAGCACAGGATAGAGTAGTCCATCCTCCCTTCCCAGTAAATGCTGATCATTACCCTGAGTCAGAGCTGCTTGTAAACTTCAGTCTGGTATTTGCTATGCAATTATACTTCCTCTAGCTTTTTAAACTGAAATAGGTTTCAAAACCGTTAAATATCTATTCAGTGTTTTGTATTTCAAAACTTTTTTCCATTGCTGTGGCAAGAGCTGCTGTCTTCATCATATTATTAATCTTAGATATTTCCTGTGTGCAAGTGCATCATTTAATTTAAATGTCTAAAGCTTCACTTAGAAGCAGTAGAATTTTATATGGCATCTGTCTTTCCTGCATTTTTATCTTTCAAACATTAGTTGAATCCCATGTGAGTAATTTTTTTTTTTCCTCTCATCTTTTTTTGATTTCAAGTCAGGTAATAATCACCTTTGGGTTTTGTCTTTTCTTAAGTGGGTGCTTTTCATATGAGTGAAGCTGGGGTGTGTAGAAAGGACAGTTTATTATCGCACCAAACCTATTGTGCATTGTTACAGAGTCCTGCCTCTATCGTTCAAGGGAATAACAACAACAGCATGAAGCAGCTCAGCCAAATGAGAAATGGAATTAAAAAAGAAAATAGCTGTAGACATCCAGGAGCTGATTCAGCTCAGGTATCAGAAGTCAACACTACTACTCTGCTCAGGAGGAACTGGTTTTAGCTAATGGTAGTAAAAGGAAACAAAGGACTTTTGAAGTGGGAAAAAGAACTACAGACTCTTATGGGAGAAACTCATAGGCTGAGAGGGATGAAATTTTCAATGCAAATACAGTTGTTGTAGGAGTATGAATATCCGTGATTTTTCAGTGGAAATCAGAGAGTCTTTGGATTTGCATAGGTGCTTTTTAAAAATCCTCTTATAAGGCATTTACATGGAATACAATAGCATCTTCCCTGCAAACTATTTTTTATTTATTGCAATTTAGTAATGTAAGAAAATGTCTTAAAGCAGAGCAACTCAACAGGGTGAGAGGTCAGGTTCCACATCTCCTCACCCAGCCAAAATGGGACTATGAGACTGCAGGGCCCCAAGAAAGCCCCTTATGTTGTAGTTCACCATGCAGAAGTGAGCCTAACACTGTAACTGTGGTCACCAGACAGAGCTGTCTGAACTCTGTGATAATTCTGAGCAGTCTGGCAGAGTCACCGAATTTAGGAAGGTGCATCAGCTGAGATAGCAGCGCACACGGTGATCTGGGTGCACAGTGTTCAACAACCTCAGTGCACTGAGGGCAACCTTCCCCCCTGTACCCAAAAAGGTTCCAAGTCAAGGCCTTTTTGAATGTTTTTGCTACAGATAATCCCTGTAGTAGAGAGCTACAGATTAATTCTACTATTAAGTTGATTTGGTTTGTGTTGAAATGTTGAAAAATACCTGGAGCAAGACTTCATTTTTGCTCCTTTATAGGCAACTTTTAGTGAGACCTAAGAAATCTCCTAATTATGGTATTTGTGCACATGTATGTAGATTTGTACACTGGTGACATCTGCTATTGCCTAATCAGCTTCTAAAGAATAACAACAATAATCACAGGAAATGGATTTAGGAAATCTGTACTTTAAATCTGCTAAGTGTCAAGTTTTGTTATAAAACTACTTGCTGGCTTGTAGGTTTTGTCTTGTTCTTACAAAAAAAGTTAATCATAACCTGAGGCACAATTATACCTTAAATTTGTTTTACTCTGCTCAGACCTATTGACTGAGGAAGTACTTTCATTCTGCTCAAAAATCAAACATTTTTTACTGAGATTCGTAAGCCTTCCTTTGGAGTCTGCATGCTGCTCTTCACCCACTATCTCAGCCACACTGTAAAACTTGAGGCGAAACCTAGTGTAAAGCTGTTGAATATTATGTTTTCCTTGTGAGGGAGAATTACATTACTTTTTTTAAATAGGGCATTTCTGTGTTAAACCCATATTCTCAATATTTAACAGTCCCACAGTGAGTTGGGATCTGTAAGCACTGCCATGGTGCAAAATAACTGTTCCAGTGCTTGCAGTGTCCTGAAAACATCTCACAGGACTGGGATGTCACATGCAGGGGACAGCACACACACAGAGACATGGGCAGAGAAACTGCTGCCCTCTCCATTTTCTAGGAGAGACACAGAATTTTTTGATAGAAGGCAAAACTGGGCTCTACATCTGTTCTTCCTGAGCCTTGTTCCTACGCTTTGGAACAAGGCCTCCCCAGTTCTTGATATTACTGTGTGATGCTGCCTCCTCTACGCAGGAGGAAGTTGGGTTTAAAAGCCTCATTTTTAAAAATAGTTTCTGGGCAGGCCTGACACTGGTGCCACCTAGCTTGTTTGTCCCCAGGTGTTAAATCTGTGCAGCAGACAAAAATAAATAAATAAGTGGAGTCTTTCTGAACTATAAACGTAACCAGCAAATAGATAAGAGTTCAGTGTCCTATAATAGAATGTCTTTTTGCTGACTAGCAGAAACGGAGTGACTCAGCCTGACTGTGTATACACACTGAAATATACTTTTTCAAGTTTGGAGACAAAGGCCTTGACATGCATTTATAAAATTGCCTTTAAAATGCTTGTGAATGAGTTAATCACACAGCCATCTGATTAGACACGAACAGCCTCCCTATTTTTCACATGATTAGGTCATCCCAAGAGAATCACAAAACAAAATAGACACAGATGTGTGTACTAGTTTGAAAACAAACTAGTGAGAGACTCCAAGTCAGAAATACAATTTAATAGGAAAAAAATAAAATAAATGAAATAGTACAAAAAACATCCCACTGACAGAGTCAGAGTACAACCTGACCCCCTGACGGTTGGGGGGTTGGTAGCAGTCCTATTAAATGGTGGCTGCAGTCCTCCTGGTGTGATGGTTCTGTTGAAGCAGTGATTCTGGAGAAGGGTCTGGTCTTCCTCTGAAGGTCCAGTGGTGGTGTAGAAGGGTCTGGTCTTCCTCTGGGAATCCAGTGGAAAAGGCTGCTTGTGCTGTTCCAAAGCCCAGATTATATCCAGGTGGGAATGCTTGGCTCCTTCCCCCTGGGCAGAGCATCTCACAATGGGATGGTGAGTCACAAGGTAAGGCATTGATGGGCCCATTAACAGGAGATAGTCCGGAGGGAGGAGGCAGGGAACACTGCCACACCTGGCTTCAACAGCTCATGAAGATGGCAATAGAATACACTGTAACCTAGGACAATGTGTCATCCAAAAGTGACTAATAAAATGTAGTTGAAAACAGTGCAATTAGGAAACTAGTGCAAGTAGGAAATTGTCAAGCCAATTTCACAACTCTGTGTCCTTCATCTTCCCTGCCAGAGCCTGCTCTTTAGGAAGCTGATGGAAAAAGTTCCCCTTGACTTGCACAGGTCCAGACAGGTCTCTGCTTTCTCCTTGCTCCTTTTCTTTCCCTCCTTGGGCCTGTCTCTAGCTCTGCAGTAGCACTTTGAGCATCTGAGCCTCATGGAGTCTCTTCACTTTCACATGAAGATTGTACTTTCCCATGAGCTCGCTGAAGTGGGAACTGCTGCAGTGGACATATGCGAGAGATTGGATGGCACTTAAAATCTGGAAAAGAAGAGAAATGGCACAACTGGCACACTCACAGATGTGTGTCTCAGTAGCAAGAGCAAGCGCAGAGCTGTACCCTTTCCATAGCCTTGGAGAGGGAACATTTTGTAAAGTACAATAGAGAAGGATCCTTCTCACTTGCAGACTTTCATCTTAACTCCAGCGACGTGAAGTTTTTGATAAGCTGAGATCATTGTCTAGGTGCTTGTAACCTACTAAATGGGCTTTCAATTACAAGCTCAGAGAGTGAGAGGTGTCAAAAGAAACATGATCTTTATAGTTTTCCTGTAGTTTTAATTGTGAGTGGCACCTAGTCTCTAGCAGGCAGCTGTGAGATGCAGTCCTGGGAAAGGAAAAAGCCCCTAGACAGCTGAGAATTAAAAAGAAACACGCAACTCACTTGATTACTGGTGTAATCTTTGAGGTGTCTTTGCAGTCCTAAGAACCTTGTTTTACAGCTGTCAGCTTTAAAGAATGAATGTCATCTTTGCTGAACCTCTTTTTCTAGTGGTGGCTGTTGTCTGGGTAGATAAAAACTACACAGACTGACATAGTTGCTGATATGAAGAGGCTTTCGACGGCTCTCTCACCACTGCTGTAATAAAATGAAGCAGTGCTGAGTCCAGGATATCTTGTAGCAGATTTCTAGTGAGTAAAAAAAGCTGCCCAGACTAAGTCAGGCAAGTTCTAAAAGTTTTTACTGTTTAAAAGATGTTGGTGGAGGAAGAGGTGACTGGTTGGTTGCTACATTGCAATATGTTTTTGTACTAGTGGAAGCCCTGAACTAGGTCTACTCATTCTGAAAATGTGATGAATACTGTTGTGGAAAAGCTTACTGGTTCTAATGTGAAAATACTGGGTACTTCCACTACTGAGCACTTTTATGTGTTTATTCTAACATATCCAGAAGGACTCCCTGACAGGAAAGTGCTTCCCTGCTCAACAAAGGTTGTTAGTATTTATTTAGCTGCTCTCCTCAAAGTGATTTAAAACTGGGCAGACTAAGTTGCTTGAATTGAAAGGACTAACTGTTATTTTACTGAGTGCTGGAATGTGTCAGCCACATGGTGTTTGGCAATAAACATTACTGATTTAGACATCTGTGGACAAAATCAATGGAACACCAAGTATTAATTCACTCAGGTACTTTAACAAATGTACCCTGGGGTTGTTCAATATGCTCTGATTTGCTATAATGATCTTAGAATTAGGGTGGCCCAAACCTTATAAGTGTTATTAATAGCACTGCATTAATATTGTGTGCATGATCAGGAGTTGCTTAATTTAAAGTCATGTTAGAATAATGTAAATGAATTCTTACCATGGTGGCTGATGGCACTCCATGATTCCAGTTTGTCCACACAGTGTGTCACTGTTTTGCAAATTAGGGATTCTGGGATATTGAGTTTTGACGCTGCCAAAATTTACCTCAAAAACACTGAGATTCACTGTAGTTAAATGAATAAGGAGAGAAGCATCCTTCCTGGCTTTTTCTTATTTTCTAACAGCTTTTCTACTTTTTGGAGGTCGGATTTAATTCTTACTTTTCAAAAGGTGACTGAATTCTTATTCTTGCCAGGAATGTAAAAGTAATGGGTTCAGGTCTTAAACATTTGTTCTTCTGTCAAAAACAGCTCCTCTAAAATCATTCCCCCTAGAGAAAAATATGAATAATCTTAAAGAAGAAATCTGTAGGCAGAAAAGAGCTGCTAAATAAGTAGTGCTAAGAAAGAGAAATGGTGAGCTGCAGCCTTCAACAGCTAGAAAAAGTATGTCTTATATAGACACTAACTATGGTTTGCTATTCAAAGAGCTGCAGGGAGAAGAGAGCTAAGGCTACAGAAAAATTATTTCCTCAGAGAGAGAGTCTGCAGGATATAGCTTGTTGCTAGAGTTTAAGGGAAAACTGAAAATTCTCATGTTTGATTCAGAAGTTGCTGAAAAGAAGGAAAAGAATAGCTTTGGATGTAGGGTCTTTTCAAGAACTCATGTGTTAATGTCCTGCTGTTCTTGGGAATAAGGCACTGACCCCTTCCTGACAGACTGTGGTGGGCTTGATCTGATCCTATGGGCATTTAAATAAACCCTTTCCCTGGTTTTACCCAGAGCAAGACCACATCTCGAAGCCAGAGCAGTCATTCTGCATTTGCTTCCTTTGGCCGGAGAAGAACTCAAATCCTATTTAACCCAGTTATTCTGTTGGGCCAGGTTGTGCTGTTCTGATGCCTCCATGTGTGTTCCAGAGCACAGCATGTCAGAGCTGTGTGCTGAGCTTATGTGAACAGGGCTAGGGAGGTGAAGTTACTGGCTGGGCAGTGCTTAAGCAAGAACAGGAATTCAGGTGCTATTTGGGATTTTCTGCATGAATGTGGTGCCTTAACAGAGGACAGAGCCCCGGTGACACTGGTATATAATTAGAGAGGTGGCTCAGAGGTGCCTCAGTACACTAATGACAAATCCTGTAATTGCTGAATACATCCTCCTGGTTGACCAGTAAGGCAGTTTGAGATGGCACATTACAAGAAACCCCCCCAAAACCAGGCTATTAGTAAGAGAAAAACAACTTGCAAAATGCCACAGACAATAAAACCCTTATTTCAAAAGCAGAAAGAGCTTGGGAGTTGATGTGTTCACCTGGAAACTAAGCCAGTGAAGATTTGCATGTTCAAATAAAAATAAATTTAAAATAGCAGAACATTTAAAAGAAGCTTATTTCTATAATAATGCAAAATGTTAAGCACAGATTTACAAGCATAAATAAGAACTCAAGTTACAAAATGGATAGAGACATTGTACCAGCAACATTAAACAGACGAAATAGCAGCAGTCAATCTAATAAATAGTTTTCCTTTGCTGCCTCTGAAGCCAAAGAAATTGTACTGCTTTAGGGACATATTTGAAAATAATTCAGAGAAATATCTGCTCTGCCTTCCTGCCACTGCCAAAATGCACCATCTGAGGTCACAGCACCAAACCACTTTTCACTGTTGCCCTGGCCATTGCACACATGGCAAAATAAGGCTTTTAAAGGGCAGCAAAAATTGTGAGGAAAACGTGATGGCAGCAACCAGGGAATTCATCCTGCTGAAATCAATGGCTGTTTGAATTATAGTTGCTAAATTTATCTGCTTACTCCAAGAATTTCTGGAATTTACTTTCTTTAGTCCAACTTCTTTTTAATCATCTAGTAGCTGGTTTGCCACGCTATTTCCTCCAGAGGAAAAATAACATCTCATCATTGCTCAGGGTGGTGGAAGCACCGATCATTTTGTAGCTCTGCAGGGACGTCTGTTGTTGCATCGCTCAGTCTGTGAGTTAGCGTCAGCAACAGCTCAGGTCAAATCCTCTTGTTCTATTATGGTAAAACCAGCTTGGAATGCTAGTTATGATTATTACCTATTGTCAAACCAAATCCTTTCTTTTTTTCTTCACCCTCAAGTTACCTGGAAATCACCTTTGTGTGAGTTCAGAGGGAGCACAGATAAGAGCTAAGGAGGGATGAGGAGCAGAGTGCTGGTGGTGTGTGTGACGCATCGGGCAATCTATGAATGCTTTGCTGTAATGACAGAGTCAGTAAAACTTGAAATTTTAGGGCTCAGTTTGGCAAAGGTTGTGCTGAAGCCCATTGCTGAATACTTGAGCATATGCTTATATCCCCTGGTAGGCAGCAAATCTGAGTCTTCTAATCTGAGTTTTGTGCTTTGGCAAATGGAGCTGGAGAGCTCATCTTGGGGGCTCAAAAACAAAACACCTTCCTCTTCAGCCAGGGCTTTGAGACACCATTTTATGGTGCAGTTCATTAAATGAACTGCCGGTAAACCTCTTCTTTGTAAATCCATTTGTATGAAAATAAACAAACTTGGATATTTTTTATTATAATTTTTACAATTTCACTACAAACCTGTCTTTTTAAATAGTCTTCTGCTTTCCAAAAACTCAGATGCTAAGAGGTTTTTTGACAGAGAGAATCTGCAGGTGCGTGCAGTACCATGTATTGAAGGAGTACCTCTCCATTTAGAGGGCTCAGTCATGTTTGATGTAGAGTGCTCTTCATTTTATTTAAGTAAATGATAGCTTTGGCTTCTGCAACAAAAGGCTAATTCTGCTCTGCTTGAGGGAGAGAGGAAGACATCTTAATCAGTGCAAAGCACCATTGATCTGTCTCTTGTCATCTGATTCAGTTGTTCCAGAAGTCAATGAGGACCAGGATCACAAGAGTTTATGAGTCAGGAACTGCCTGGAATAGAGGAATTCTTCACTGTCACTCTCAGGTGCTACGATGGAGAGTGTGTTGTGAGAGACCAAGCCTTGTCAGGTCCTGTGGTGGTGTCCTCAGTGGCACCCTTCCTATGCGCATAAGGTGTGAGGGATTTCCATCTGGCACCTGCTGTTGTTCTGCCAGAGCCTGTGCATCACTGAAATCTAGTTTGGGGGGTTGGCATGAGACGTGTTAAGCTTTGTACAGGCTCTTCACCCAGGGGAATGAAAGCACTCCTCTGTGATTTCATGGCAGAACACAGGCTGCAGAAATCGTGGGATGGGGAAGCATCCCATACCCTGTTACTGCAGGAACTCTGCTTTCCAGCAGCTGATTTGAGCATAGTAGGCAGAGAAAGGCCTAAGACATGTTTGAACAGCTTTTATACATAATAATATGGCAAAATGAGTAAGCAATTTTTTTTCCAGCTTATTTTACAGATCTCTTGTGCCAGCTTGCTACAATTCTAGTTGGGGTTTTTTGGTTTGGTTTTGTTTGTTGGGGTGGTGTGGAGTTTTTGTTTATTTATTTATTTGTTTGGGTTTTTTCTACATGGAGCTAATCCAAGTGAAATCAGCTAACACCTTTGGAGACATGACCAGAGCTGGAACATTAGAATATGTTTTATGTTGCAGAGACAATGCTGTTTCATTTAAATTCTTTTCTCCTTTTGCTGTGCCTCATTTAAAAGGAGTGGATGTTTTCTGTTTCAAAACCTGTTCCAAATTTTCCTGATTTTTCTCTCATGTAAAATCACCTCTAAGTCCATAAAGGTTTCATTGGAGAAATTAAAATTGTTCAGGAGAGGTAATTTAAGGACATCCCTACCCATTTACAAAAGCAAAATGGATATGAGTTTAAAAGGTTCCCAATGCAGTGAGGTGCTACATAATATATGTACAGACACAAGTTTTGGATTTGGATATTTTATCATGTTTGCCCCAGGCAGGATACTCAGGTATCCTGAAGAGCTGAAGCAGGTTTTCCCAATATAATGTGTTGAGCTTTCAGGCTTGGGATTTCCTTCTTTTCTGCAGTGACATGTTGTGGATTTTGCCCACACTTGGCAGTAATGTGTCTGTTGCCGATTGACAATGGAGCCAATCTAGAGTAATAATGCAACACATCTGGTGGGCTAAAAGTGAACTGAGCAGCTTTGGGAAGCCCCAAAAGTGGTCCTAAGAGGAACTAGATCCACTCCAGAGAAGAGTGTGAAATTTCCAATCAGAAAATATGGGAAATATCACCGGGGAGGAACTAACAATACTAAATGAGCTATTCTTCACAGCATAATATTAAAAGTTTACTAATATAACCTGTCCCCTCAGCAGCAGCGATTGCAGACATTTTCATGTCTAGGTATTTTAAGTGGTGTCACTATCTGGTAGTAGCATATTTGTCACTAGAAATAATGGGCCCCCTTTGCTGCACTGTAGTGTTTGATGATTAAAGGAAACTATTACATCTGTTTGACACTTGCGGAAGGTCCATGTATGTGGATAAATTTATTTACTGTAAGGTAAGAAAAAAAGGAAGATCATTGCATATTGAAGCTTATTCTGGCTCTCTCAGACTGAGCCTGAGAACTTGTGCCTGTGCAATACTTGCTCTCCAAAGGCATCCCCCAACTGAAAAGTAAAGAAATGCAGAACTCAATGTATTCGATGTACTGTGTTCAAAAGCAGTGCCTTGTTTCCCAAATGAATTTGTCTGGTTTCTGTTCCCAGCCATCAGTTCTTGTGTAATTTCTCTCTCTCTGCTGGACAAGAGAGACTCTAAGTACCCAGTGTTTGTTTTCTCCACACGAAAGTGCTTACACTGTATAAACCAGTCACTTGTCAATCTTCTTTTTTATAAACTAAATGTCTTGAGATTTCTGTAGTCTCACTATATGGAATTTTTCATATTGTCCATGTAGTCAGGGTTTGGGGCTGCTTTCTGTATTTTCTCCAGTTTTTTTTCTAAGGCAAGACATGAACACGCTGTGTACTAACCCAAGGTCTCACAAGTACTGTCTACACTTCCCTGCTTCTTGTTGCCCTCTGGTATTCAAATTTAAGGAATAAGTTTCTATTTTCATACACCTGGAATAATACTGGGAGCTGGTAGGTATGTGTAGATACCTGTGTAACATAATGCAGGTCCTTTCTGGTATTGCAGAGGCATTCCCCTTCCTGCAAGTAGTTTTGTATTTCTTATTTCTAAAGTCCTTGCACCTGGCTAATTAAAATGTAATTAACTGGGCATGGCTTCCCAATGATCCCCATCATTTTAACTGGCTTGTTCTCCTCATGATGTGTCATTCAGCCACAACTTGTCACCTGCAAATGTGTCAGTACATTATCTTGTCGTTGCTTGCAGGTCATGGATGAAAACGGTAGCACAAGTATTGCTTTTTGCAACCCCTCCTATGAAGCACCACACCTCAGGCTCAGTCCTGGCTGACAGCATTCATGCCCATAGCTGACATCCTCTTCCCTGTGATTTGTACAGCTATGTCCACATGTTGTAAACCATTAAAGAGTTCTTTCACAGTCAAGTTTTGCTCTTGGATTTTGCATTTTACTGAAAGAGAGGAAATAGTGGAAGTCCAGATCTTCAGAGCCTCATGTATTTGGGCGCAGAGGTTCTTCACAGTGACGTGAGTAGACAGACCTGTATCATGGTTTTTGAAGATCTCTTATATTCCTGTTGCAGGAGAATGAGTGGGTGACAGATAAGTGAAAGAAGCTCACCAAACATGCCGTAACATAACCCTAGCAAAAGTTACAGAATTTAAGAGTTTTGTTTCACAGCTGGACTGTTAATCTCATTATTATATTGACTTGTCAGAACATGTTAATATAACCAAGTGAAAAATGCTCCTATACACATGCTACTGAATATTTAAAATCAAGAATTAAATGTGACTTTCAAGGCATCTAAGTGATGCTAAATCATGGTGATCTTTAAGGAAGGGTTGGTTACCCTATATGTGTTCTGAGAGTCCCCCTAAATAGAAATCACAGAAAATTCACTTAGAAGTCAATTGAGTAATGAAAAAATATAATGATCTTCTTTTAAATCTCCATTTTTTTGTTGGTATCCTTTTTGTTAGGGTTATTCTTTAAGGATTGAAGTGGAATGGTAATTCTGCACATAAAAAATATAAGCTGAAAATATGGTCAAGAGAACTATGCAGGCAGGAAGAAATTCAGAGATTAAAAACTTTGTTGATAAGACTGTGCTGGGTTTCTGTGCTGTGTCCCTGCAGGTTTAATCCCTGAAGTTAGTAGGAACTTTGTAGCTATGTTCTGTAAGTGATCAGACTTAGCACACAAACGCCCCACTCATACATATGTCATTTATTTTTCTCCATAAATAGTCTGTTTTAAATATTTTTAGATAGCGAGATCCAGGTGTTTAACAACTTCTAAAGCCATCAGTAAAGCAAAATACCCCAAGGTACAAAGGCTCACTGGAGACTAATTTGTTGTTGTCGGTGAGTACAGTCCTTGAAGATTACATTCTCTTTGCTTCCGGCTGAGTAACAACTGGCCAGGTCTCATCTGCCTTACGGATTCCAGTGGGGCCACTGATATGGATGAGCAAGAAGGCTGTGACAGAACACATTTAGATGTAGTGTACAGTTGGGTTTGAGACACTGAAAAAATGTGCCTTCCTCCAGTGGAATAATTCAAACCTATGCATCTTCTCTCTGATGGCGGGAGGAGGTAAGTAATGACACATTCATTGCCATTTGTCTGTGTAGCAGGGGAGTCGAGCCTTTGCCTGGGCAGGGTCCCTGCTTTTGAGCAGCACAGAGCTGAGGCATGTGGTGAGCCAGTCTGGGGCACTGGGAGGCTACAGTGCCTAAGTGAAGATCCTGGGGAAGTCCAGGGTGGACACAGGGAGTGCTACTGCTGGAGGCAGTGCAGATTTAGAGAAGGTTCATACAGAATTAGAGCTAATAAGCCCATCTGGCTGTAAATCATTCTGCTCCACAACTATCCAGGCTTCAGAAGAGCTCCCATCACTCTGTCTTGCTTTGTCCATGAGGCCATGAGATGCATTGATCATCCTTCTGTGCTTTAGTGTCCTTTCTTCAGCGGAAAACTGGAATTGCCACTATTAGTGCATTGTGACTTTCCCAGGTAAAACATACATACACGCATATATTTAGATATTTATTGCTACCTTTCACAGGCAGAGCCATTTGAGATCATTTACCACTAATTTAATCCACAATTCCACACTGGTGGTCCTTTTGGCAATTGGCTGTAACTCTCATGATTGAGTTTCCCTGCCTTCCCCTGCCCCTTGAGTATCAGTGTGTGCCCACGTGATCTGTTGTACATCTGTTTATGCAGGTACCTCAGCACAATGTAGTATCTGTACAAAAAAAGTTATAAATTAAAGGAAACATCAACTCCTTACTGCAGCTGCATTTTCCAGGAAAGTAAATGCAGTGAAATAAATGGTTAATGAGGTTAATTGGCAAGATGGTCCTGGGAATATTCATTATAATTTCACTGAAAGTTGCATGTCCAAATTCCATGTTAGGGTACCCAGGTTCTCCTTTCATCCCATTTAACGTCTTTTTCTAATCAGCCATTAATTAAAATGTCGTAGCTTCCCAGCAATAACGCAGCAGTGGTTTGATCCAGCCCCACTCTTGTAGGAAATGTGCAAGATGGGTCAGCCAAGTGTTTGGTTCAGGTCAGTGCTGGCCCATGCTCGCCCCATCCCAGCGCGTCAAGGGCGGCTAGAAGCAGCATGAATAATTCAGGGCACCACAGGACTGTGATGGGAACTTTTCCGGATGGTGGACAGATGGAGAGTAGGGAGCACGCGAGAGAGCCGTGCCAAGGCTGGGACTTGGTTGCCAAATCTCTTGCAAAGTAGGGCTGTGCAGCTGAAATAGAGACATGAATTATAGTTTTTTAATGTTCATTAAAACTTTTGGTGCTTATAGTCTTGCTGAGATGAAAAATCCCAGAGCAAATAGAAATCCCTAGGAACTCACCATGTTTTCTACAAAGGTCACCTTCAATCTCTGATTTTTACGTTTGCTTTCATTCCCAAAAATGTTTAATTGTCACATGTGTGATGGCTTCAGGCTTCAGACTGTTAGGAAATTGAGACTGAGTCTTTAAGTGTAAACAAACCCCTCACATCAGGAACAAACCTAGAATTATTTCTACTCATTCCACTTCATAGTGCTACAGCATTTTTTAGTAGGTACAGAGTAGTTTGACAGATTGTGATAAAAGCGGTGATGAATGTATTACTATTTATACTGTAAAACTGACTAGATAAAAAAACCTGGAGCATTGTCCTAATCTGACTTCCAATATAGAAATCCTCTGTCCTTTAAGCCTCTTTTTGGGGGATTCTGGCTGGGAACAGAACTCTGCTTTTATATAGGCAAAATGCAAGATCCTCCCCAGGCAGGGGCAGGGGGCAGTGAGGGATGCAGGAGTACACTTGTGAACTGGTGGTTGGCAGAAGGGGCAAAGCTCTCAAGAAGTTGGTGCTCAATGGAAAAGCCTCCAATATGTTGAAAGAAATTTTTCCCTATCTGTTTTTTACCTTTGGGCTGTTGGTTGCACAACCTAAAACACACACTGTTTTGCCGAAGGTGAGATTCCAGCACTCAGCAGTTTGGGGTGAAATCCAGACAGTTCATTCCTTTAAGCTGAGTTCCTCAGCTTTAAGATAGTTACCAAAAAGGCAGGTTGGCCTTGGAGAACATTTAGACTCCAGCGGTGGTGGTCTGATCTAATGCAGATAGATCGAGAAGCAGAATAAGTGATAAGGCTTGTGGAGTTTGTGCAACTTCACAAAAATGTGCTCTGTGGTAGGTTTGTGGTGCAGAGGGAAAGCATGATTTTCATTTTATTGATATTGCTTCAAGTTAATCAACTTCTTTTGGTAGATAGTGATGGAAAAAGTTACCCAGAGAACAATTCTTTAAATGTACCAGAAAGTTTTGCAAGTAAAGCAGTGAATTGCTTTAAGAAGTGTGATGCATAACCAGGAGGAACAATAATTTCCCATTTTGATTTGGGAACTCAGATGCACTGGAGATCATCATTGGTGGCAGAGCTGCTTGTCCCTTTTGGTAGCTTACAAAGCCAGGAAGCCTTTCGGGCCACTGAACTGTGCTCGATTAAGAGAATGTTTTGTTTTACACACAAAAACACTTTGGAAACCTGCACCAAGTGTGGTGTTCAGGGATGACTTCAATCCCTTGGTTTTTCTTTATTTGTTGTATATGTTTTATGCCATCAGGTGTAATTTGAAATTGGCTCTGCCCTTTCATCTTAAAGGAATGGGGCTTTCTTGGCTGCTAGTGCTTGGCATAGCTGTACTTCTTTGCAACTTGTACTAAGCATATTTCTACAAAGTTTTTCCTAAGAGGTATTGTGGGTTTTGGGTTTGTTTTTGAAATTCACACAGTGCTTTTCTATTGTGCTTCTGAGCCTTCTTTTTTCTATCATTCAAGGCTTAATTCAACAGGAATGCTTCCCACCAAAGCAACAGAAATGAACAATTATCTAGCTACTGTGAGAAATATTTTACAGAGTCTTGTATGCTCCAAACAGACATTTAAATCCTCATGGAAACCTACCCAGTAGAGTTCCATTTTCTGAAAATATTACCATTTTTATACAAAATAAGCTATTCTTTTGTATTGCTGCTCTGCAGAGTTCCTTGGCAGGGAACAATTCTGCGTTCAGTAGGGATACTACAAATTGAAGCTTCAGGCCAGATTTTGAAGTACTTTGTGTTTACATTTCATAGGAAATGTGTTGACTTTGGGTTTTGACAATATATTGAAAGACCCTCAGATACAGAAGATTGCAGTGAAATTTCCTCAAAATGAAAGTTGCACTTTGCTGCTTCAGATTGTATTACATTCAGTAGTGAAAATACACGTAACAGCTCTCTTTGATGCTAATTCTGCTGGAATTCACCACTGAGACATTATTACAAATTGCTCTTAAAAATGATTTATCAACTGCCTCTCTGCCCATACTAGCCAGCAGGAGAAACCATTGCCCATACCTTGGTCTGCTAGGAAAAAACTCTGGTGTTTTGGGGACCAAAATTTTCTATAGACTGTATCAGTCTAATTTACCGCCCTACTTCTGCCAACAGGATCTGCCAATGGATGGAGACACGACTTCCTTGGCTCATTAGAGAATTAGAGGTCTGTAAGTCACAGGGAGAGGTTTGGTTTTGGTGCTGGGCCACTGAGGCTCTCCAGTGCTGGAGGTAAAGCCAAGGTGGGACAGAACAGCCCATGCAGTTCACAGCCTTTATTGTCAAAGAGGAGCTGGTGTCAAGTGAAAGTTATATCCCAGGGTGGAAAATGTGATGGAGAATCACAGACTTGCCACTTACTCTGCCATCCCTCTTACCAGGGTAGTTTGCCTGATGGCCAGGCAAACATTTAGGGAATGTACCCTCTTAAACTGCCAGGGAGTTGTGGATTTTAGGAGGATAGTTATGCTTCTGGCCACAGCAAGATATTAAATATGTTTCTGCAGTGATAACTTTGTACCCTTCTGAAATCAATAGCTGATTTCCTGTGGGATTCAATGTGACAAACAGAAACTTCCAGGAGCATTTAAATATACAAATATTTGCCAATGTCCAAACTGTAAATTGTTTGTTCCAAAGAAGTTCCATTTGTTGTTACCTTAGGCTAAACCAAATTGCAGAGGAGAGTAATTTAGTACAAACCTGATGTTTTGTGGCAGTTAAACCCATTTACTAGCAAATATGGAAGGCGAAATTCTGTAATTGCAAATGTCTTGGCATGGAAAATATTAAGAGGAAAACTAGTAAGGGCTGAGTAGTACTTGTTGTGAATAAATATGCATGATCAAATAATAAGGGAAGTTAAATTAGTGGGACCTCTCTAATTTAATCTCATCTTCCAGTAAAAAAAATACCTAACTGTAATTTCAACTACCAGAACAAACTACTTTATACTGAGAAAAGACACTTAATACTCATTTAATCTGTGTTCAGATGAAAAGATACTCGCCTTATTATTTTTAATTCCTTCATAAATTTGGAATTATATTGCTTTCATGACCTTATTATAATCAGCAGTAGCTATTTCTTGTTAATGAGCTATTACCTGCAAATCTGTATAATTCATCTGACAAGCTGACAGCTTGACTAATTAACAAGGTTTGACCAGTATCTGAAGCCCTCTGCAAAAGATTTTCTCCTCTGACACTAGAAAATGTTCTCTGAAGTACCATATATAAATATATCAAACGCTGTAAATGGTTTCTGCAAAGAGGTTACAAAATCACTCTGCTGAGAAGTTTGTCTGTAACATTCATCTAGAATAGAGATTGTTACCTAGAAATCCTATTTTGTACCACATTTATCCTGTGATTAAACCTGTGCTGACACCACTGATATTTATAAATCTCTGGCAATCTATAGCATTATTTCTATGTGGTTTGCAAAAAATATTTGAGAACAGAGAACAAACACCAGGCTGCCCAGCATGAAGGAAGCCTCTGGATCTCTCCACTAGTGGAAAACACACTTTTGAAAAAAAGTTTGCCTGTTTTCAACAAAAGCTGTACTATCAGCTTTTAGGACCTGATTAGTCAGTCCCCCAGAGAGTCATAATTTCTTGCACTTCAGTGAAATTTGGATCTGGCCCTGGCCCTTCTTGGCTGCACATTGTTACCTAATGTCTCTCTTTTGACTTTTCTGTACCCATGTAATTAACTGGAAATAGTTTCTCCATTTCTAGGAAGTATCTTTTAAATGGCATTAAGACAGGTTCAGTAATGTTCAGAAAGACACCCTGTAAAGTTACAGCTGCTCTGTGTGGATTTATTGATACACATGGCACTTTACGGTGGCAAAGGCAAAGTCACTGCCCAAGGCAGTTTTCAATCCAGCATGATGTGATCTTCTGCATAATATGTGGTAATTTTGTATGGTCCAGATTCAGCACACACACTTTGCTTCTCAGACTTGCTGTGAAAATCAGACTTTTTTTATTGTTTGTCAAGCCACTAGAAACTAGAGGGATTAACCTGATAGAAGAGGAAATTACAAATTCTGTCATCAGTGTAGTGTTTGAGTGATGTGAAGTAGATAAAGCCTGGGACCACGCAATGAACAAAGGGGCGAAAACAAAATACTGAATAGCTTTTCTTTACGTGGACGGCATTCTGCCCATGCAGTGTATGAGGAAATGGCTCTTGGGAATAAATACATTGTGTACGTGTCTCTGGGCTGTCTGGTGCTGCAGGGGCACAAGGAGGCTGTGGTAAGGTTGCAGATAATTCCAGCTCTTAAGCACTTGGCTTCACACCCTTTCTTTTTTTTGGTGATGCTTTCTGTGACTGTTTTTAGGCTATATTGTGGGAACCCCCTCAAAACTTGTCCATAATGAATCAAGATCCAATCACAAGAGGTATTGTCCAAATATATAAGAAGATGCTGACCACCACAAGAATTGACCAAATAATTACCTTTTTTTTTTAAGGTTAGTAGTCAAACCAAAAGATAAAGGGAGCTTATTTCATCTCAGATTCAGTGACTGCATTTTTTTGGAGGTTCATGGAGAAGGGGAAAGGAACTCTTGGAAAGCTTTGTTTTAATATGGCTGTCACAGACATACATTTTGCCACAGGTCTCATTTTGGTCACCCAGGAATTGGTACACAGGGAAGGAAGACAGTCTCTAAAAAAGATTGTCACAGAAGTGGCATTTGGGAGGATATGAGGGTGCAGGCACAGCTTTGTTGCTGAAGCAGCCAGAATGGATGAGTGCAGTTTCAGGATCATGTGTCCATAAAGGCAATAGAGACCTCTGGGAGTGTCCATGACTCACTCCCACATTGATTTGCAGGGTGAATGATGTTGTTCTTACTCAGGTACATTCTTTGTTTTTGTTAAAAAATACTTCCTTTTCTTCTACAGAATTCCAATAAAAATGAAGTTTGTTTTATTTAGATTTCAAGGGATGACTAACTGGTACATTCAGGTGGATTTTATGAGTAGCTTCAGCTTTATTTTTCCTTTGGGGAAAATTCATCCATCTTTACCTGCAGTTCAAGGAGAGATTTTCATTCTGGCTATAAGGGAGGAGCTCTCAACTTTCTTACCCTGATTTCTCTCCTCCTGATTTCTCTCCTTCTCACTGCTGTTTTGCTTTATATCTGTCTGTTATCCCATTGTGATACAGAGGAAAACTGTAAAATTCCCTATTGATGTAATTTCTCATTTTTCATATCTGGAGAAGCTTTTTGACAGACTTTTGATTGTGGCACATTCCTTCTGTTGTTAAATCAGTGACAGACACTTTTAGCTGCTCAGTTTGCTTTCTCTAGTGCGGAGCTTTCTCACCACAAAACAAAATAATGATACTGCTGTGGCTGGGGGCTGTGCTATTGAGAGAGTGTCCATGCAAACACCCACAAGAGCTGATGCTGTATTTTACCTCAGTCCAGATAGTTGCAGTGGGGCCCATGTTTAGAAATAATGTGACCACAGTTCCTTACAGTAGTGCAGGTATTCCTATACTGTGTCACCCAGCAGCTGGCCTGGAGTTTTGATGTAGAGAGAGACCTGTTTTTGCAGTGAGATGTAGCTCAAGGCCTCTGCTTAGCAGGACTTTTAAGCATGCAAGTACTTCATTGATGTTGACACTTAAATTTACACACTTTTAAGCACTCTGGTGAGCAGGGCCTTGAGGGGAAGCTGTTCTAGTATGGAACAGAAATCATGTGAAACCTTGAAGAGAATGTATAAGCTAAAACATTTGCAACTTTCAAGGTAATTCTTTTGGGTTTTTTATTGGTTTTGGCCCTAGGAATGTTTTCGGCCCTGCAGAAGAATGTTTGAGCTTTTAGACTGAATAGCACTCTGACCTTGTGCAAACTGGGTGCCGTCATTGCTGACTGACAGTAGCCTTTGTTTTGGGACACTACAGCATTTAAGAATTTTACTACTTGTGTAGTAAAAAAAAGTGTAGACATAATAAATTGCCTGCATTTCAAGGAAGAAAGTCAGGAGCAGCACCTGGGACAGCATGGTTTCTCCACAGATGCCACTTTAGCACAGCAGTGTGTCCTGTGTCAGGACTGTGGAGCTGAATACACAGCAGATGTCAGCCTGCAGAGAGCAGCAGGAGCGTGGTTCACCGTGGGAGCCGCTCTGTCCTCGCTGCTCAGGCTCTGACTGTTGCAAACGACATGCGAATTAATTCGAACAAAAGCAATCCTGCTGATGGAGGAGACAGGTAGCAAACCTGTCTTTCACTGGTGATTTCCAATTGGTAGTGTGCTCCTAAAGCACCACCAGGTTATCAGAATATATAGCTGGATAGATGAACTTCCCCTTAGGACAGGGGACAGCATGATGGATCAGAGACTCAGACTGAGAGCTACCAGGACACTTCTTGGATAAATATGCCATTTATCTCCTCACAAAGCACATCTCTGTTCTAGGGTATCAGCTACGTCAGTGTTAGGAATACTACCAAAATCCAGGCAGTAAAATCTCTGAGAGACAGGCAGGCTTTGGTGCTAGCATGGTTTCCACCTTCAGCTGCACCCGCCTACTTGGTGAGTTATTGTTATTGTATTTGTAAGTAACTCTATGCAGACAATTTGCATCTTAACCAATGCAGCATATTTGCTTTGTGACAGCTTTAGCACCCTGATTGCATATAATGAGTTCAGGCCATAGGGAAGAACAGCTCCTCTTCTTCTTCCTGCATCACTTACACATGTCCCTCCTGTCTCTCACCCTCCTCAGAGCAGAAAGCAGGAGGGGAGGCTAGGGGAAGCAGCACTCACTCTCTTTGTCCATGGCTTCTTAGGTTCTTCCCAGTGCAAGGACAGTCTCTGGGCAGGTACTTTGTGTGGCAGAGCTCCCACCAAGGGACACTGTGTCCATCCCAACTGTTCCTTCAGAGAGATGGGTTTTTCTAGAGTACTGCTGTCTATTCAGGCTGGTCACAACCCTTGGCTTTAAAGCTACATTTAGAGAGGATGAGGTCTGAGCAGTTTTTACCCAGCCCCCAGGTTCACACTCAGCCAGAGCTCAGTCAGCTCCAGCTCAGCACTGCGGCAATTCAG
This sequence comes from Rhagologus leucostigma, assembly GCA_013397725.1. Classification (NCBI taxonomy): domain Eukaryota; kingdom Metazoa; phylum Chordata; class Aves; order Passeriformes; genus Rhagologus; species Rhagologus leucostigma. The sequence continues at coordinate 60,154 of VZTD01000432.1, read as the reverse complement.
CAGCCCCATCAGGGCAACAGTGCCACTGGTTTATCACCATTTACTCAGTCCAGGAGAGATTAACTGTGTAATAGCACACAACTCCAGGAGTGCCTGTCCTGCAGAAGGCTTCAGGTATCTACTTTACAAAATACAGGAAAAATATGAAAGAAAACATAATATTCTTTCAGGCAGCAAAACAGGTATCAAAGATAAAACCACAAGGAGAAGTTTATTTCTGTCTTGTCACGAGCTGATTTTTGTGTGTGATAAGACCAGAAATATTTTGGTAATTATTATGCATCTATTATATAAACAGGAAGAATGGTCATCATCAAAGGTAGTGTCATTTGTGTGAAAGCATATTGGCATTTCTGTGCAATTGATTAATTTTATCATCTGAGACTGTGACCACTCTGTCTCTAGACACTATTATAGAGAGGCTCAGCATGTCAGAAGGGCTTGGGGCAGGGGCTGACTACCAGGAGCTATGAAATGTGACTCAGCCTGCAGCTCAGGAAGTCCTTAAAACGCTGATTGCTGAAAGGATGAAGTGTGTTTCAGGGGAAGAGTGGTTGTTTTCCTTTGGCATTCATCCCAGGCACTGGCAGAGAAAAGATAGGAGGATAGATGAACTTCTGGCCTGATCCAGTATCGCTGTTTTTATGTTGCAAGGATGTTGTTTAATTATTCAAGAGCCAAGAAGAAAGTCTTTAGAATAATATGGCATCAGTGAAAAATGGCATTGGACTCGGACAACTGCACAGGTTTTGACTGAGATGTTGCTGATTTAATAAGCAGTTGAGACTTGATGGAGTTCACCGTCACTCCAAATGCACTTTCAAAGTGTGGCTTTAATTTTTGGAGTAAGATCTCTCCCGGCTGAGAGCTGTACGCCACATCATTTGTTGGCAAAGTACCAGGTGTACTAGTAAGTACATCTGTGAGGAAGTTGATGTGGAAGTGAAAGATGGCAAAGACTTTAAAAACATTAATGAGTTGGAAACGAGTCAGCAATAGAGTCCTGGCTTGTCAAAGATGTCCTCTTGGTTCAGAATAATTGCCAGAGTAAGTTGGGCTGACATTCTCAGTGCCACAGACTGAGATGAACTGCAGAATTAGAAATTAATCACAAAGTGTCCACTACCTTCTGCTGCTAGGAGGATGGGATGTCCATTTTTAGTGTTACTGGCTAAAATGATGCTTTAATGCTTTCACAGCCTTTTGAAATGTAGCCCTCCCCTTTAAGAATTGTTTCGTTGTTGTGAAATTATATTGGGCTAGACCCTCAGAGAGCGTAAGTCCCAGAGAATTGTCTATATACAGCAAATGGGAATCTGTCCCGTTAATCTTATTGCTCTACTAAGAAAGCAGCTATATCATCTAGACCTTCCTTCAGGCCAAAGCTGCCAAGAGAACTCAGAAAAAAGGCCAGTTTACAGATAAGGAGGTTTTCAGTCAAGCCTGGGGACTATTTTTCTATTTGTTTGCTTCTCCTCTTAACGTAAAACTAGATTAAGGAATTTGTATTTTGAATAACTTTTCTTCTGCAGATAGATTGCTAAAATGACCTTTCCCTAAATTCTGTTTAGTGATCCCAACATTTAAGGGTAATATGTTTTGTTCCTATCTCTAAAACAGGAAAAAAAAATCAAACAGTATGTGCAGAGTCATGAGAAAGAAGATTTCATTAGATGTGGGAAATTTTAAAGATGATGAAAAATGTGCTGATATTAGATTTGGACAACTGCACTTCAGTAGTCAAGTCTGCAGAAAACAAAACAAACCTGAGCAACTAAGAAATTCTTTGGGGGAAAAAAACACCACAAACTTTTTTCTAAAAGTCTTCCTAAGTCCCCTTGGTTTTGCTGTTTCCCTGTAAATTAGGATATAGGTCACCTTGTTTCATTGCGATGGAGTATGTCAAATAGATGGTATCTGTTGGGAGAAATTTTAACTAGTCATGCAAGCCTTAATTTATTTGGGAATTTTTCACACAAGTAATTCCATCAACATTAGTAGACTCTAAGACCTTCAAGAGACAGTTTGTTAGTTCACCTGATTTCGTCTTGTGTGCATTATGGGCAATGAAGTTTTCAGTCACCACCTCTGCTGAGCCCAGGACAGTGTGTTTTAAAAAGATTATATAGGTCAGGTAGACAGCTTGCTTTGATCTTACAGTGTGGAGTGCTGGAGAATTCACTGTTTCTCAGTTATCTCTTCCAATTGCTGTTTAGATTCACTGTTTCAAACTGGTATTTTGTTTGCAATTAAAACTTTTCTGGGTACCCCTTTCAGCTCTTTAAATGCCTTTCCTGCTGTGGTAAGAAATCTTCCACTGCCTTGCTTTTCTTCCCAGTGAAATCCTTGTACATTGTATTGTAGGCACCTTCCAATTCTCTTACTGACAAACTGAACATACAAGTCCTTGAATTCTTCCTCTGGCCTCTCCCTGGCCCTCCTAAGGTATTCTGCCTCTCTGCCTTTCTCAGCTGGTGTCAAGCCCAACATCTCAAGACTCAGTGGCTGTAACAGAATTAGCTGCATAATTAAGGAAATTGTCATAGAATCGTGACCAAAGATGGTAAATCTTGGATTTGGCTAAGTAGATATAATATCATTGGCTGAGAGTCCCTGTCGGGTACAATGGGAGCTGGACTGTGCCTCTGCATGGGCGTAGGGTTGGGAGAAGTGTAGTTCAGCGCTAGATGCTGCCAAGTAGTTAAGTTAAATTTGCTGCAGTCAGCCAGTCCACATTTGGCATACAAAGAAACTGTGCACAACTTGCTAAAATATAATCACTGAGTCACATCATTGAGTGCTTAATCTCTAAGAAAGTTAACTTTTTCGGCACAGGGTAATTCACATCAGCAGGATCACATCAGCAGGATTCTTTCTTATTTATTCCCAGGTGCTGCTAATGCCTTCTGCTCTTCTTGAAAGAGAAATTGTGGGCAGTGCTGTGGGAGCTGCTTTGATGTCATTTCACGTTGCTTTTACACACACATCAAAAATGCAAAAGCACAGCTTGTTTACTATAGCTTGACAAAGGGACAAGTACACTTAAATCAAAGAACTTGCCAATACCAACATCTGAGTGTGTAGGCTTCATTATTAGATAGATCTTTGGGGGTTTTAAAACATGGTACCATGTAATGAAATCCTCAGATGCCACAAATAAGGCTATTCCCCTTACTATACTTGGCAGGAATCTGTTAAATGAGAACCTTTTCCTTTGGCAGCTGTGCCAGGAGGAATAAAATGAAATGAAAAGGCTGTGCCAGTATTTACTGACCGCACAGCTGCATTCACAAGGCAGAGTTACAAAGTCATTTCTTGACATGCCTCCTGTGACAGTCAGGCTCCTGCTCAGCGTTCTAATTTCCTTGATGCCCTCTTCCTATGTGTGATGTTCCTTTGAAACATCACTATTTATTCAGTTGACAGTTGCCATGTCAATGACAAGGAAAAAGAATAACTGTGTGTCGCTTTACAAAAATAAGTTGGAAGTGAAAAAGTCCTTGTTGAGTTTTGAATTGTCATCTCTCTGTTCTACTCCAAGAAGGTTTTCTCCATCTGACGAGCCCCAGAAGGACTTTGTATATTCAGGTCATGTACTTTAGATCATCTTCTGTTCTTCAACATTAATGCTTTTCTGACAAATCAGCAAGGAAATGGGAAGACTCTGTAGCCTTTAGGGCAACAGTGGTATTTTTGCTTTAGTCACTTGATTTGACATTTCTTTTTCAGAGATTCTGTCAGAAAAAAGCATCCTCTCTCCTCCCCTTAGCCTCTTTTGACTCCAAGCAGAGCTTCTCACCTGTATTTCTGCTTGCTTTCTTTGATACTTCTAAAGCTTCACCCTGAAAGTGAGAATGGGCCTAATGGAGGAGTTTCTTCTCTTTGATTCTGCTTTGGATCTGAAAGGCAATAAAGATGATTTTCTAAATCCCCTCTTATCTCTGTCACTTCAAGCCACTCTCAAACAAGCAACGCAGAGCACTTGCAATTAAACCCCAGGCAGAACTTCTGACAACCTTCAGTGTCCACAGGTGTTCACTATCCTGCAAACCTCCTCCAGACTGTTCAGACTAAAACTGAAGTACTTACATGGAAGAGGGAGAGGAAATGAGGTGACTTAGCAGGTGTGACACAACTGTAATTAATCATAGGAGACCTTTCATCTTTTTCTTCACTCTTGGGATCTGTGGAGTTTTAACAACCAAAGTGAAAGCAGAGGGCTCTAAACATAGTTGAGAGTTTTGTGTATCAGATTTCTGTTCACCTGCAACTGGACAGTCATTACCTGCTTTCAAAACCCTGGCAGCTTAGCTAGCTCATGAATCTCTTTTTTGAGGAGAAGAAAAGGAAATCAAGCTACATTTTCTGTATTCTTAAATCCTCCTTTTCAAAGTAGTGGCAGTTTAGACAGAGAAGAGCAGTTACTATCTAGCAGGTAGCTGGAAAGAAACACAGATAATTTCATGGACAGCTTTGTGCTTACTCAAGCCCTTCCTACCAGGGAAGCAACAGAGGTTTAAAATGACATTTGTAAATGATGTGACAAAACAACCATTTTCTTTCCTGTGGGTGGTGATAGGGTTCTGATTACAAAGCTCAGTCCTGAAGGCACAAGCATGATTGAATGAAAAATACTGTGCTTTCTTTATACTTCAGAAGAATTAGTTCAGGACACTAACACAAACATATTTGATATTATTTTGTGTTTTGGAAAAACAACAATCCAGAATTCTCTTTTTCTTTTGTCCCCTAGTGACTGAGTAGCTCAATTGTCTTAATAAATTGTCTCCTGGAGCACTTGTTAAGAAAGGCAGCTGCTGAGTGCTGCTGGTGCACCCCTGTGTATCCCAAGGAGAACACGTACAATATTATGATGGCACTGAGATAATAAGAGTAATGATGAGTCGATATCACGGAAGGGATGAGACTCTGGAGCAGCTGTGCAAGTCAGTGCAAGCATTGTGCATCTGGTGAGGGTATAGATAGCCCACAGGTGTCAGGTATATAAACACAGTATGTGTTTCTGTGAGTACATAAATTCCCAGAGAACTGTCTATAAAAGTATCAGTGCCTTACTAATAGCCTGCTAATTGTTCGCTGGTTTCTGTTGATCTTTAAATTTCATAAAGTCAAGATCAATTTCCTGAGTAATGCCTCTGACATTTGTAAGTAGTACCCAATATAATAACTGATCTTGGGTCGTCTTGTCTGGGACTGACAACATTGTAAATGTCCACTGATCAATATATTCCCAAATAGTGCTTTAGTGATACTTCTTGGAAGCAGATATACATCTCATAGAAGCAATATACACTGCGGGAGCTATTTTGAAAGCACAGGAAGAAGGGCCCAGTTTTCCTTCCCTGACCCTCACATGTCCATCTGGTCCCTGTAGAGTTGTGGTTTTTCCCTGGGCCTGTAAGAAATACAACACCTGTATTTAAGAACTAGAGTCTTTTTGGAAAACAGCTTGCAGGGCATTCTAATAAAGTGTGTCCAAAAATTCCTGTTTGGATTAGATAGTAAATTACATCACACTTCAGTGGAAGTGGTTTGCCGTAATTTTTCCAACCAGCACTGCCTGTGCATGAGTCCTAGGACTTCTCAGCCACCCAGTCTAACAATGAAGAGAGAGGGATCAGTCATGATTCCTTCCTTAGACTCATTGCCTTACATCAAGCTGAGAGCAGCTGATCTGATGCCCGGCCAATTGTACTTCCTTGAAGGAAACTGAAACGTATTATTCTTTTCTATCACTGACGACCCAAAGAGTTAAAATAAAGCAGAAGTCAGGCTCCAAAAATGCATGAGAGAGTTTTAACATATATCTAAATGCCAGAACAGTCTTCAGGCATTGTTGGACACTTCATCATACTTGATAGATCATTGAACTTCAGTGCTCTCTACAACCAACAGGATAAAGCCAAGAATTCTCCTCTAGATCTGTGCCACAAGGAGGCCAAGCATTAGAGCACCAGTCTATGCAAAACATACAGTAGAGTTCCACAATGCAATCCCAAGAGCAGGGACTGGCACTTTTCCATCTTGGGAAGCTTCAGCATCATCAGCTTCTCAGCAGAGGATATGATTTAAAGCAAAATGGTTTCTGCCTTTCAGCTTGAACCTGTTCCCCGGTCTGGCTGGGTTGGTAAAGTGGGTGAAGGATAAGGTCGATATCTGAGGTACCCAAGAGCATCAAGGGAGGATCTAGGCATGGTGTTGTCCCAAACTGCCTCTTTGCCTTGTTAGGGAACAATGGTTTTGGACACAATGGTTTGTTTTTCAACTTGAGAAGTTCAGTAAGATTTGCAAATGAAAAAAATTAGCCCAGCCTGCCCTGTGTGCTCTATAAACTGTAGTATAAGCCCAATCAGATGCTATCATTGTAGCATCAAGTTGTTCTGGTTTGAGAGGGAAGCTTTGGGGTGCACTGAGGACAGGATCATGGCTCTTGGTCTCCACTTGAGTTTTTTTAGTCCCCTTTGAAGTTCTACTGCCTTGTGGTTTTTGTTGCAGTAAACATCAAAAGCTAGTGTGGTTCTGGCTGATATCATTTAGATAAGCAGTAGGCAGTTGTGTGCTGAGCAGCTCCTGCTCCCTGAGGTCACAAAGCAACCTTAGCAGCAGCCTGCACTACCACTGCCTGCCTGCCTGCCTGCTGCTATCCCTCTTAATCCTTTCTGTCATTTGAATATCCTTGCTGAAGCCAACAGACTTAATCACATCAAGTTTACCTCAGTATAATACTTTCACTTATCCTCTTGGGGCCAGCACTGTGGACATTTCTGTCCAGAATGAATCCCAGAATATGGATGTTATTTTAACCTCTATATGCAAATGATCCCCACCATCACCAGATGGAGGTTCCTGTTGTTAAAAGTCTCTGTGAAAGCTTTGTACCAGCTTGGAAGACAGTGACAGCAATGCTCTGGCTCTCTGCTTAGCTGTCTGAAGAGGTGAAATAACAACCCTTTGCTCATGATAGGGAGATAAGACTAAAGTGGGTCAAAACATTGGAATAGCTTGTTTTCCTCAGTCTTGTGCAAAGAGGAGGATCTCTCAAAGCGGTGGTAGTTGGCACATAGGCCATGCTCTCTCTAAATGAGAATATTTTTTCTGCTTGCCTTTTTAAGTCTTAGATAAGGCTCTGTTGGGTTTCTGCACATCAGCACCAGATACTGAATTGGAACCTGGCATTCTGACTCCTCATTATGATAGAAGCATTGCTGTCATATGTATCAAAAGGCATGGATGCATCAAGAAAGACAAAGCTAGTTTCCTTGGACTTGAAGACCTACCTCTGTGAGACGCTAGAGTGACAGAAATTAGACTTACTGCAAAAACAGCAAGATCCTTTTCTTCTTTCCTTAACAGCAAATAAGTTTTCAGAAAACAAGGATCATTATAACTGGTCATTGTCTATTGATTTGACTAAACAGGTATAACTGCTTGGATTGTTAACAAGGGCTCTGGCAAACAGGGATAGGTAAGTGCAGGGAGAATTCCCCCAACAAGAAGTTAATGGATACTAATGATAACTATGAGAAGCAGTATGTCATCTGGTGACACACTCTGTGCAGGGTTAGTTTCTCATTACTACAAGCCAAGTCATGTAGAACTTGTAGTTTGCCCTTTACCATAATTTATATCCACTGGGGCTCTAAGCAGACTCGTAAAAAATGGCAACCAATCCATATCTATCATGTTTTATGTTTGGGGAAAGAATATGGGTATTACTTTTCTTAAGTTTCATGAAATATCTGCTATTATATTCATAGTGATAGATGACTCTGCCAAAGTTTTATTTTAAGATGGGTTAGGGGCAGCCTACAGAAGGGAGGATGCTAAAGGAGAGAAGGATGTTGAGTGCAATTTTTATTTTACTGAGGACAAAGAAGTCATAAACCCTTCTTGCCTTGGGGGAAGTATATGCAAGAGACTCTCTGGCATAGCCAGAGCTATCTATAACAGGATAATATTTTCTGCAAGGCTTCTTGAATACCTTTTGCCAAAGTAAATTGATCCTGACAGAAGCCTTCCTGTCACCATGATGTTCTCTCTTGATCAGGGCATTCCAGCTGTGCTGAGATTTGCCAGATTTCCAAATCTGTCCTGGAAACTGGACAAGGTCTTTTGATATTAGATGTCCGAGTATGTAGCTGTACCTATCCTCCAAAATACATTTACTATCAAATATAGGGACTGTAGATAGCTTATGCCTTCCTAATTGCTACATTAAAAATACTTTGTCACATAAGTATTTCCTCCAGGAGCAGATAAAATAAGGTGGAAGATTTCCATTTGCTTACCTTATTAATCTGGTATTCTCTTTCCTTCTTTAAAAAATTCACTGTACAAATAACCAGCACTAAAAACATCTGCAAGCCCTGGGGAGGATGGTACAGACGTGTTATTTGCAAGCTTCTGAAAATGAGGTGTCATAGGGCTGAAAACAGGTGCTGGTCTCTGCCGTGGTGCCAAGGGGTGCGCAAGGCTATCAACCAGCCCACAGAAGAGGAGGGTAGATGGATGCTGAGGGAACACTCTGCTCTCTTTGTGTCTTCAGTGTAATACCAGAGCTTTTCTGGACAGTTGATCAGAGATCCCAGACCATTTCCCATTCCCAGACTTCCAGACACTCAGCCTCTTTCCAAATACACTCTCAGCAAAGCACTAGTTAATGGGCACATGATAAGGGTCAGTAAGAACACCTTTATGAGCACGGGTAGGGAGAGATGGTCTTGATGACCTGTTCTAGCCTTAAAAATCTCTGATGCCTGCAGAGAGCCCAGTGCAGCTATCAGAGGAGCAAACCAGCATTAGACAAGTGAACTCCTTGTTGTTAGTAAAAGCACACAGAATTAAATAGCAGGAGAGAGATTTAATTTTCAGCCTGAATCATATTGGCTTAGAGAGGCAGCATGCTATGTGGTAGACTTCGGCATAAGACCTCTTTTCTGGGATCAACCTGAGCATTATCATGTTCAATCCTTGTTCTCTATCCATTATGTAATTTGACAGACTGTAGCTGCCTTTCATGTTTTACACCTCAATGTGTGGTAAATTCAGGTCAGTATCTCACAAAGCACAGCAGTAACAGGGTTGCTCTATCTGCAGTTGTTCAAGGAAATAAGCAAGGCAACATGCAACACCAGTGAGTGTCCTTCCACTGCTGACATGGGGAATGTGAAGAATACCCCAGTGCTGACACAAATAAAGGTCAAATTTGTGTTTTCTTGCAAAATACAAGGTGAATAAATAAAAAAATCACTAAGTGTTTTTTCAAAATTGTAGAGCAGTATCGTGCCTAGCACCCTAATCTGGGAAACGCATGTTTTGGAAGGTAATCTTCAAATATTCTGAAGCATGTAGCATCTACTTTGCGAGTATTAGCAGCAGTGAGACTTTTCTCATTTAAGTTTATCCTTTCTTTTTTAATAAAATTCTGCAAGGCATCATTTAAAGGATTGAGGGATTTGCTAGCTAAATCTATTAACTGTGTACTGCTCTAGGATAAAAGTGTGAGTTTACTTGGGACAAGAAGTAAGGAACGGTGCATTGTTCTGCAAGACTAGGACAGAAGTATAAGACCAGGTCCCCTGAGGCTGGACATCTTGCTTTAAGGAGAAATTGCATTTCACAGAGTAGGTAGATGCTCCTTAGGAAAGATAGTAGTTGCAAAACCTCCCACGATGCAGCCAAGCATGTTTTTCCTCACTGCCTCTTAAAGTAGATGCTAGAAGCAGTCTGTGGTACTTGGAACTTCCAGTTGTGGAACTTCCAGTTGTGGAACCAGGCAATTGCTTCTCTCTTTGAAGCAAAGCCCATAGCTTTCCCCTTCTTTGCTCTCCTGCATGGATGAGTGGTAAGGAGCAGCCTTCTGGCTGTAAAAAACATCAGGTAAAGTAGAGACTCTGTCCCAAAAGAAAACCTGCTTGCTTTTGCTCTGTCCCATAGCCAAATGGCTGTAGGCATGAACCAGGCATTGTGTGCTTTGGTGCTGTCATAAATGCCCTCAAACACAGGCCGTGTCTGTAGACTGACATCCTAAGATGCCATTTTTAACACACTAAAGTTTTAAATACTAGCAATCAGAACAAAACGGAGTTTTGGCTACCAACCCTCAATCCAAAGAGGCAGCAGCCTGATTTGGTCTGCCTGAGTCAGGACTGAGATTCCAAATCCCAGCACTAGTCACTACCTTTTAAAATTTAAGTATCACTTGTACTGACAAATTACTTTCTAAAGTGAAAACCCGGTATGAGAACAGCTTGCTGGGGTTCCAGCAGGAACAGAGGGAAGAGGTGCATCTCATGTGCCTGTAACAGAGGATTGAGGGGATGATTCATGTCTCCTAAACATTGCTTATTGTAAAACATACCTTGGGCTCTTGGCAGAGTGTGGAGGTGCGCCTGTAGGCAAGCCTGAGGACAATCCTGGGGGCAGAACCACACTTTTGTGCTGCTCAGGAGGGTGTGGGGGACTCAGGTTGGCACCTGCCCTGGTGCTTTTCCTCTCTTTGGGAACAGATTGTTCAGTATAACAAACTCTGGAGGAAATGAAGAATAGCAGCAGCAGGTGAGTCTGTGCTTCTGTAAAGCAGCAGATTCAGGTGTTGAACCTAAAGAACCTGGGCAGCCCTGGGAGAGTGGTTTACATGGTTAATTTTCTCTTTTTTGTGCTACTGATTTTTCTTTTCATTGTGTTCGAAATTGGGAACACTTTGTTCAACATTAGTAGCCAATGGCAGTAAGCTGTAGAGATGAGACTGCAGAGATACAGGGCAGGGGGAAAGAAGAGGTGTGAGAAATTGAAATGTCAAGGTTGTGTTGGTGACTAGTGATGTGGAGGAAGGAAATTTTTACCTGGTGTGCTTTGATGAGTAGTGAGAAGAGGAGACTGTAGTAGGCAGGAAAACCTTTAGTAGGCAGGAAAACCTTTAGAGGCTGAGTTTGCACATCTGGAACACATCTGGTGCAAAACAAAAGAAGATTGAGTAATTTCTGTTTTAAATGAGTCTCTTCGGGAGATTTTTATTATTCTCTTTTTCAAGTTGGAGACATCTGAGCATATTTTCATTTGAGAGGGACCCAATATCAACTGCCGACTACATCTCTGTGTGCATGGGAAGTAAGCTAATATGACTCATAGTGGTTCCATCTGTCACCTGTGATCACAGCAGGTCTCACTACTCAGGTTTTTATGTGAAATTGAATTCACTGAAAGTGTGATCATGTTTTTGAGATCTTACCATTCAAAATCTGTTTGCAACCAAAAGCTGTATTGTGTGAACTGTCCTCATAAGGCTTCTCTTCCTTTCTGTTCAGCTATGGTCCCAAAGTGCAAACAGTGTATTTTTCTGCTTGGGAGTAAGGATATATTTTCATTTTATTAAGAGAATACTTTACCATCACTGAAAAACTAGACTTTTCTCAAAATTTAGCATATTGAAAATGAAAATATGGGGCTGTGGGGGAGTTAAGATACTTCTGATTGAGGTAAAATAGGTCACATCATGTTCTGGAATGACTTATAGTACTAGTATAGTCCTTGTACTTCTAGTGTTTCTCTCAGTTACGCCAGCTCAGTTTTCATAGGTTGAGGAATGTATTGGAACAACTGTGCAAAAAAATCTCCTTCCCTTTATACAGGGTTAGATGAGGAGAGAGACAGAGGGAGAGCGTCTAGGGATGGATGGATGGATGGATGGATGGATGGATGGATGGATGGATGGATGGATGGATGGATGGATGGATACACACCACCAGGTGTCTGTAGTCCCTGATGCAGCCCACCAGCCCCTGGCAAAGCTGCTGGCCCAGCAGATAAGTCCTGCTTACACCCTGCCAGACACTCAGGTTTCCCTGCCCTATGAACTGAGCTGCCTCACACTAAAGGCAAGTGACCATCAGGGTGGTGACTTGTTACCTGTGAAGTGCCTCAGGGTGGCCAGGAATGGAGGAAGGAAAAGCACAGTCAAAAGCAGGGCAGGCAGCAGCATTCTGTTATACAATTCACACACCTTTGATTGTTTTTGGGTTTGAAGTTACATAAACCTTGTCTTCATGTTGTCCAAAGTGAAATTTCTTTCTGGGAAACAGACTTTCCCCAGGCACTGGTGAGGCTCAGGGGCTCAGATTTGGTGGAAGTGCTACTGTGGCTCTGCATTTGCTTCTCTGCACAGTCGTGCATGTCAGCCTGGCTTTCACTTCATTTCCATGTGAGCAAGCAAAGAGCACCATCACAGAGGCTCTGAGCAGCTTGCAGATTACTTGACATGACAAAAGCAAAGTGCAGGGTGCCAGGAATCAGTATCTCCCATAAACTGCCTGTCATGTCTCCTCTCTTTTGCATCTAAAGCCAACCAAAAAAGTAGGGCAGGCAGTGTTAAGGGGCGAGGCTGCTTGGGACCCCTTCTCCTGGTGGGGCAGGCCCAATTCAGCAGTGGTTGCACACAGAAGGGCTGAGGTTCCCTAAACCTGTTAAGAAAAGATGCGTTAGCTCGAGTGCCTGCCCACCATGGTGGCAACACAGGTGGCCCAGGGTTCATGAGCTGTGAAGAGGGGAGGCAGGAGATGGTGGCTGGACCACCAAGGACAGTCTGCTATGCCATGCTCTGCTCCAAGCCTGTGGGCAGTAGGGACAAGCAGGCTGCTGCCATGGCATATGGCTAATCTTGCCAGGCAGCAATGATGGGGCTCCCCTGGCTGTCTTCCCTTGCAAGTCCAGCTCAGAGCAAATTCACTGCCAGTCATGGGTTTGCTGTTCCATTGGCATGTGGGGCAGACTTTCCTTCCTTGTCAAAGGTGACAGCAGCTGAAGAGCAACCATTCCGTGCCAGTCTCTCTGGAGAAGTGTGGCCTTCATTAGTACTACCCCTTGCACTGTTGAAACTGAGCTTGAGGCTATTTTGGTGAAGCACAGGCAAGGACCTCCACTGTGGCAGCCTTGGGAATGGAAATGCTGCTTTCAGGCAGGGCAGGCATAGAATCAGGGTGACTGTGCAAGGAGCCCTCCTGAAATTTAGGGAGGCCACAACCTGTTCCTTTTATTCTCACAGTTGGGTCTTTCACTAATCACTGCTCAGGGTTATGAAAGGCAGCTGAGTTCTACCTTTCTGTGGGTGGGGTCAAGAGCTCTCAGAGAAGGTCAGAAGCTCGAGCAGAAAATTTGTAGGGATCAGTAAATCTAATAAGGTTGAAAAACTAGTGCTACAAGAGTCAGTATAACAAGTAATTAATGTATTTTCTGTCTGTTGGGAAAATGAGAAACATTCAGCAACTCACTGGAAAAGAAAGGAAAACCTGAACTCATTTGCAAACAGACCTGTTTCTGTGTGGAGCTGACTTTTAAAGAGGGTTTCATTAGGGGGACTGAAGCAGAGTGGGAGTGTCTATGTAGCTAATTTGTTTGGCACTTTGGAATAGTGAGGGTTATTTGGTCTGTTTGCCTGATAACTACCCAAGGGATCCTGGTTTTTAAAGTACAGTGTTCCGCAGGGGTCTGTGCTCATTCTCTGGGCTGGGCTGTGAGCTTATCCTTAGTGGGAAATGGGAAATGACACAGGTACAGATAGCACAGAACACAAATCTGTCCTAACCTTCCCAAAGGAGTCTTGCTTTCAGGCTCTTCCCCGATACCTGCACAGCTCAGTGGAGGGATCGTTGGTGAGAAATACTGGACTGAAATGGAGCAGCTGTAGCATATAAGGCAAAATATTAAGACGCCTTCAGTGCAATGCCAAAGTACACAAACCATACCCAAGAAAAGAAACTTTCTATCCATTCCTGAGTCAACACAGATGTAGTACTGGAGATTTAGGCTGTAGGAGGGCTGACTCTGGAGTTAAGGGCTGAGGGGAGGAGCATTCAGTCAAGATTATTCCTAACAAATGTACGTTATTGTCTTTTTTCTGAGCCCTAGCCTAAAGAATGAATCAGCTACGGAAATATGGTTTTGACAGAGAAATAAAAGAAATTAGCTCAGACATATTAGTTCTCAACAAGGCAGCACAAAAGACAATTATCCAAACAGAGAGAAAATTTTACCCAGCCTTTTCGGCTCATACACAGCAAAGTCAGCAGAAGAAGATCTAGAGAAAAACCTCATTGACTTCAAAGAGCAACAGCCCCCTCAGGGCAGCTATCAACTCTTCACAGGTATTACCCTGCTCTGGGAACCCTCTGCCAATATTTCTCTGGGTCTTGGAGTGGGAAATAACAGCAAAGCACTGCCATGTTCATGTCACCCTGTGCTGGAGAAATTGTGTCTTTTCTGAATTTGAAAGTCCATTCTGGACTACAGCATGTTTTTGCTGTTGTATTTGTCTCTATTTTGGATTGCTACATGAGCTTTTAAGAACATACGCAGCATCCCTTTAAAAATCCTTAAACTGTTGTCAGGACACTGGGGACAGGGTTTGCCTCAGCCTGTTGCCGGCACAGCTTTATTGAGTGCTCTGAGGGGTAGCAAATGCACATCTCTAAAGGCCAGTCCTTTGCTCTCACTCCTGCCCATCTGTGTGCAATTAGACCATCACACTTCCAGACAATCACAATACCTGGGTCCCTGCTTCATTTTGAGTGGTACCAGGAGCTTTCCCAGGGGAGAGAAGAGTAAGCCTGTAACCTTCTCTAGTTAATGCAGAGGTGAAGGCCATGTAAAGGTTTCTGGCACTAGAACGAAAGCTCAAATAAGTTTGACACTGAAGTGGCCAAGGTTTTGCATTAGACCTTGTAGGGAGCAGTTTAATTTCCTCCTTGGCACTTGCACAGCTAAGAAAAGAGATAAGCAAAAAAGAAGAGCAAAGCTTTTCTCTCAGGAGGGTTTTTTTAAGATCCTGCTCTGAGCTCCAAACACCACCCTGGGCAAGATGTGAGGGGGGCATTCTGAAGCTCTAGGACTCTATAAAATCAAAGCTGCTTTCTGTGGGATTCAGCTTTGTGTGTCGAGTGCTCTGGCACAGCTGCTTCCAGATGCTGGAGTAAAGGACAGGCTTGAATGTTTATCCGGGCCAGACAAGAGGTCACTCAGGCTTTGCTGCTGGTGCATAACAGGGCTGACAGCAAGGTCCACATGGTAGGAAAAGGGCCCCTATTTCCTGATTCCCCTTTGGGTTTGAAGAGCAGATGGTGTTTTTGAGATCAACCACGTAGGTTTACACTAAATTCCCAGGAGATAGCTCTGAATAAACATGTGCTCATAACAAGGCTTTCACAGATGGAAATTCACACTGACTTCCCCACAGCAGGGTATATAGCTTCTCTCTTCTCAATAGATTTCAGACTCAAATTCATAACATCTTCCTGCAAGTCTAGAGAAGACATGACAGGCCTCTCCCCAAGAGCTGGTAGGGGGATGTGGGTAGAGATGAGGGACATTTATTTATTTAATAGATTTTTGGGGTTTTATTCTTTCAAAAACAGGTTTCTTAAACATGCATATCAGACTGAGGTCTGAGGATCTCTTGCTCTGAGCCTACTTTTATCTCACAGCATGACCTGTTAGTGCCATTTGCCACAGCGTTGGGGAATCCACAACCAAGCAGTGATGTGGCCACCTGGGAAATTGGAAGGCAATGGGACCACCTTAGGGTGAATTTGTGTTCCCCTCTCTCCCCCTGTAGTCCCACAAGCACATGAGATGTGGACTTCGCTTTATCCCATGCTGGTGGCTAGTAGGACAAGCTGGTGCCATCCAGACAGGTCTGTATCTGTAGCTTGCTCCGGTTCAGTTGCCCCCTCTCAAAGCAGAGCTGGCCCCTGCTCCTCTGATGCAGTGAGCCAAAGGCACTGTTATCGTCCTTTTGCTGTGATCAGAAGGCCAGTGTTAGTCCTTGCAGAGACATCTTTCCTTCTTTGTTTATCCAGCAGAATTTTGCAGTTGTTGAGTGATTTCCATGCTAAGTCTTGGAATTCCCACTTTTTTCTGCAAGCAAGTGGTGTCTCATCACCATGAATTTAAAGAGAGTTCCCCTTTGCAGAAGTTTCAGCTTGGGCCAGGGAAATGGGGGTGTTGGTTGATTGTTTGGTTTTTTTAATTTTTGGAGTGTTCTGAATTATTGTCAATCAGCTATGCTGAGAATTGGGGTAAATTACATAGACATGGAGAATTTGAAACCATGGGTTTTGCCTTCACTGTGTGCAAAGATCCAGGGGGGAGAAAAAAAGTGATGTGGCAGAATTTAGGAGTTCTGAGTTACAGACATTATGGTTTGGCACTCACCTAGGGAAAAATGAGACTATTAGATACCTGTGCAACTAAAATTAAATTTAATATGTGGTCAATGTGAATACCATCAACTGAATGAATGCAAGGCAAGAGGCTTAGGGTAAATCTGAGTCCTCACTGCTAATAGGTTTAGGGCAATTAGTGCATTGACTTTTGTAAATCACATCTGTCACAAAAAAAACCCAAGGTTCTTTTCAATGGCTGATGGGATAGATTGTGTCTCAAATTACTGAGCACAAGGAGATGTCACTGTATCTCTTTAAAAAGAGGTAGTTTTAACTCTGAGAAGTTGTCTGAATTTATAACATTTCTTATGATGGTTGCATCCTTAAGTCCCTTTTGTAGGTCTTGTGTCTTGGTTAAAAAATTCTTAACCTAAGGTTTTGGGAAAAAAGCTCCAAACAACCATGAAAAAAATGAGGTAAAACTGGGAGTTTTCTGAGTGATTGACATTTTTAAAAATACTGTCCACCTTAATGCTATTTGTTTGGGTTTTTATCATGACTTTTTTTTTAACAAAAAGGACTAAAAAAATATGCCCTTTAATTTTTACAAATTCTATGAGATTGAACTTCCCTGTTAGTTCTTTATTGGACAACTGGTGAGCAATATCGATTCACTCAATAAGCAAAGTACAGGTTGTATTTATTGAACTGTTTTACTTTCCTACTCTCCCTGAATGTTATTTCTAAATTTAAATAAATGATAAATGGGAATTATTTACTGGAGTTAGCTTAGAGAAAACATTGCTCTGTGGCTGTTGTTTTTCTTTTCTCATCTTTTTTGTAAATATAGTCTTTCTTTAGAACTCTCTGATGCCCTTACTCAGCATGGCACTTAAATATGTGCTTAAATTTAATCAACAGGGAGCCCTCTCCCTATTCAGCAAAATGTTTGGGCATTTGCTGAGTTTTTAGCACATCAGTCAGTTGTAGATTATCGTTTGGGTACAAGCTGATCTCGGTGGCTGTGTCCCTGTTGGTCCCATTGTGCAGGGAAGTGGGAACTTGGGTCATCTTATCACGAGCCATGGCAAGTCCTGTCCCCTATGGATGAGAGGCCACCTGCACAACTGAGGCAAGTGAGGTGACAGTTGTGGTTAATTCATTATCAGAGGTGACTGACATCTGTCTTTTCATCCCCCTGAGCAGGACCCAGCACTGCATTTGAATTGTGTTAGGAAGGCTGGGAAAGCTGGAGAAATAAGATGTTTGCAGCTGCTGCAGCAGGCAGTTGCTGCCTCTTGTGTCTGCACTCTTTTCTTAGCCCTCCCATCCCTTTCTCTTGCACTGTCAGGACCATGGCAGCAGAGAGAAGAAAGGACTTGGCTAACTTCAAAATACCTGCATCAAGGTGATACTCTGTTAACCACACTAACTTTTCTGGCCTTACATGCCTGCTGCAGGGCACTACAGAGATAATAGTAAGCTGTTCAGGGAGAACTAGGCTTTTTATCAATATATTTATACGAAACTGGTGTCACAGTCCATTCAGACCTTCCGAATTTACAGAGCAACATACTCTATGATTTAAACTTTGTTTCATAGGCTAATTAAGAAATACAATAAACAAACATGACAAAAGGGCTCAATCCCCCTTTTGCCCAGACAAGTTTATTATGTAAATCCACTTACACAGAACTTATTACCCATAATTTGCAGTGTCATGCACCTACCTTGTCTGACAGTGAGAGTGCTCATCATTCCTCCTCCATCAAGTTGTGGGTGTCTCCTGTATACTCACTGCAGGAAGTATGGAAGTGTCAGCAGTCTAGCTGCTCTTGGATCAGCTTCAAAAGCTGTTTGGGCAAACTGATGTTTTATACCCTCCACCTTGGAGTTTTGGTCTATACCATTTCCCTAAGTTAGTGGATTCTGACAGAACTGCCAGACGAAGGATAGTGGCAAAACAGACAGCAGTTTGAGGTGATAATAATACATGAGGTCATAATAATACATGGTGGCCTCTGTCTGGCCACCTCTCCTGCTCTGTCTTTGCTGCTCCCACCATGTATCAGGCCTTAGCATGAGCTGTGGTAGCCAAAACCTAAGCAGGAGTTGAGTGAACAGTCACAAACTAGTATGAAAATACCCCAGGTGACTCTTTAGATTCCGGCATACAAAAGTGTCACTTTCTTATAAGGGCAGGGCATCTATAGCATGAACCAAAAGCTTGCATTTGCTTTGTTCTTTCTCAGTGAAGAATTATCCATTCTATAGTCAATGTCTTGGGGGTGTTTATAATTTTTTTAAAAGTCAACACAGAAGTTGGAAGAGGCTTAGTGTGATTTCTTCAGTCTGCTGCTGCCTGCAGCTGGTTTCCTTGGCAACCTTGATTGTACCCGCTGCCTCCTAAGTGGGGACTCACCCAGATGTGTGGCTGGTGAGTTCAGATTTTGGCCACATTGGTGGCAATAGTACTTGGTTAGGATGGCCCCTCTATGTACTTTCTTCACTTCGAAGCCAAGTTACTCTCTAGAAAGAGATGCTGGATTGCATCCTCTTTTCTCCCCAAGAAGATCAAGATGTACTTGCTCAGGAAACTGAAATGTAACACAAAAATGTCCATAGAAAACTCAGTTCAGGGTCAAGCTGGAGAGTTGGAAACTCCTGAAGCTGGCAAGAAGAAGCAATGTGAGGGATAGGATCCTCCTCCCCCTCAAGCCAGCAGATTGATGTGAGGAGACAGGAGCATCTCTTTGTGGTCCATCTCTTTGTAGCTCAAATAGTTGGATGTTCCTCTTTCTCACCGTGGGACAGTAATCTAAGGAAGCAAGTGTTGCCTGAATAATTCCTGCTCTTCTCTCAGAGCAGTGGGAGAAATTATGGCTGTGATCGCACAAGGGCATTCCTGGGCCAGAGAGAGATGATTTGTTCCATCACACCCTCTGCTTAGTTCACCTTATTCTGGATGTCACTGCTCTGCTGCCACTGGGCTGCCCCAGCCCTTGGAACCCCACCACCAAGGGGACATTTTCCAAATACCTGCAGGGTATTTCTCTTAAATAATGTTTCTGTGCCTCAAAATGCACAGAAATGAGATTTTCAGAAGGACCTCAGCATTGAGCACAAGTTAAAGCCAGCACAAGGCTGCTGTCAAGCTGCTTCTGGAAATCCCACTAAGCATCTGTCTTCATTGTAGGTGAGTAACTGAAAAGCTAAAATCCTTGACTTTCAGTTACACCTGAGCTCTCAATGACTAAGATTTTAAATTCTGACCCCAAGGCAGTTCTGAAAATGGGATAAACAATTTTACAGGATTTAGGTGAGGTTAACTTTTTTGGGGGCAAGGGGAAGAGGTAGCAGTTGGGATGTTTTTCTGGATTTTTTTTTTTTTAAGAAAGCTGCTCCAGGTGATTTTGCTTTGATTGATTCATTTTTGGAACATCTGATAAATTTTTATCAGCAACATTTCAGCCTTGTGTGTGTGTTTTAGTTTTGTTTTCCTCTCTTTGTGGGAGCTACAGTCAATACCCAAGCCTACAAGCAGCCCTACAAGCAGTGGGTCATGATTTTGTGATTTAAATTAGCAACGGTTGGGGCTGTATGGAATGACAGCAAATGCATTGACTTGTGTTCTTGGTAACAAACTGTGTAGAGGTTTAGTTGCTTTGTTTCATGTTTGGAGTTTTGCTGCTTGCTGTTAGTGTTATTTTTATCCTACTTTTTATATATGCTATTTGCTCACTTGAGTGAGACAGAAAACCACAAATATCTCATGGCTGTGTGTTTTGTGATGTCTCAGGGCATGAGAAATAAGAGCAGAGCAAGAAAGAAAGTTAAAATTAAGCTCGTAAACTACAGAGGACAAGATAAAGACTTAAAGATCTCTTGCATTTTTCTTGTCAAAGTTTTTGCCAGTCCCTTTTTTTTATTGCCAAAGACTTGCCTTCATCAAAAAGTTCTTATATGAGTGAAGAGCCAACTTACTCTAAGTTATGTACTCCTGCCATTTATTTTTCCTACACATCATTACAGCTGCCAGAATATTACTGTAGTGGCTGCATGTGCAGCTCATAGCACAGGGCCTTGCTTAGGGGAAGAGCACCTCATTTAGTCTGCTTCTTTTAGAAATTCAGAGACTAAATCTAATAAAATATATATATTATATGGGTGTGCTTTCAAATGCTCTTAAACTGTTATGAAATGAATGTCTGGAGGCTAGTTAGGTTTGATTTCACTATAAATTTATCTTATTAAGGCAATTATTATCACTATCTAAAGCAAATTTCTTAATTTTCTTTAAAATGCTTTCAGTTCATTAATTGCTGGCTGAGCTTTAATTATGCAGATGTTTGGAAGACTCATATCCAGTCATGAATCTACTGGCTGCTGGAATAGAATCTTGAAATATTATAGGATTTTCTGTAATTATGTTTTTTTGATGAGGGAAAATAATTTGGTTTGAGTATGTTTTATTTTCACTGGATCCAGTAATTCTCAAACTAGTCACTGAACTTCAGGAGACTTTTACCTAAATGGGATAACATGGTTTAGCACACAGATAGGCCTGTATTCTGTAGAATATCCAGGTAAAAGAGGAGGGGACAGAAGCCCAGGTACAGTAATTAGCACTGTCTTTATTAATCTTGTTGAGCGAAACAAAACATGGAACCTCTGATCAAGTGATGCTGGGATATGGCCTGGGGAAAATAAGGGATAATGTATCTGTGGGTTTTGTGGGGGTTTGCCGAAATTCAGTAGTGGGTAAATCTATGAAAAATTTCAGTACCACCTAAGCAAATGAGAGGAACAGAGTCTGAAGCCCCTGCTGTGTGAGTGGTACTGCAGGTCTGTACTGAGAGGGGACTGGGAAACAGGTGACACAAGCAAAGCCCAAGCACAGCCTCAGCTGCTCCTGCCAAATACTCCTGACTACTCTAGGACAGTGGTGAGCCCTGGGCAGAGATTTAGTGTTTAGCAACTGTTGGGGGTTTTTAGGAGTTCTTTTGTTTGTTTGTTTGTTTGTTCCTTTCTTTCCCTCTTAAAGAATTTTTTCCCCATGCTAAGGGACAATTGCTGGATGCTTAAGGAAGACAAAGGACATGGCCATGGGAGGGGGAGGCCAGTTTGTCCTCTTTTTACTTTTTTTCTTCTCTGGTGAGGGAGGAAAATGCCGCGAGATTTTGAACTGAGAAAAGAGGTTGGATACAGTGCCTAGGTTCTTCTTTCTTCCGGCGTTCGGAGGGGAAGGAGAGGCTGCAGTCGCTGTAGAGAGAACTCACCGTCACTGCGGGGTCCTGCCTCCTGCTGCCTTCCTCTCTACCGTGAGTGGAGTTTGCTCACTGGAGCGGCCATTTGGACAGGGACCCTTATTCACCATCTGCTTGGGTGCCTCAGGGGG
>VZTD01000432.1:280-38284 GCA_013397725.1 Rhagologus leucostigma | reverse complement strand
TGTTACTGCCATAGTTGTTGTTGTTTTGTTTGCCTTGCTATATATATCTATCTATATATCTATATATCTATATATCTATATATCTATATATCTATATATCTATATATCTATATATCTATATATCTATAAGTAAAGAACTGTTATTCCTATTCCTCATGTTGCCTGAAAGCCCCTTAATTTCAAAATTATAGTGATTTGGAGGGAAGGGGGTGACATTCTCCATTCCAAGGGAGGCTCCTGCCTTCCTTAGAAGACACCTGTCTTTCAAACCTAGACAGCAACTCAGCCACAGGGCTGGGCTCTGATTGCAAGAGTGACCTTGAGTGGGCACCATTTGCTGCCGTGGCCACCCTCACATCCCGAGCAGCAGCTCAGCCTGGTGTCCAGCATCAGCCAGCCAAGCCAGGGCCATGGTTTGGGCCGGCCTGCACCCCCTCCATGTGCTGCTGGCTCTGCTGTCACTGCCCAGCACAGGAGAGCAGCTCGGAGGATGTCCTTGCAAGGCACTTGGAGACAACTGACATTCTCTGCTAACTGGATAGAAGCTACCATATACAGAGATTGTTTTTCGTGAGCCAAGGTCTGTGTTGCCTCTGGCATTTGTTTTGTGGATAAACTGCAGGCATAAGCTCTGTCTCCCGTATCTTCTTATCCAGGACGTCCTTCTGAAAGAAAAGGAAATGTGTTCTTTACTTCAGGGTTTTATACAACCCAGCCTGCCTTGCCAGGGGAAGGGAATTTAAATCACTCTGCTGCTCTTTGGCCACTTTCTAGCACTTGAAAAGCACATTAGAACCATAATGTTCTTGTCAGTGACATGGTGATTTGCCTTGCAAACCTCACAGCCTGGAAAGTCAGCTTAGATTCTACAAACAGCCTGCAGAATCACTTACTGAGAAGTGATAAGTAACCTGCCTTTCTTGTCCTCTGTCTCAGCAAATGAAAGAAACAAAGCCCATGAAGTGCCTGCAAAACATCTGCGTGTGTCGAGTGGGAAGCTGCTCCTTTGCCAGAACTCAGAGTTCTCTCCTAGTCTTCCAGGGAAAGAGACACAAGCACCATTATCAGAGAGGAGCTAAAAGATGCATATACATCGATAAGAGGGACTTGGAGTGATGGAATGACTTTTTGGTGGCAGCATTGCACACTCATCTTCCCTTCCATGTGTATGCAGCACCCAGCCCTGCAGTAGATGAAAGCAGTAATGCTGCAGTGGATTAGCACCCTGTTGGAGCAGAAGATGTAAATCCAGCTAGTAACTTTTGGTACTGTTTAGTACAAAAGGAGGCCTTTGGCACTTTCAGTCAGTTCTGCCACTAGTTGGGAAAGCTCATCTGCTTCAGTTCAGGCTTGTTGAGAGCAGTGTTTTATCTGGCACAAAAATGCAAAAGAAAAGGAAAAACAATCCATGTTTCAAGCCATAGGAAAAAACATAGCACCCAGGGATTCATAGATGACTTTGGCTGCTTGATGGGGTTGAGATGATGTGCTCCATGAGTGAAGGTCTGATTTGCTGGAAGCATATTCTCTGATGTGGGCTTCAAAGCCACAAAACACATCTGCTTGTGCAAAACAAGTGAAAAAGAACAAACTATCAATCTGCATTTAAAAAAAAAAAAAAAGAAAAATCTCAAAAAATGCCTTGGCATAAGCCAGATGTAAAGAGCCTTTGCCTTCCATGCTGATCAGTCATCCAGCCTTGGCATTTAAGTTTTTAAAAGACAGAAACAACTTTTCGGTGTTTTAAGCTTAGTTTACTTTATGTTTGGAGCATGTGTCATTCAAGAGAAACTGTGCTGCAGAATTTGTTATTCTCTGTCAAAGCACGTTGGCCTTGCATTAAGTACATTCCGAACCATTCCTAACTAAATTGTTTTGCAGACCCTTTTTCCATCATTAGCCAGTACTCCTACCATCATCAGGCAGCTCTTTTGCTTGAACAATTGCATTTCTGTGGAATTCTCTTTGCCAGAAAAACATTGCTTGAATGTATGCTAGAGTTCACGCAGATTTTCTCTGGAAATGGACAGGTGAAAATTGTACATTAAGATTTAGCAATAAAATTTTTTACTGCCAGTGGTTGTGTCTTACCAGCTGGGAGTTTGCAACAAGCCTGCTTGACTGACAAGGCAGGGAGAAAAGCTAAAGCAGAGACTTCTGCTGAACCTGAGCAGAAGACTCAGTAATGTCTGAGTTTTGATGCAAACACGCTTTTCTACTTTCTTTCCTTGTTCCTTCAAACAGTCTCTTAAATGTTGATTCATTAAAAATTCACTAATAATTTTCTCTGTTCCTCAGCAAAGTATTTTATTAAGTAAAAAGGCATCTGCAATGCCTATCTGATCTAAACAGAATCCATCTGTAAATGGAAAACTTTTAGGATATTATTCATTCTAGGAATTTTGATGTTGTTAATTAAATGATGCAAGGGGAATATTTCTTAGTAAGACCAGTTAGTAGTTGAACTACTGAAGGTCATGCAGAATAGCAGTAATAATGTGTGAAAGTTTGGGCCTTACACAAGATGAATTGTTGGAGTTACAAATTGCCTGCTAGTTCCTTCTGCCTGGATGTGTGGCTCAGTGTAATATTGCATGGCTTGAAGCCAGCCCTAAAACCAGGACCTGCAAAAGGGTACTTTCCATGCTCAGTGCCTGTTTCTCCACACATTCAAGGATGCATTTAGAGACCACAGAATTCAGCCTCATTTTTAGTATTGTGGTATTTGGGGGGAAATGTAGTGAAACAAGCCAAGTTCCTTTCTGGATGGGAATTGGTTGGAGTTCCCTGAAAACCAATAGCAACAGATTGCTGCTGTAGTTGTGTGGTAATACAGCAGGAGAAGAGAAATCTCCCTTAGTTTCCATATGGAGGCTTATTTGGGGAGGTGAAGTGGTTCTGCAAGGAAGGCAGTGTTACCTTTCTGATGGTGTCCCACTTCCAGAGTCAAAAGAATGATGAGAGTTATAAACCAGAAGCTACTTCAGACAGCTATAGAAGAGTGAGATGTCCTTACCAGCTTGAGGAGTATCAGAACAGCAAGTGAGAGTTTGAGTTTGGATGGGACCTTGAAGTATCATCAAGCCCCAGTTCTTTCCACTCCAGGACGGATCAGGTCAAACCAGACCTGCATCATTCTGCTACTGAGAAAAAAATTAGTTGTTCCATGAGAAAGAGTTGTTTATGCCACCCTCTGATCAGTGATGGGTTTGCAGGTGAGATGGACTATGGGGTTTTTCAGGTGTTGGTGGTACCAAACTTTGAGCTGAGAATACAAACTCACTACATATTTTCCCATCCATGGTATTAGTTTATTTTGCTTGTTTCCCTGGTGGCAAAGCTAGGAAATAGACCTGCCCAGGCACATTCAGAGCATGCAGGTTGTCATGGTAAAGGCTCCTGATGCTTTATATTGGGTTTGTTTATAACAGAAGCTGTCTACCAACTGCTGGGGTTTTTAGGTTTTCCTGTCTGTGTAAAAAACTTATTTCTTCAAAGCATACATTATTACCTCAGGGTATTTACTCTGCATGTATAGAAATCTTAGTCTCACCTTGGAATATTTTCATTTATCAGGGCTTCTTTTTTAAGTAAAAATCTGCTAGTTTGAGGAAAAGATCTCTGTAAGATATTTTGCCTGTAACACTTAATCTCCAGCCTGGTGTGCCAGGAAAAGGGCAAATCCTGTCAATGCTGATAGACCTTGTCTATCCCTATTCTTTTTCACATTGCTGCAATGTCTTTTTCCATTAATATCAAGCATGGACTGAGCAGCCACATGTTAGGAATGACCAAGTGGTATTTAAAAAGATGTGTTATCATGACTCCAAGGCAAGCAGCACAAAAGACCTCACACCATGCAGGCATTCAGCATGTTGGGAAAAGGTAAGGTGGATACAGCCAGAGGCTCCAGTTTTCCCCTCTACTGTGGAGGACATACAGCTCCTCGCAGGGCTGAGTGAGCTTGTAGTGGAATTAAAGTCTTCCTAGAAGTGTTTCTGACTCTTCATTAGTTAGTGAAGTTTGGAACTTTCTCTGATGGTCATCAGTGTTGTGGGATGTGCAGATAACTGAATATCCACCCCTTCTTCTCTCTTGTATGTCTGGTCTGGTTGTGTAATCTGCCAGCATATCCATGTGTTCAGGGGCCAGCTGTGGTGACAGAGCTCATTGTGAATATGGAGATAATGAGAGAGTCTGGAAAACATTTTCAGGATAAACATTTTCCATTTTTGTCTTTTGCTATTTGAGAAACAGAGACTCAAGTGCAGCCTTTAAATCCTTTCTTGCTGTATCCTAATGTTTCAAAAGGACTTGTAATTTTGGATCTTGACTTGGAAATAATTTAAAGGCAGCTGATTTTCCATGGCTGGGAGTGCTGTGCTTCCTGACTAATCAGACTCTTTAGACATGTCTTAAATTGGGCACTGAAATAATAGACAAGTGCAAGTAGTTGACTCAGGACATCTCTATGGGGTTTTAGGCAAAGGCACTTTAACACACAACTCTGATATGCTTTGAATGTGCACACAGCAAGTTATCACTCCTGGGCAGACAAGAGGTGACTGATTAAGGCACGGTAAATCAATCATGGGAAACCATTAGCCCATGCTCAACCAAGTGGCATGCTCCAAATGATTAGCCCCTCCTTGAAAAGTGTATGCCTGTTCTATTTCAGCCAAGAGAGTCTCCTGCTGACACAGAGAATGCCTGACATAATAAAACATTTCTTTCGAATACAGTAAAATTCATTATTTAGGCCTTCCACGCTTCATTGAAGCCCTGAAAGATTCAGCAGGAGTCTCTATTAACATTAAATGAGGTCTGTTCTTCCATCTAAGTTGCTGATTCTACACCTGCTCCATAACCCAGAGCACCTATGTGAAGTAAAATAGGCAAAGAAAAGTGGGTGCAGTAGCTGTATGTGCATATCAAGGGAATGGGCATGGTTCTTCTGAATTTCCTGACTTGTTGGAGGTTTTTCTGTTCTTTTTGTTTGTTTATTTGTTTTTGTCTTCTGCAGGCAGACAACCATCTGTCCTGTCAGTGTAAGCATAGTCCTGGGCTACCTAGAACAGTTAAAACTGTAGCCAAATGAAAACCCAGCTAAATGCCAAATTCTTGAAGAGAAAAGAAATTTGACTCATTTCCAAGTTTTATTTTCTTTCTTTGGGAAGTATCTTTGCAGAGGTGAAAGGAAGAGTTCTTTACTCTATTGCTTGAATAATGCTTTGAAGTTTGGTCCTTTGCCAAAAGGTTTTTGACAGTAACATCAGTATTGGTGCTGACTGGCATCATGTATTTCTTGGGAATCTTTAAAGCTCTCTGAGCAGCTCACCAAGAATTGATTAAGATTTGATTTTTATCTAAGTGAGGAAGAAATTATTCCTCTGTCTTTTTTTAAGGGTGGATAAGGAGCAGTCATTCAGTGATTTACCTGCCTTTTAGGGACAAATCTCTAGTCCTGGTAGAGATCTCAGGAGTCTGACTGGGA
This sequence comes from Rhagologus leucostigma, assembly GCA_013397725.1. NCBI lineage: Eukaryota > Metazoa > Chordata > Aves > Passeriformes > Rhagologus > Rhagologus leucostigma. The sequence goes on along the minus strand of VZTD01000432.1, from coordinate 32,790 downwards.
AGACATGTCTTTCTTTTTAACAACCAGTCTGGTGTCACCTTATGTTGCCACTATTTCCATCCTTCTCATTGTTAATGTACAATTTTTCTCAGAAAAATTAAAATATGGCTGACCTCAGAGTTTCACTTTACAGCTATTTCCTGTAGATGCAAATCAACATCACTCTTTTTCCTATGGTTTATAGTTATTCCTTCTTTTTTTTTTCCCTCCAATTTTTCATAAGGAGGTTTATCTAAGGTGTTGATATTTCTTACAATAATTTTCTCACTAGTAGCTATGACAAAGTCTCTAATCTTTTCTCTTCCTTTTGTCCTCAGGAAATCCACTGACTGTGGCCTGCAAAGCTTTCTTTGGATTCAGTGGAGAATCAGGCCCCATGATCTACTGGATGAAAGGGGAAAAATTCATAGAAGAATTAGAAGGTCACATTAGAGAAGGCGAAGTCAGGTACTTTTTGGATTATTTACTATTAAAAATACTGTGTGTCCCACAAGCCTGTTGGGTTGACAAGTTTTTAATTGAAAGTGGAAATAATTTTCTGTCTAAAGAGTGATGGATGACTTGGAGCCAGGGCTGTGTGAGTTGCTCCCTCTCCTTTGTAGCAAGTACACTCTAAAGACAGAGTAGCTTGTGTGTGTGCCTGAAAATCTGTTATCAAATTCCCCTGGTGGTTGGTACGTGAAGTATCTCCTGAGTGTTCCAAGGGTTGATTTTAGGCCTGTGTGGGAATGGTGCTGTCCACTGCAGCCATACTGTGGGACCTGCCTTGGCAAGATGACATCTATTTCAGCACCATTGTTAATCTTGAAGACAAATGATCTCCTGTCAAAGTCACCACACTTCTTCTCTTCTCCTGAATGCATTGTGTGTGTGTGATACAGCTCTTGGTGTGCTTTAACCAGAGCCTTCAAGAAGCAGCTTTTGTTCCTCCAGGCTTAACACATAAGGGAGAGAAAAGAGTGGCTGTGTCCAATATCCAGCTTGTGCTTGGCTTTTTCCCAGGTGCTGGTTATCCCTTGATGTAAGTTATAAACAAAACACACTTGTATCCCCATGAACTTCCATGGAATTTGCACTTAACAGCACCTTTTTCCATTCCTTAATAATTACCTGATTACTGTACTTTGAGCAAAGACTAAGCTATGGTTATACTATGGGGAAGGTGGTTCCAGCTCCTATAGATACAATGAATATAGATTATAAAGAAAGCCAAGGTCTTTTCACTTTCCAAGGCACATTTTGTAATCTCATGTCTGAGTTTTTTGTTTCTTGTAAAGGTGATTTTGGAGAGCAGGCAGAGAGAGGTTCCTTTGCTTTATTACTTGATCAACAGTTTGAAGTTCAGCCATTTAGCCACTAGTTATTAAGATATACTTAATTGCACACAGATTAAATTTATCTTATACTGCCATTGTACAGTCCTCTTTTGTGCTTCTGACCACAAAAAGCAATTATTGGAAACTTCTGCCATTGTAAGTAATTAGTACCTAATGACATTGTGTCCTCTCTGGTGTGTATATATATGAACAGAGTGATTTTGGTCATGTTCTTCCTCTGCATCAGGATAATTTGACGTTTGTATTTCAAGAGCACTCCAGCTTTAGCACAGTTCAAAACTTTTCCTTTATGTACATTTATTAGTGAAACTGAGTTTGAAAAGGCTGTTACTTGTCCTTTGTTGTGCCATCTCATTACACTTTCATGTTTCAAATTAATTTGTGACAACTTGCTTTTCTTATTCCACTAAAGTGCTTTGACTTAGTTTACAGACCCTTCACAATTCAGTGAATCTTCTCTTCAGCAAAGCTACTTATCACATACCTAATCTCCTGTGATCACTGCCAGCATTTAAAACAGCATTTTCCAAAACCGACTGCATCATTACCAGCAGTGCCCCTGTCCATCCCTTTTTTTATTTAGAAGTAGCTGTGGCAACTGAAATGATTACTTTTTGCAAATTATTTTTTGCCGGTAACAGGTCTTGGTTTTGTGTCCCATTACACATGTGCTGCTTTAGGGGAACTAAGCAGCCTTAATCGTTCTGTCACTGCCCTGAGGCAGCCCACATCTTCCACCCAGTTGTATTTATTGATGTATTTAAAAATTGTCATGTGTGTTTCAAATTTGATGAGCCATGGTAAACTTGCTGTTTAGATTCCTGTCCTGCGGTGATGTTACGAGGCTTCTGTATTCCTTAACCGTCTGCTTAATGCCCAAGGTCACTATATCTTTAAGAGGGATCCGGGGGGCGGGGCCGGAGCCACGGGACCCGGATGCGGGCGGTTCAACGGCTCGGGCTCCAACGGTCTGGGCTGTGCCCGGGAGGGAGTGCACTGGGGGCGCTCCACTGCTCCGTGGTGGTTTGGTTGTTGTTGTTGTTGTTCCCTCTAGCTGGAAAAAAGGTTGTTGGGTTTTCTTTCCTTCCCTCCCCCTGGCCTCCCTGCCTTCCTTCCCTTCTCTCTGGTCCGGGGAGCCTGCGGGGTGGCCCCAGCCGGTCCGAACTCCGTGGAAGGGCAAACCGTTTCGCCTGCTGTGAGGAGGAAGACCGGCGCCAGAGGATCAATATGTTTTTCTTCCATCTGCCCTGCTCCAGGCTGCTGTGTGGATTCCCCTTCCCTTTCCTCTTCCCCTTCCCGGAGACTGGGGGGACCAGTTGCCAGCCCAGGTGGTTTTTTTTTTCCGCTTCTCTGGGCATTTGTTGTATTTTGAGGTTTTTTCTGTTCTGCCCTGTTTTATTTTGTGCTAATAAACAGTTCGGGTTTTTTTCCACTTTATCGCCTGCTGTTATCAATTTGTTTCACTGGCAGAGGAAAGGGGGAGGCCCTTTCCCTTTGGAGGAGGCGCTCATTCCGGAGCGTTTCCTCAAAAAGTTTTGTCTCTAAAACCGAGACAATGCTTTTTTCATCAGTTTGTTCTCTATGGTGTTACCAGGACATTTCATTTTGAGAAGCTAAGAGTAGTACAGAATTGTCACAATCAGACCAAGATACTCCATGGGCTGTTCCTTTGGTACATTTTAACTCTGCATCCCCTATCTTGAAGTAGTTCACAAATTTAGTAGCACTCTGAATTTTTGGTGCTGTCCTTACCCTGGACTGTGCCCATCCATTGTGTTGCTGGATTTTCTGTGTATGATGAGAGTTGAGGTTTAATGACGTGTGGGAGCACAAACCACCCATCCCCAGTGTGCATGGTTAGCACTCACTGTGCTGTAATGAAAGTACTGAAATAAGGATGCATCTAACCTGAGCATTCCTGTTCAAATCAAATCTGTGGAACTGGGTTTTGGTAAGCACACTTCACCAAGAGTAATGTGAGAAACAAGCTCACTAGATTCAAAATTTTAACAGTTTATTGATAGACAATAGGGGACAAATGATAAAAATCATCCAACAAAGCAGAAGAGTTGCAGCGCTGACTGCTGCAGTACAGACATAGTACAGCCACAGGCACACCTTCTGGTTAAGGGGATACAGGTTTTATACTCTCAGTGATTAACATAACTCCTCCCTAGCCCTGCCTCCTTGAGGTGTTCTTATTAGCTCATTGTTACCCAATGGTAGTCTCCCAGCTGCTGAATAGGCAATGAGTTAACACCCATTTCCCTCCCCTTAACACAGAACCCTTGACCAGAACATGTAACAATTAACTACAGTACATAGCAATTAACAGTAACAATTAACTCACTCTCATAAATCTTTATGAAAGCCAACCTCATTAGCTGTATTTACGTCAGTAATATTTGTGTAGCTCTGGGCTTCTCAGTATTTATTAGACGTTTTTACAAAGCATCATAACAAAAAGTAGCTCATCAACATTGCAGGACTTGAAGGCAATGACCCCCTGTCTGAGCTGCCCCCTTGCCTTCCCTTGAATTAAGATCCCTGGGTGTTAGACATGCATGAGGGGAAAGAAGAAAGAGACTTTGCTTGCCAGGTGGGTTTTTCACAGCAGTAATAAGAATGTCATGTAAATTGAACCAGAGGTATTAAAGAAGGAATCAGAGTCTTTAAGCCTGTCTGCAGAGTTGTCAGTTGTACCTAATTATCAAAGGAGCCCACAGCAAATTTCAACACTGGCTCTCTGCCATGGCAAAGTACTTTCAGATGTAAATATTGCTCTCTCAGCCACCTATGAGTTGCTTCTTTTTCTTCTTCAGGCAACACTGTAGAATAGTCATAACGCTCATCTTGTAAAGTATGTTTGTGTTTGTTTTGTATCTCTTGTCCATTTTTAAAGTAGAAATAGTTTAACTCATCCTAGAAACATGAAAAGAGGGGAATGAAGACGTTTTGAATGGCAGCCTTATTTCTTCTGATAAATTTATCACCCACAGAAGTCAACGAATGGTTATGAAATGCTCAGACAAGATGAGGATGTTGTTTCCTAATAGGAGGGGGTGTTGGCGGCAGGAGGCAGAACTTCCATAGCTGCCTGGCTGATGTGCTGGGTACTTTGCGGAGAAGTATGGAAGCAATAGCCCTCTCCTGAAAAGCTTATACTATTCAAGTAGACAAATTCAGGGCAGAGAACAAGAAACACGATGCAGGAAAGCAAGAGGGAAGGTCACTGTCGTGCTGCCAGTTGAATGACTTTGCTTTGGAGAGGTACTTGTGTACACACAGATCTATCCTTTCATCTACAGCCTGTTGTTAAGGAGTAGACTTCATAACCCTGTTCACAGTCCAGATCTTCAGCTTTATAAAGAATGAAAGTTTCCTTTTTGCTAAGTCCCAACTCTCATGCAGGTTAGTAAAGGTTTGCAATTAATGCCTTGGTCTTGCAGAGAGACCCAGGTGAAGCTTTCTTACGGCCTTGTTATCTGTGATCATACAAATACTGAAAATTTTAGGAAAATATGGTCTCAAAGTAAAAGTGTTTTAAATTCAGATTCAACTTAGTGCATACAGGCACTGGGAAAATATGACCAAGGATTTGAAAAATCCAAACCATTGGATAACTTTCAAAGACAGCATTTCTATTCAGAAATGACGCTTCCTTTTTTAAATTCCTATTCTTACCTGAAAATTATTCGCTAGACAAAATGTTTTGTTTCAGATCAAGTAAAATGCTTCAGCCTGAAGCAAAAGAAGGCACTTAGTGTTGTTTTTACATCACTCACCTTTTATTTCTCTCTTTCCATCCTGTTTGTTGTGAGCTGTCAAGCACCATTGATTTAGCTATGCATTAAGTGTTGTAATTACTCTTACAGTTTGTTCAGTAACCCAGAAAGAGCGAGTTATTATTTTCTCAACTTGTGGGAGCTGGCATGTGTTGACAATGATGCTGGTGAAGTTTCCGCCATTGCAGATAGGGACAGAGCTTCATCTTCTGGATGTGCAGCAAATGCTGTTGCACCTTTAAGGTCTTACTTGTTGATAGTGTATTCCTTTTCTAACCCAAAGATATTGTCCTCCATGTTCTCTGAACCAACCACAATTAATTAATTAATTAATGCAATTAATTAAGGGCTGCATATGTGTTACAAAAATGCAGCTGACCAACTGTGCATTTCTGTGGCAATAATGTAGGTGTAGAGTAATGGTTAAAGGAAAAAAGAAGAAAAACAAAAAAGCAGGAATGAAAGGTTTAACACCACTAAGAGCTTTCTACACTTTCCTGCCAGCATAATGCTTAAATACTTGTCAGCATTTTCGTGATAGATCCCACTCTAAAGAGTTCCCTTGCTAAAAACTGCAATTAGAAGATATGTAGAAAAAAATTCTCAGTCCAAATATATTGGATATTCTTTTTTTATAAAAGCTCCTCTTTAGCTGATCATGTATTATTTATATTTAGGTTAAGAGTCAGTTATTTTATCTTACATAAATATAGTTTAGATATAGATAAAAAATAACAGCTTCTTTTATCTTAATTGTAACCTGTCTTCATTTTTTTCTGTGTAAAATATCCTGATTACAGTAAACAAGAAAATCTGAGCATTCATGGAATGCTCCAGATTAGTTTCCCAGATATCTTCTCTGTTAATGATTATATTGTTCCTTGCAGCATGATTTGTTGACCAAAAGTTGTTGGGCATACTGTTTACCAGCAGAGAAGAGAGACTTTCCTGAATCTTTATATAGATATAGTAGATTAATAGGTTAAATGAGAATTGGTTTGTCTCACTCCCAGTGATTTAGGCTGAATATGCAAATGGACCAGGCCTTCTGAGGAGGTTTTTTTCTGGCCAGAAATGATGCAAATACAACCTTTCTTCCATTGTTTTACCAATTGGACTCTGGACCAGAAAAAAAAAAAAAAAAGAAAAAAGGAAAAAGAAACATAATCAACAAGAGTGAATTTGAAAAAAAGAAAAGATGCAATCCAGGTTTCCAAATGCAGCACACACCCACACACCCACACACCCCCCTGTTTCAAAACGAATGTTTTTCCGCTTGCTTTTTTGCAAGTTATGCTGCCACAGTGAAAGAGGCTGAATTGTGGATGCTCTGGTGCCTCTTCTGAGTTACTGCAGAGATGTGTTTTAGAGCAGTCAGGCTTGCATTTTTGATTGTCTAGTGCAATGCCCTCATACTTCTCTTTTGATTTGTTTTCAATTTGTTTGGAGTTCCATGAATGTCATGTGAAATCATGTACATAAGGAAATGTGTGTACGCAAAATGACTTTGGTTTAAAATAGAGAAGCTTGGGGTTGGCCATTACTGACAAATGTGAAGGTCTCCAGCAGCAGTTTCCATCCAGAGCAGGCAGCACTCTGGTTCATTACTTCCTGCCCAATTTCCTCCCTTCGGTCTCTGGAGAAAATATTTATTTTTTGCTGAACCTGGGTTTTATTTATACCTTTACCTCACAGTGCTGTACACAGTCTTTTCAGAGAACAGACTCACTGAAGCACCATGTGCAGTGGTGAGTTCACAGGTGAGGCACCCCACATCTTCTGTTTACTGTCTTGTGCAGCATTACACAAACAGGATCAAATGAACCTGGAAGATTTTACATGACGTTACATTTCCCTTTTCAAAGGAGCAGCAGCTTTTTCTTGAGCAAGTGATAAGCCTTTTGAGAGAATAGGGTATTGTATATTTAGACAATGTCAGCAGCAGAAAACACTTGCATTTGCTTTGCATTCTTTTTAATATTCACATGAGAACAATGACATGAAAAGGCTGTACCTCTGGCCTGAAAGTCTGCTAGAACTTTTATTCCATTTGTGGGGATTTTGCATGTCTCCTCTGTTCGCTCAAAGGAGCAGAAAGCTCTTGTTCTTGACACCATTCCCCTTACAAGGCAGGATCTAGCCCCAGAAAACAGAGGAAAATTCCAGAGAGTAGCACAGCTCCTTTGGTTGATTTTCCAGACTGAATTAAAATGTATCACAATACCCAGCCTTTAAATTGCCTTGTAATTTGTTCGCTGATGGCTTAGTAGCACATCCTGCTTCTGGAAAATGGATATTTGTTGCTTCTTTTAAAAGAAGCATTGTTTTTAGCATTTAATTCTGATGGAGCCAATGTAAGGAAGCCGCACATAACCATTGTGCTCGTGGCCACTCTACCTGCACTTGGTTCAGCTCCTCACTAGACATGGCAGGAGAAAAAGCCTTTTGTTGCTCATGAAAAATGCCTCTGTGAAGCCTCTTTCAGGCAACATGAGTCTCCTTTTAAGTCCTTCTCCAGGAGTGAAGAAGGCCGAGTAACACTGTCTTGTGCTGAGAAATCATAGTGCTTTTGGGAATCTGCCATCCGTATTAACTCAGTTAAAGCAAAGGCTGTATCTTTCCTTTCAGACTCCTCAGAGAACATCTTGGAGAAAAAGAAGTTGAGTTGACATTGATCTTTGATGCTGTAGAGGAGGCAGACCTGGCTAACTACACGTGTCACATGGAGAACAGAAATGGACGGAAACATGCCAGTGTTCTTCTGCGCAAAAAAGGTAATTCCCCCTTTTTACTTATCTGTGCTCTCAGCAGCAATATGTCAGTCAGAGGCCCTGCTGACCTCCCTGAGCCAGGCTGGACTCTTGTGTGCCTGCTTGGAGTTGAAGTCTGCTTTTGTACAGCTTCAGTTTACCATTTGTGGGAAAAAAAAAATTATGAATTGTTCTTCGGTGTCTAGCAAATCGGCCTTGCAGGTGATGCACTTGCCTTGGAATACACTTGCACTTGGAATACAGTCACCCATAAGACACCAATATAATCAGAGGAAGTATTTTGGACTAAACAGCCTATGAATTTGACCCAGAGTTGACTAAGTAGGCCAGTTAAAATGTACATTTTTTAGGACAAGTGACCTGGCAGTGAGGTCAGATGTTCTCATGTTTTTCCACTTCCTGGCTTTGTGTTTTAAATTGAAAACTTCAAGCTGTCTCCACGCATTTTGATTTCTAGCTGCATCGGGAATGAAAGCATGCAATGGGAGCTACAAATCCATGGAGAATTACCCCATCATGGTTGTCTTGCTTGATACTGTTCCTGGATGGGGAACACCACTACTGAAAAATTATCTGTAGCAGAAAGGAAACCATTTAGATTTGAATGTGCCAAATTAAAAAGTGCTACTGTGCTCTGTGTTTGAAAAAGTCATTATCGAAGGAGTGTAACAGTATCTCATGGCAGTTCTTATATTGTTTGTTCAATCAGCTCTCCTATTCATAAGTAGGCTGACATTAAAATTGGATGCTGATCTCTCTGAGATACAGTGTATTGGGAAGTACAAAAGCTATAAGATAGTAATTGTTGGGAAAGCAAAGGAAGGTTCCACCCTTGGGACAAAGCTGTTATGTGAAACCACAGAACATCAGCACAGGAGATTGACTAAAGAGTTAATACATTGTCCATCTCTGCCATCATTCTTGGATGTAAATTATTTTGCCAAAAGATGAGAAGAAGAACTGTTTTCATGAGGCAAAACTGAAAGGGCAGTTCCAGTCTTTTGTGTGCTTTCACTGTGGCAAAGTTGGAGTACAGGAATGTTGATCTAGCAGATCATTCTACTGTCTTTTACAAACTTGCATACAGGAGGGCAGGAAGGCTCTGCAGAGGGATCTGGAGTGGCTGGATCCGTGGGCTGAGGCCAACTGTATGAGGTTCCACCAGGCTAAGTGCTTGGTCCTGCTCTTGGGTCACAACAACTCCCTGCAGCTCCAGGCTGGGGCAGAGAGGCTGGAAAGCTGCCAAGTGGCAAAGGATCTGGGGATGCTGGAGTCACCATCCCAAAGGGATTTGAAAGCCATTTAGATGTGGCCCTTGGGGACATGGTTTAGTGGTGGGCTTGGCAGTGCTAGGTTAACAGTTTGACTCAATCATCTGGGAGGTATCTTCCAACCGAAACAATTCTGTAATTCTATGATCTAAACTGACAGGTTGTCAAAACTTTAGTTAAGGAATCTGGTCATCATGATGAAGGATTAGTCTCTCTAGTGCAAAAAGCGTTCTTCCACTGAACCTCATAAATGTACAACTGATAGTAAGTGTATCTCTGTTGGCACTGGTAAATGTTCTGCTGTGTGCATATAGTAGAATAATGAGCTGGGTTTATTTATAACAAAAAAAATGCAGATATTTCAGAGCTCTGCTGAAATTATGGAAGAAGCACTGTTGAATACAGAATTTGGAGGTGGAAAGGATCACTCTGCAGCTACTATTTCATTTCTCTCTGCACTGTAGCTGTAGAAAACTTATATTCCCCTCAGGCACTCTCAGTAGTTGATTTTCAAGCTATTAAAGTGTCATTTAAAATAACCACTGTATTTTACTGTGTCCTTTGACTGCCTGTCCCATTGTCCTGTTTGTTATTTATTAAGTTCTCACAACTACTTGACCAAACTTTTCCTTTCTGCAAATTGATTTACTTGCTTCTTATCCTAACTTTCTCCAGCTTGGATTTTACCATAGATATTCATGAGCCAGGAAATACTACTGTATTTACTGAGCTGGGACAAGATTTAGAGCTTGCAGAAAGCTGTTGACCAGCATCCTTTGTGTGTGTCCAAGAAGGGAGTTCTATTGCAATGTGCTACAGCACAGATCTCTCAGTCACAGAAATCCCCCTCCCTCCAAAGTCTTACCTGTTAAGAGCTGTATTACCCATGTTTGACAAGAGGCACTTGTTCTATTTTGTCTCCAGACCTACCCTCTCTTCTGTTTTTATCTGGCTTGGATGAAAAACAGGAATAAACCCAAAATCTAAGTTGTAGATATATTATAAGAGTTTCTAGAGTTCTTTTTTTGACATCAAGTGGTTATTTTTAGCACATACTTTGCCTTGAAAAAAAAAAAAAAGAAAAATTAGCTGTTCAAATGTTTCAGGGAAAATATATTAAAGTCTTTTGCTGTATTAGTGGTACAGTCCCCACAAATCTTCAGGAGAACACAGGAGTGCTGTCTGCACAGCTCCAGTATGGCAATAGCGCCAGAGCACGTGCCGTCATTTAGGATTATTTTTATTGTTTGGGGTTTTCTCCTGTAAAAGAACCAAATCCAGTTTCAAACTCAAAGCTACCAATGCAAAGGCAGAATCAGACATGCTCCTAACACCTGAACACAACTGTCTGCTGTCACATTCTTCTTTACTGACTTAATTAAAGACCACATTGTTACTTGCTTTCAAGCAGTTCAGAAATAAGTTCTGGACAGTCCTGGGTTTGGTTTGCTTTTATTTTTTTTTTCTCTATGCTGTCCTAGCATATTTGGTGCTCAAATTACATGGAAATGCAACCCACTTGTCCCTTAGTTGTGGGAATTATTCAGGATTCCCTTCAAAAGAATTTGAAAACAGTCCAGTATTTTAGTGACTGAAGTCTACATAGTCTATAATGTAACTGTTTTGAAAGATAAATAACTTGTCAGAAACTGCAGAATAAAGTCAGACCATGCTTTTAGTGGCAAGAAGTAGCGAATTGAGATAAAAGTAAATATTATGATGACTTTTCCTCACAATTTATTTCAAGGAGGCTGCCTTTGATCAAGACATACAAGGACTAATTTTAGGGGGGGTGGGTTTGATACTGATACATCACTAAATTATGAGGAACTTCTAAAATGTATTTGTCTCTCATTTATTGGGTATTTATGAGACTTTTGCTATTTTAAAGACCATGATCCTCTGTAATATGTGTAATATGTTGTGGCAAGGTCCTTCTACATTATTTTACACTAGAAACTATCAATATTATTATTTGCTATTTTTCAGTCACTGTTATAGCACAGAGACCAGATTCAGATTCTTTTCTAGTGTTGGATATGCTGCTTCCTTATTTATCTCAGTGAGGACCACTTGAGGAGGAAGGAATTCATCAGAGGCCAAGACTAAGTAGAGTAGGCAAGAAAACTGAACATCCTGGGGTTTTCTCATTGCCTCCACTTTGGAATGGAAATAAGGAGAGCTCAAGAGCCTTGGCCTTCTGTCTCCTTATGTCTGTACTCTAGGAGAGTTCATGGGGCAGAAGGACAAATAGAGGACATGCAAAAGCTGATTAATTTTGCCTTTTGAGCTGGATTTTGTGAGTTTGCTTAACACCCTGCCATTCCCCCCCCCAAAAAGTGGACACAACTCTGTGCTCCTGTGTGGGCTGCAAGTCTCAGCATTTTCTCTCCTTCCAAGCTGGCAGCTTTGCCATCATCTCAGTTTCCTAGCAAAAAAGATTCAGTACAATAAAAAAAAATAACCCTCAAAAGTGATTTTAACCAACTCTGTTATCCATTTGCCTAGATTTATCCCCCAGAGCACATGCAGGCTTTATCATGCAGTGTAGTAAAAGTCCCATGAATTCCCTGTGTTCTCAGAGAGATTAAATAGCTATTATAATAGACTTTTTCCATCTATTAGTCCATGACTTCTGGCCAGACAGACATCAGAGATACTGTAAACTGGGAATAGCTTGACATCTGATGTTAATTATTGAAATATAAGGCATGGCAAGGCAAGAATAACCCCCAAAGATATGCAACTAATTTGCTTTTTATCTTGAAAGTGACACAAATGACACACGAGTAATTTTTTCTGACCTAAGTTTTAGAAGCGTAAAGATCACAAAAACTTTGTCTCGCCTGTATTAGTTTGGCAACTTCTCGCTGTGTTTATCACAGGAGCAAATATCTTCGTGACATCTTATCTGAACTAATACAGGCTGTGAGAGTCAAATTGTCATCCTCTGTCTTTTATGGCTAAGTAATATGCCAGGTGGTATTAGGAGCAATATTACTTTCAGAAGCCATTTCAGGATAAAGAGCAATGCTGTTCAAGTTAGTCTCTTGCATCAGATGGAGCTCTGGACTGGTATCCAAGGGGTTTTATCCCGTTTTGTCATTGGTTTGCTGAATGACCTTGAACATGCTGTTTCTCTTTTCTAAGCCTCTGCTTCCCCAGCTGTAAAAGATGGATCACTGTGTTTGGATGCATTTGTGAAGTTCTTTGAGTTCTTGTGATATTTCCTAACAAAAGCATTTGAGTAGGAAATTTTAACTAACACTAGGTTCCATTAAAGTATAATGTGAAGTCTACAAATATGTGAGAACTCTGTTAGCAGCCATCACAACTCCAAGAAAGTGGCTCTTTGCAGCCTGATGTGTGCTTCTGGCTTCTTGTGTTATCTTGGGCTTCCTGCAAGCTCAACTCAGTTTCCAGTGATCCAGTTGAAGCCCTGGCTTGGCAGCTCACATCAGCTTGTCCACAGGCTTTACAAATAAAAAACCAAAGCTGTCTAATTTGGCGGGGGAGGGACTAGATCCTGCCCAATGGGGTACAATTTATCTGTTCTCACATGCTGCATACAGCATTTGATGCACTCTGCCAATGCAGAAGTTTCAAACTCCACCAGCCCATTAAAAGTTGGTTAATCCTCTGTGTGAAATCACTACATAGTTCCTGTGTAGGAGAATTACATGTATAGCCTCAAATGCATTCTGGATTTTAGATGGACAATAGATGGAGTAAATGAGTAAAGTTAAGTAATAGGTAATGGACAAAATTATAAGGCATTCTTAATATTACAGTGGTTGTAATTGGAAGCTGCACAGTTTTATGTGGAATTGTACAGTGGATTAAAGAAAATAATGCTTGGAAAGATCATAACCTTTTTGCCTTTCCGTGCTAATTTTAGATTTGGTCTACAAAATAGAACTTGCTGGAGGACTGGGAGCCATCCTTCTTCTGCTTATTTTGCTCGTGACCATCTATAAGTGCTACAACATAGAGTTAATGCTCTTCTACAGACAGAACTTTGGAGGAGATGAAGCAGCTGATGGTAAGCAGTTGCACAGGAAACTCAATATATGCAATGGAAATATTTCAGAGAACCAAAGTGGCAAGATTGAAATGAATCCCAAAAGATACCTGCTGCTAGTTTAAACTACTAAGCACCCAACAGTGTAAAGCCCTAAGACTTTCTCCCAAAGCCCCTTGGGATCAATGAGTCTTTTCATAGAAATGTGACTGGGCTGTGCCATGAGCAAAAGGGAGCCAAAAGAATTGTTCATGAGTCTGTTACAGAGGCTCACATGTCATTTGTGAACTCGCTCCTTAGGGAAACTCTTCACATTCATGTGTCCAGTGCCACATGTCCCCAGGGTCCCTTCTCCTGAGATCCATAATGTATCTGAGCAGCCTTTCACCAAGTGTTCTTCATGAAACATTTTCATTGAATTGCCACAAGGCTTCCAGTGACCTCCTCTGACTAGTGAGAGGTGATTGTTATGAGGCTAACTAGGTACCTCAGTTAACTAGGAGACTCTAAACAACTTGGTGGGAATGTGCAGCTTGCCTGGGAAGTATGTTTAGGAATAAACTAGGCTGTTTTCCATTTTTCTTCTCCCACCTTCCCTCTTACTAGCATATATTCTGTTTGGTGCCTAAAGCTAAACTTGTCTTTTTAAACTGAAACTTTACTTCTCTTGAATATAGAACATTCATTTTCCTATGAAGCTGGAGTAAGCCCCATAAACTAAATCCAAGTGCTTTAAATCCTATTATTATGTTTTTAATACTTATTTCATAATTGATATGCTATTAATATGCATCTAAGTAGTATCTGCTAAAGAGAGAAAGTGCAGTATTCAAGTACAGGTGCTTGCCATAACCCCCTGCAACACTTAGCAGTCACACAGGTTCTGGACTGGTACATCTAGAAACTATAATGTATTTGAAAAGAGAGCAGGGAACACATTTTCTGTAGTGCCAAAACCACGTGCAGTTGCACAGACATGTTGCTTTCTGCAGTTGGCATTACTGTTACCACGGTAATAAATGTTTCTGTTTCACACTGGGTAGATACGGTATGAAAAGGTTCCATTACAATGAAATCCGTGGGAGTTTTGGAGAATGGATAGGATGACATCTAGGGGATTTTAGAAAGAGGAAGGATGATCCTTGTGGGTCCCCTCTAACTCAGAATACTTTGTGATTCTGTGATAAATAGCAGGAATAGAGATCAAGAAACTTGCTCTTTCTCAATCCTCATGTATGACTGGGAAAAAACTAAAATTATGCTTTTTCCATACTCTACGATACTGCACAATATTTATACTGGTACCTAGGACAAAGGGAAGGCTGAAATTATATGGTTTGGAAAGTACTTTACCTCAAATACCTTGGGATTATACCAGCATAATATCCTTGGTTCACACCAACCAGAAGTGGTAACTTCCTCCAGCCTGCTTCAATTTGTTTATCTTGTGTTTTCAGTGTGAGGCTGCTGCATTTTTACTCATGTAACTTCCTTGGTTCAATCGCTTTTTAATTTATGAAACAATATTATTTTCTGGTTGTTTAGAGGAAGCCCCATGAGTAGATAAAGGATTTTGTGTGCCTATAAATTTTGAAAACAGCTTTTTATTTTTCCAGTGCACGACTGTAGACTTTTCACAGCTTTGTGTCTTGTTCTGATCCTGCAGGATGAAAGATGGAGTCAGAATGTTACAGAAGTAAAAGCATATATGGGGATGTTTGTTTCTTCTCATGTAGGCTGTAGTGGGAGCATACAGAGCTCCCCTGAGCACTCAACTGTATAGATGCAATCACAGGGTCACTTTCCACTTATATGTGTATTTCTATAAAAAAGAAGATTTGGAACTCAACAGATCTTCTTTATTCCTATTTCTAAAAATATCCCACATAAGCAATGTTGGACACCTTCACTTCCTGTGTTGTGTGTAGTGTTGCTTTTAGAGAAAATTACACTGAGGATTAAGGGATCCATTTAGGAAATGGCTCCAATTAGTGCTGCTTCCAGAGCCCCCACAGCAAGCAGTGGGCGAGTGTGGGCAGCTCCGTCTTCTCTGTCCTGGTACATGAAGCTTGTGAGGAGCGAGCTGAGACTGTGGAGCTGTAACACCAGTACACGGGCTCCCAGGAGCCCAAGGCAGCTGGTTCTGTCAACATCTTGCTCACTGGCACTGTGAGCTGAGGTGACTGGAGAGGGCAGCTGTGCCCCCGCAGCTGCAGGGGCAGGAGGCTCAGGGACTGCCGGCTCTCACAGTGCTCTGCAGCCAGGGATGTCAGGGCTCTGCTGCCTTCGCACAGCTCTCAGACCTTTGCAGGGATGGTGCCTCCAGGATCACTGGCATCTCTCAGAAGGTTTTGGCAGGCTTCCTTATGGACAGGGTGGCAGGTTTGGGACAGGCCTCTGAAGCTGGCTGGCCTGTTGACTTCAGAGGAATGTCAGCAGTCCAGGTAGACATCTTCCATCCTGCCCTACAGCCATGGTGACAGTAGGCAAATTGCCTCTTACAAATATGTAATTATTCACATGCTTTGACTACAGCTCTGACCCTCATGGGTCTGGCTTTGTGTCAGGAATTATAAGTAACCACCAGTTCAAGGTCATCAAGAGTTATATTTTATTATGATCAGGTATTTGTTCTTTTTATCAGAATATATTGAGGAATTTTAACTGCTTTAATTGTCTTTCATGTGCACTATTCTTTACAGATAATTGGTACTCAGAAACTGTCCATTCATGCAGTTTTGTTCTCACAACATTACCTATTTGATTCTTCATTTTCTGTAAATAATGGCAGCTGTGCTCTTCCCTGGAGACTGAATTGCTGAAGGTTGACTTTTTCAATATACTATTTGCCATTACTGCAGAGGAATACATAGAGAAATGTCACTAAGACAGTCTGATCCCAGCATGGATCCCCAGCTCTGTAGTGGCACCACTTTTGTTCATGAGCTCTTAGCTCCATGTTTCAGAAGCAGAGCTGGAGACAAGCCACACTGCTGGGCAGGAGGAGGAGGAGGAGGAAGAGAAGAAGGAGTGTTTCCCTTTATGGGAGTTATTTGTCTCTCTTATAATGTGATCCCAAAGTATTTCAAATCTCCTGGATCAAGTGACCTCTAAAATTATGATACTGATTTTTAAAATTATGATGCTGATTTTTTATGGGATTTTCTGAAGAAAATGCTTTGATCTGTTTGTATTTGGCTTTGTTTTCTAAATAGTCAATATTCATTTGAATAAAGTCATGTCTTTTCTCACAATTACTTGTGGAAGGAAATTTTCCTTGCTCAAAACTTTCCGGGCTCAAAACTTTTCCAAGCTCAAAACTTTAACATAATCCCAGCACTCTTGAGAAATAGAAGTTAAAAGAATTGCATTACAAATATGTAAAGGCTTAAAATAAAAGTTCCTTCTTTTATATGAAAATTTTGCCCATGATCTTTTCAGCTGTGACATGTGTCTGACCACATGGAGCAGAGATACTGCTCAACATGCAGAAGAAAACTGAAAGGATCCATGAGATTTCTGTCTGGAAGCCAGATTATATGTTCCTGTGAAAAGTCCACATTTTGTTGGGAAATGCTTGGTGGTTTCAATGAATAATACAATTTTGCAGTACTCTCCTCTGTTCCTTATGGTGTTCTTGCAAACAGCAGGCTGAACATGATTTGTTTTCTTACAGACAACAAGGAATACGATGCTTATCTTTCATACACCAAAGTGGATCCTGATGCTTTAGATCATGATAATAATGAAGAGGAGCAGTTTGCACTTGAAATTCTGCCAGATGTTCTAGAAAAGCACTATGGATATAAGCTCTTCATTCCGGATAGGGACCTGATCCCTAGTGGAAGTAAGTATTTCTGACCTTTCAGTTTTATTTCTGTCTGATGTGTCACAAAGGCCTGGACTATGTGATAAGTACTGGATATGGAAAACCTTGGCAAGTGGTTGCAAAGATTGGAAAAGTTTTCTCAGCACTGCAAATTTGAGCTTTCTGTTAGAGCTTGTTCCTGCACTGCTGAAATCAGAGGGAACTTCCATTGATTTCAGTGGAGACAGGAGCCGGACCTTTCTACACGGAAGGCTGCAGCACCGGAAGCAATACCAAGTCCAAAATGTCTACATCAAACACGGGTAACTAAGCAGGAAACTTTCTAAAAGGATTTTATCATCTCTGTTACATGACTGAAAATGGGATTATTATTTTTTTTCAGTGATTAGTTGTTTGTCTACAGCTGCTTTACAAGTAAAAGTCATCTTTTCTATTGTCTTTTGGGTTTTTCCTTAACTTGGAAGTCTCATAAAGATCTAAATAGTTTCCCCATTAATGGTAAAGGTATGATTTCTTCATTAGAATTTTGACTAAGTGTTGAATTTCTGAGCAGTGTGGGCATCATGTAAGTCACTGACACTGTGTAAGTTGTACTAATTATTCAGAGGACTCTGTAGAGCCCTGTGAGCAGATGCTGTTTTCCACGCTGACAGTGAAATAGAGTTGTCCATTTCAAATCTGCTGCCATGTCTGAAGATTCAGCAGCACCTTTGGATGTCTCTACCAATGGTCAGTGCTTTCCTAGTGGTAGTTATGGCATTTCTTCTACCAGACTCATTTTTGAGCAAGTCAAAAAGACCATGAATCATATCCATTGTGTTGATGAATTTTGAATGCATAGTATGTTTGCTGTAATATCACATTTATTTGAAGTGCTACCCTTGTGAAAAATCAGCTTTTTTTTTATGAATTCCATCTCCAAATCACTTTCATAAAAGCAGTAGAAGAGAACATGAACTTCTCCCTGTATGTGCTACTGTGTTGGAAATACAAACAAGAGAACAAAGCAATGGCTGTAGTGGAGCAGATGTCCCCAAACATGGAACATATCGAGCATATCTGCATTACAACTTGCCTGCCAAAAGACTTGAAACTGCCGCCTCACTGCGCCAAACCCCAGTGCCTGACCAAAAGTTAGAGCCTGTTTCTTCTCTGACATTTGAGAGTGCTGGAAACAGAGCTCTGAACCTTTTACCGCTGGGAAAGAGGAGTCAGAACTTCACCAGAGATCATGCAAAGTCCTGTGCAGGGAGCTTGAATTTAACACATGCATTTGCAGCTCCTAGTTTAGAGCTGATTCGCTTTTTGTTTTTGCCCCTGCAAGGTGTAATTTTTTCTCCTATAGTGACAAATTCCAGAAAGGCGACTTGGCTCATAGCTGTCTTATTTCTTACAGTGCAAGCAAGTTATATAAAATTTTTAGATATTATTAAGAGAGAATACATCTTTTTGTGGTAAAAACCACAGAATTGTTGTAACTAGTTGTTTCATATCCAACAATATAGCAGAGTTATACATAGCAATAATGCAAGTGAACTAAGAAGTTTAAAGTTAACCCTTCAGTGATAACTATGCTAAAGCACAGATTAATCTGAAATTAGTTCCTTTTTTCCAATTATTGTACCAGCCAGCATGGTATTTTATTTTCATCTATTTTTGTCAGCAAGGCGCTCAGCAAATACTTGCCATCACTTTTGGTATTTGTTAAACCTCTCCTGAAAATGTAGGGTACCTGAAATGTCAGTTCTCATTTATGAACATTCACAGATTTAATCCTTCTTCTTTCCTCTCAAACTCAATTCTTCAGTATTATGAAAAGGCCTGATTCTAACACATGGAGCTTCAAGAAGGCCTAATCAGACATAATGACAAGGCAGGATAAAATGTGGAGCTGAAATGAGTGTGATTTGCATACTTTAGCTTTGAAAAAAATATGGGGGAAAGCACTTTATTTCAAGAGGGGCTAGAGTGAGGGCAAGGGGATGGGGAAGGAGGGAAGGAGGGCCTCCTGTGTTTGTGAGCTCTCCAAGTGCCCTGGAGTAGTGGAATATGACTGTGTTCTGCCTAATACTCACCACTCTCACAAGGACTTGCAGTGCTTACTGAAGGCAGTGTGATGTGGAATGGGCTGGCTAGAAACTTCAGAGATAAACATAGCGTATTTTAGAGTGACTGTCTCAATAAGTGGCAGATGTGACGAAATATATCTCTCTCCAGGGTAGATTTCTATAGAAAAATGGGGGGTTGATCACAGCTATTGTTTTATTTTGGGAAATCTCTCTTCTCACATGTGCTTCACTTCCTTATCTTTCAGTGTAAATTACTTTCATCAATGTAATCGTTTCCCACTCTCTGTATTGATGTGTGTCCTTCTCTATCCTGTGTACCTTCGTGTGTGTCACCCCAGTATACTGTGCAGCCAGGAGCTGTGTACGGCGGGTGCTTCCTGCAATCCCTGCAGTTATGCGGAGCTGCCACGGGAGGGTGTGCACCGTTTACTTCCTTCTTGGCATGCATGCTCCCTGAATTTGAGAGCAGGCAAAAAATAGATTTGTTAAATAGTATTTCATTAATTTTCTTGCGGAGTTCTCCAAACAACATAAAAAGCTGACTTCGGGAAAATTCAGGGACAAGTTTGATTGTGTTTTTGTCCAGCTGGCTCATCGCTAACCTCTGGGGAAAAGCTGTGATGGGCTCTGCATGTCCCTGTGCAGCCGAGGGGGAGATTACAGCCAGATGTGCTGTGGCTGGGACACACCCACCTTGTCCAAAGGGGAAGGCCGAGCTCTGCTTTCAGCTCTGCGCTGGGAACCGTCTGATTCAGGGATGTCCATGGAGAGTGACTGCTGCTGTCCCCAGGAGGACAGAGGTGGTGGCTGTGGGGACTGAGGCCACCTGTCCACCATTGAGAAGCAGATCCCAGGGTTCGGGTCAGAGGGGGCTGAGTCATGTTTTGCAGTAGGTATTGGTTTCTGAGCTCTACTGGCATGCAAATTTTATCCCAGTGGAGCATTTTGTCCTAGTGGGAGGGAAAACCACCATGAAGTATGCCAACAGCCTCAGCGATGCCCATCACACAGTGGCCAGCAAGGACCTTTGTGATGACTCTTGGTGCTGCCTGAGAGCAGCATGGATGGATCCAACTTCCTGAACTGGCGAGATGGAAGAGAATCCTACATGGCCATGCCAGCTGGGAGGCAAGAGGGGCCAGCAGGGAGACATGGCAATGTAGACCAAGTTTGTAACCCAGAAAATGAGTTGCATGTTATGTGAAGTACTGTAGCAGCTATTCTTTCTTAAAGAATATTCTTTGGTCTTAACAGAATGAGTGTTCTTCATTCTGTTGAAGCTGACTGCACACACACCTCCCTGCCCAGGTAACTTAGGTGTAATTGGACAAGTTAACCTGCATAAGGAGACTGTGATCCCTGAGATGCACTTGCAGTTGTTACTGAATTCCTTAGCAGTTCTTATTATTTTCACCCTAGCCGTTTTCAGGGCTCTTTTAACAAACCCTTTCCCACAACAAACACTCCCAAGCTCTGTGAGGTTTTCTAATTCAGTGTTAGGAGACTTGAAGAGATTGAGTAGTTGGCAGGGGGTTAACAGGATGAGTTATGTTTTCACCTGAGCCATTTTTTGTCTTGCCAAGGATGATGTCTGCAGAGAAAAATATATATTTGCACTTCACTCTTCTAAAATCAGGACTACGTCAGAGGAAGGTATTTTTCTCCATGGTTTCTGCAAATTATTTTAAAACCTGAAAGTGAAGAGGTAAAAATTGTCAAGTTAGACTTTTAATACCAGCAATACATATCTATTAGAGCATTATCTAGTTGTTCTCTAAGCATATGTGCATTTGGTCTTGACAAGAATGAAAAAACACCAACAATTCACTCCAGCTCAGCCCAGGGTATGAAGATCAGGCAGTGAAAAGAACCATGGTGATAGAATAAAAATATTTGTTTACCTGAAAAGTGAGAAGTTCTCAGCACAAGAGGAGAGTGTCCAAGGCATGTGATAAAAAGCAGACAACAGTCAATATTGTAGTTCTGGTACTTTGTAGTTTTGTCTGCCCATCTGTGTGGTTTTTGCCTGGTGAATTCCAGCTTCCTGAGTTCCTGCATGAAGAAAACCCAGTTGGACCATGTGTCTGGGGTTCCCAGTGAGCCTTAATTAGGTATAGGAGACCGTTTCTTTGGAACAGGAATACAGTATCCAGGTCCACAAACTCCTTTCATAAGTCCCTGGTTGTATGCTCTGTATGAATCTTACTTTTAATGTCAGGCATGGACGAGGGTAGCAGGGATACACATGGATAACAGCTGAAAGAGGAAGAAATATGAACAAAAGCCAGAAGAGCTGGCTGTCTTGTAGTGCATTAATCTGCATTATTAGTTTCTTTATGTTGAATTCATCAGCTGTCCCTCAGCTCATCTTGGGATTGGGCTCTCTGGGAAGGAGCCATTGCTCTGCTCTGTGTTTCAGCTGTTCTGGTCCAAGCTAAGAGAATCAAAACATATTTAATAAATAGGAAAAGCAAGACACACAATCACTGGTGTTATAGTAAAATAATCAGAGTTTGGGAACTATTCAGTTAGGAAACCAGGACTGAATTACTCTTTTATAAATAACTTTCTCAAGTGATGGTCACACTGCCAAACACAGAAAGGCTGGTTATTTTCAGAGTGCCAGGAACCAGCCAGCATGGGTTTGATGGCAGATACTCTTTGGTTCTTGCAGTGCTGCAAACCGTGTTTCCCAAAAATATCCATAGGACTTTATATGATTTCTAGTGTTTTTTCTTTCTCCCTCAAGTCCTTCTGCAAACTATCTGAATCTGGTTAGTCAGTCATTTCTTTGTGTAAGCAACTCTGTGCCCATGGTGTTCACTGATTTCCTTGCTCCTAGTCTGCTTACATATTAGGTTTCCTTCCAGCCTGTGGTTAATGTAGCTCATTCAGGATTCCATAGGCAGTTACACAT
This sequence comes from Rhagologus leucostigma, assembly GCA_013397725.1. Classification (NCBI taxonomy): domain Eukaryota; kingdom Metazoa; phylum Chordata; class Aves; order Passeriformes; genus Rhagologus; species Rhagologus leucostigma. The sequence continues at coordinate 10,790 of VZTD01000432.1, read as the reverse complement.
GATTTAATTCCAAACGGGATGCACCTCTTGGAATTCTCTTCTTCAGTGCTTCGAACTACAGTTCAGCATCGTTACACATAGACTGTGTTTGGTGAGCACACATTTGCTGTCCGGTGATATGTCTTCGTTACTCAAGGGCAGCCATGCAAAAACAATGTTTGGGTTTGGGTATAACACTTCTTGCTGTCCATTCCTCCTTGGGTGTTGCACTGAACGTGATGCAAGTAAGTTACTGATAGAGCCACTCACAATGTAATTTTTTTTTTTTTACCTATGGGAATTGCTACCATTTTGAGAACAGTTTTGTACCATACTGCAAAATAGTGTTTCAAGGAGGGGGGAAAATGGTCAAAACTTGAAATGTGCTTTTTCAGTAAAATCAAGTGGGTTTGTTCTAATGCTGACATATTATTTTTACATTCTAATTTATGATAAAAAACAATCCCTGGGACTTAAAAGCGAATAATTCCATACTGACTTTGTCAAGACAATTTTTTTTCTCCCCTTACAATGAAATATCATTGAAGTTGACACTTCCTGCAGCAAAAGTGAAGTTACAGCAAAGTTATATTTATCTGATGGAAATACATTGCTCTGGAATTTTACAGTTGACCCTAGCTGGTGACATTATTCCTGAAGTCCCTATTCAGTTTTTTTCTTGTAAATGAAACAGAGCCATTGCCTGACAATAATTTCTTAGCTCACTGGAAAGGTGAAAGCAACCCTTTCTCCATCCCACATTGCGATATAGATTGCTTGGATTTAGTACCTTCTAATGGACTGAACGCTTGAGACAGACAACTGAACCTGCGGTATTTTGGGAAGTCTCCAATTCTGAAGTAAAAGGAGAGCAGATGATTTAGCAACTCAGAAGTTTATGCAGTCAGACTGGTACCACTGGGAAAAATAAAGCTGGAATTTCCAGAGACAGGAATCTGTCTCCCCATGCTTTTCTTCACAGAAATGTTCAAGTTGTGCAAATTTGACATATTGTAGAGTTCACCCAATGGAACCACAGGCTCCAGGAAAATTGTCACCTGCCTTCAGTAGTAGTCTCAAGCTGGAGTTAGTGGGAGTACTAAGTACTTCTGGACCAGATGGCTGGAAATTCGGGGTTCCAGTTTCTTATAACTCTGTACTTTATCCTCAGTGCATCAACAGGTCCCCTGTTCATTGGCCATGTCTACTAGTGACCAGCTCCAAACATGGAATTTGAGGGATCACCTCATGATCGTTTGTGAAGGTGTTCATTAGTCAGCTGAGGACAGAGCTCAAACCTGTAGCAATGTAAGGAAGGTGGGCATCCAAAAGAGACGTGAGAAGCACAGAGCAGAGAAATGTCCACCTAAGAAAATAGGGAATTTCTCTCATCTTCTTCCTATCCTGTTCGCCCAAAGCAAAGGCTGACAACTTTTTGATTGCCATGGTATGATGGATTATTGCTGCGGTGTTCCTGTTGAAATGATTCGTGCTGGATATTTGAAGAGATGGAAGTGGAGTGATTTGTTTTGTTTGTTTTGTTGGTTTGTGTTTTTTCTCAGTTGGATGCATTTGGATATGCATGGCCATGCTCAGCACTACCCTGGACGTATGATACTGCCCAGTATTGTGTCCTGCAGAGAATTGTCTTGTGCATAGCAGTGTTCTGAGTTGTTTGGAGGAGGGATGAATATGTCTCAGGAAAGATGCATGATAGTTTGTTGTTTTACTGTATCTTGCAGATTCAACCTCTAATGATGAAGCTTCCCACCTAAATTCTTTCTTTTTGGGAGCAGAAAGAAAGGAAGAAAACGAAGAGTCTGAGCTGTTGATACATTGGGATAATATCTTTCCATTGTATTGAACATTTCTACCTTTCCTTAAGTTTTTTTTCACCAGTTCTGCTTATCATTTTCTCATTGTTGCTGATTCTCTCCCCACTCCACTGCCTCTCCCATGGATTTTAATGTTGAAGATTTTCATTAACGAGTAACTATTTTACACAGAACAATGTGGGGGTTTTCCTCATAAAGTACTTCAAGAAAAATAAAACCTGTAAATGCTGCATGATTAAAAAGTCATAAACCATTAACTAAAAGTCAGGATTGTTGCATAGACATTTGTAATGTATGTGTATGTCTTAAATTTTTGTGTGTCTGTGGGATTGCCTCTTTTTTCCATTTGTGAAAGAAATTCTTCTTGCTGCTAAGTGGTGAAATAAAACATTGGTAAAGGCAGATTCAATGCTAACTATACCTTCAGTCTCATGAAAATAAGCTATTTTAGAATGTTCCTGTTGGCCTATTTTGTAGCTATTTACTTTACTGGAAGTGGTGTGAATAAGCATGCTGTGGTATGGTGCCTGGGACTATAAAACGAGTCTTGCAGTAACAGATGTTGAGTAATAATGTTATTTGTAATTATTGTTCCTGCTAGAGGGCAGATGTGTAAGAGAGGTCCTGCCCTGTGCTGAGTAAAGATCTGTTCTGTGCAGCTCTTGTGTCCAAGTCTTCATTTCTAACACGTGCTTCTCCTCTGTTGTCAGGCAGCACATTCCCAGTAGCATGGTCAAGAGGTTCATGTAGTTTAAAAACACAAAGATATCCTGTCTGAAAGCTTACAGTTGTAATGCTGTGCAACCAATGAACATTTTCTGCCCTTAGTGGTTTTGTTCAAGGGATTTAATTTTTCTGGTCTTGACCCAAAACCCATTGAAGTTTGTTGAAGTCTGTTCATTTGAACAGGTTTTGGATTAGGTCTGTCAGTAGATCTCTTTCCTATCCTGTTCCATGTCAGACCCATCTATTTGGCTTCTTTTCCCTACCATCCCTGGGATAAGTGAAACTCAGGGATCCAAGTCCAATTTCACAAATATTTTGAAGTTCCATAAACTGGCATCATGGACCTTCTGATGGCGCTGGCATTTCTGCTTACACTGATCGCTTGCAATTACTTGGCATGCATGAATAAAAGAATTCTACTATTTTCTTTGTTACTGATGTCTGAACAAATAAATACTTCCAATATGTTTAAATTTTCCATTTGTTCCTGTCACTTGTGAAGTTTCTGTTAATACCTTGGGGTACATAGAAGCACAGGTTTGTGATATTAAAACAGACCACTGAGCCACAAAGAATGTTCTTATGCTTTTGTGGTCAATATCTGAAGAAGAAAAAGCTACCGTGATGCTTCTATGCAATAGCACAAGTTCTGCATGTGATGAGGGTTCATTTCTTTTTGAGCTTTCGCAAGTTATGGTTCATACACCCTGCAGCACCCTCATGTCTTTGCATCTGGAACACGGGAACTGCTTCCCAGAGCGTGCTTCCCTCAGCACGGTGTTAATCATAACCAATGTTAATGTTAGAATTTACACAAACATTACATTGATCTTGACGTATATTTTTTTCGCTAAGTGAACTGTGTGTTTTTATTCACTAATGCACCTACACAGCAAGGGTGTTATGTCATTCTGCTGCACTGAACAGGGAAAAATAGCAAAGGATGGAGGGTATTATTAAGGAGTTTTCTATGTGTACTCCATAAATAGAAATATTTTGTAATACACAATCCTATTTTTGTTGGAGTATATTGAAATGCCCATTGTTTTAAATGGTGTGGCTCAGTAAACTGTAGGATTTTGTTATACTTGATTGCAAGCCTGATGTTTTAATACAATAGACTTCTTTATTCTTTACTCTTTCTCTCTTTCTATAATTTGTAGCTTACATTGAAGATCTCACAAGATGTGTTGAGCAAAGCAGAAGACTCATTATCGTGTTAACTCCAGACTATGTTCTCAGGAGAGGATGGAGTATTTTTGAGATGGAAAACAGACTCCATAACATGCTAGTCAGTGGAGAAATCAAAGTTATTTTGATTGAGTGTACTGAATTAAAAGGGAAGGTGAATTATCATGAAGTGGAATCATTAAAGCACACCATCAAACTTCTCTCAGTGGTCAAGTGGAAAGGACCAAAAAGCAGCAAACTGAATTCTAAGTTTTGGAAGCGCCTAGTCTTTGAAATGCCAGGGAAGAAAAAGGAGGTGGTGTCTCGGCATCAGGTCCTGGATTCTGCAGAGCAGGGCCTCTTTGGAGACCTCCAGACTGTGCCCTCTCTTGCCGTCACAGGCACTTCTGCCACGCTGGTGGAGCCACGGGCAGATTTAACTGATTACCAGCAGGCAGACTCTGTGCACATGAGACACTACTGCAGAGGGTACGAGTACGACGTGTCTGCAGCCACGCTGCCCATCGCATCCATCAGCAACCACCACACGTACTGTAACATCCCCCTGACGCTCCTCAACGGACAGCTACCTCTGAACAATGCTGCCAGGGACCCCCAGGAGTTCCACAGGAGCAACCCCTTGCTACCTTTATCAGCCAAGGAACTCAGCTTCACCAGTGATATCTGGTAGTGAACATCAGGGCTCTTTAGAGATGCTTCATGGCCATCATGAAGACACGTCTGTAAAGAACTTTGCCCTAAACCCCATGGGGTGAGAAAACCTATTCGAAACAGCACCACACTTGTTTGCTTTTCTACTTGAACTTTTTTGTTTACATTTACAAATTATTGACAAAGGGGGCATTCTTTTGTAACTCAGTAATGTCCTTCCTGTCTTTTAATGTACAGTTTGTTGCTTCTTTAAAAAGGAGGGAGGAGAGAAAAAACTCATCCTGTCACTTTACAGTAGGTTTACAATCTGGGATGGATAAAAGGTCACTGTATACGATCTCCAACATCCATACATATTTAAGTAACAGTATTTGAAATACACAGAAGTTGTTGGGTTTTCCATACAGACTTCAGTACAGTTTGAAATTCTAATCATGCTACAAAAATTATTATCTCCTGCACAGACCACAAGGGGTGAATCATCCTGAAAAGGAAGGAGGAGGAAACCTTCCTGGTAACATTGTCTTGCAAATACATCTTAGAAGATGCCCAGCTGAAACAATGCAGATGAAGCTTTATCAGTAAAGTGCATAGTAATGGTTACTACAGACTAAATCACCTGCTCCCATCAGCATCTCTTCATTTTATTATTGAGGCATGTTGTATTCCTAGTCAATGGTTAGCAATGTGGTTTTATTAAGCAGCTTACTAGAATATTGGAAGATGTTTAGGAGGATTTTAAACAATTTTTCTGTCAACTATAGATTATTTCTCAATTTTTTGCAGATTTTTAATGACTTTTTCCAAACTGTTTAAGTATAAATTTAGCTGTCTATTGGCCAATTCATTAATCTGAAATTTCTTGAGATCTAAGATTTGTAGTAAAGTAGTTTTATGAAGTATTTTTTTTCAAAACCAGTAGTTACAATTTGAAATTAACCTTTTTTGTGAGAACATCAGCAATAGAAGTACTACAGCAATATTCAGAGATTAAGTGCTAAACTATTCAGGTTTACTAGGAAGTCTGACTTCTGTTGCAGTGATAATCACCTGAAATAGTTTTCTCTCTTGTTTGTCTACCTGCCAATTTATGTACCTTTTAAATATGGCAGAAGCAGGAATATTTCTGCTGTCTGTGCAACTAGTGAAAAGTGATATTTTTAAGCATCTGGTAAGGTCTTTCATTTCACATTGTGTGAGTGATCCCATCAGTCAAATAGGATACTGTCATTTAGCTCTCTTGAATGGCAGTCCTGCTGCTGGTGGATGAGAATTGTTACACAGGTGCTCAGCATCAGGCATTGCTGCTCAGCGAGTACCAGTGTGTTTCATGGAGGTTTCCATACTCAGCTGGTTAAGGGCTGCAGAGTCAGGCTATGGAGACAACCATATTAAAGGAAAAAAGCTCTAAATAATGAAAGCAAAAGCCAGTTTTGCAGTATTTGGCATGGCTCTAATGAAAACACAGCAGACATGAGAGTTTTGTCTCAATAAGATCTGCTGGAGCAAGTTCCCAAAACTATTTTTATGGCAGGGAACCCTGCCTGTGCTTCAGTATGTCTTTACCATTGTTCTCTTTGATTGCATGAATAAAAGTTAGCACTCTCTACTCAGCTGCCTACGGTTTCATCAGCAAACATGTTCAGTAAATCCTTGACATTTTGCAGTGGTTCCTAAATTGTACCTAAATTGTGAATTGTCAGATGGAAACAAACACTGACCTAAGAGTTAAAAGTATTCAGAATTGGCCCAAAGGCCATGAAAATTATCTCAAATGTGCAATAATTCATAGAGGTCAGTATTTTTCCATTGCTTCTTTCCCCAGTTCTTTATTCTGTGCCCTCCTTCACCAGTTATTGTCTGTAAGATTTTTCATTAGGTTCTAAATAATACATGTTTCTCTCATTTTTTTCTAATATTATTATGCATTTGACACTAACACTGAAAATGGAAATCTAGAAAAGATATTAATTTATTACACAGTATAGAACTATAACTTTCTCTTTTGTGAAGTTAAGTTCCAAACATATAGGTGTTTAATAGATGTATTTTTCTACTGAGAAAGAAAGCGATTTTACCTCCATTACAAATATATGTATTTCAACCTCCTCCCAAAAATTTACAAAATTTGCACTGTTTTATAAGTGTTACAGACTGTGTTTACACTGGCTATGTTCTTTAATGCAAAGTGTAATTTAAAAAGAAAAAAAACAACAGAAAAAAAATCCTAAAAGAAAACCGTGCATGAAAAGAGCTGCATATGTTTAAATTAAAAGCTGTACTTTTCATTATTTTCCTTCCCACATTACTCTAGAATCTGATTAATTCACATAGAATGTTCAGTGAGATTTTAAACCTGCTAGTTCTGTATTAAGCATGCAAACTTGAAAAGAAAAGAAAAGAGAAAAGAGAAAAGAGAAGAACAGAGAAGAAAAGAGAAGAAAAGAGAAGAGAAGNGAAAAGAAAAGAAAAGAAAAGAAAAGAAAAGAAAAGAAAAGAAAAGAAAAGAAAAGAAAAGAAAAGAAAAGAGAAGAGAAGAGAAGAGAAGAGAAGAGAAGAGAAGAGAAGAAAAGAAAAGAAAAGAAAAGAAAAGAAAAGAAAAGAAAAGAAAAGAAAAGAAAAGAAAAGACTTATGCAGGTTGGTCTGTTTCTTTTATATACAAGGATTTAATATGGGTAACAAATTCATTTACCTGATGATAATATGTCTCAGAGCAGTAGTTATTCTAAAGCAAAATGCAATCATGTTTGTATTGAGGAAACATGAAAAGGAACAGGTTTTCTGTCATTTTGCAAAAGCACACTGAGTGTCTGTGTATCACTATCTTTTAGTTATAGATGCCAAGTCACAATCTGCTTTAAGATTTCTGAGTGTATAGTGAGCACTATGACAATATATACATGAATCAGACCTGCCTTTACCCCTCTGCTTTTAGTGTGGGGGTGGGGACCTGAGCTTGGAAGGCCCTTGTTGACTAAGTTTTGTGTGATACCAGTACAGAATCATAGAATTGTTTAGGTTGGGAAAGATCTCTAAAATTATTGACTCCAACCATTAACCCAGCACTGCCAAGCTCACCACTAACCCATGTCCCCAAGTGCCACAGCCACATGTTTTTTCTATACCTCCAGGGATGGCAACTCCACCACTTGCCTGGGCAGCCTGTGACAGTGCTTGACAGCCCTTTCAGTGAATAAATTTTTCCTAATCCAATCCAATCCAAGCCTCCCGTGGCACATGTCCTGTTGCTTGTTACTTGGGAGAAGAGACTAAGCCACACCTGGCTACACCCTCCTTTCATGGAGTTGTAGAGAGTGAGAAGGTCCCTGCTGAGCCTCCTTTTCTCCAGGCTGAACTCCCCCAGCTCCCTCAGCTGCTCCTAATCAGACTTGTGCTCCAGACCTTTCCATGGCTCTGTTGTCCTTCTCTGGACATGCTCAAGCCCCTCTATGACATGCAAGAGGTCAAGTGTTTCCATAGGTAGCACTTAAGGGTCTGGAAAATCACTGTCAAACAGTGAAATGCATCCATCTGTGGAACTTGGGTGGCACAGGAGCCATGAGCTTGTCCCACTGTGGGAATCACTTCCATAGCAGCCCTCCAGTGGGGTCCCTTGTGGCAGCAGTGACAGCTGGGTCAGGGCCTCTGTGGCAAAAATGTCACAGCTCATTCATGTGAAATTCATTAGCTGAAATAGAAGGGCATATGGGCATTTTGTGTTTCCCTGTCTCACCAAAGCCATGGTGGCTTTATCAGCTGGATTTATCAGGGGAGAGGCCAGGACACCACCCTGACTATGCAGCCCCACCACTCCCAGTTTGTCAGGCTGTGCCTTGCCCAGTGACAAAAATCACCACCAGCAAACATCCTTATTGCAACCGCAGGGTCTTCTGGTTTGGGGCACGTTCATCTTAAATATGGTTTATAATAATGTTTGGAAGCTACTGCTTGTGTACTTACTTTTGTGTGTGATGTACTTCAGAGGCAATTGTGGTTTAAAGATTGTCTGTAAAATGAGCCAGAGGTTGGAAGCCTATCCAGTGCTACAGATTTATGCTCCTAAAGAAAGTTCAGCAAGAAAACAGGGTAATTTTAAATTAAGTAACACAGTGAATATTGACAGTTCTTGGGGGCTGTGTGCTGGGCTGATATTTTAATAATATTCCTTTCTCTAGACAGTCGATGAGAAGCCTCTATAAAGATATTGCCATACTCTGCCGCCAGGTCTGCTCCAAAACCTATTCAAGCCAACAGAAAGAGTTCCATCAAGTCCAGCAGACTTTGGATAAGGCCATAATACCTTATGCTTACTGTGTACAGAGGAATAAAAAAGACAAAAGAGAGAGATAGAAGGCAAGAGACTAAGAAGCATTTGCTTATTCATTCTGTCTAAAATCAAGCTTATTTTTGTCCCCGTTTGGTGTGGATATGCTCCAGGACCATCCAGCCTTGTGAAAGGAATTTTGTTCATTCTTTGTTAGAAACAAGATAAGAACTTGGGAATAAATAACAGATACTTTAACAGGAAAAAAAATCATTATTTTTAAGGGCCTTTGCTATCAGTAGTTCCTTTGATTCAACAGGCTATCTCTGTTCATTGAAATGCATAAGCACATACTTAAATTCCCCTTAATTCAGTGAGAAATACTTTGCTGAGCAGGAGCCTGGAAGGGCAGTTCAGTGCCAGAAATCACAGCATTCAGCAGCCTTTAGAACTGAGTCCTTATGGAGAGCTCCAAGCAGCTTTCCCAATGTCTGTCTCTGAACAGAGGTGAGAAGAGCTGTCAGGTCTCACAGTCCTGGTCACAGGAGGGAAAGCCTTCAATGCCTATTAGCCAGGCAGTGATACCACCCCATCGATGGGAGAACAGTGGGGTTTTGCACTGTGTCCCAGTTGGGCAACTGGGAGCTCATCCCATGGGATGGCTTTGTTAGAAATTCTGTCTGCAGGAGACCTCCACAGCCATGCAGCGTTTTGTGCATCCTCTCTTGTGCACCCTTTGAGGTTCCTGCTGGGGCTGCAGAGTTTCTGGGACTCAAAAAAAAGTGGAGAATGTGAAGAAGGGAGAGGGAGAAGAGAGCAGTCAGAGCCCAAGGGTTTTTCCAGGCAGAAACATTGAGTAACTAAAGGGGAATGACAGCTCTTGTATGAATACATCATGTTTGTCCACTCTTCAATGGATGATGTGCAAAGTTCCCCAGAAAGATGTCATTTCTTGCCAGCCCACTTGCTTCAGACCCCTTGTCTTGATAATTTTAAAATTAAATTTTCAGCTTCTGGTTGGATGGGAATTTCTTGGTTTCATTCACAGGAAAAAAAAAAAGAAAAAAATCTGCTTCTTTATGTGTGGGAAAATTCCCCACAAAGTAAAACCTCACACTTTCTGCAGTCCCACAGGTTTTCAACTTGCATGTATTGCCAGAAGTGTTTCTTTGCCCAGGCCCAAAGGAAAATGGGTACGTGAACAGTACAATAATATTGATTTAACATAATCAATATTGTTGTATTTGTTTATAAAGTAATGGAAAATAGAGAAATGTGCCTTCCTCTACAGTCTTGGAAGTATTTAAGGTTTTGAAATTTCATAAATAACATTGCTTGAAGCAGTTCCAATTTAGCAGTAGTTAGCCCAGCAAATGTTAAAAATACGGCATTTTGGAATCTTTTGTTATAGGAAGCAAGCAGAATTTGAAAACTGAAAGTAGTGGTGTCTTGGTTTGAAAGACAGGTGTCTTCTAAGGAAGGCAGGAGCCTCCCTTGGAATGGAATATGTCACCCCCTTCCCTCCGAATTACTACAATTTTGAAATTAAGGGGCTTTCAGGCGAAGATATGAGGAATAGGAATAACAGTTCTTTACTAAGATAGATAGATAGATAGATAGATAGATAGATATATAGCAAGGCAAACAAAACATCAATAACTATGGCAGTAACAACAAACAGAACCAGAAGCCAGTGCAGTCTTCTCGGCTGTCAGACCCTTTCCCCTTTGGTGCAGTTCCGGTCACGGCCGGCAGGGGCGCTGGCGGCTCCCGGTGAGCGGGGCGGGTGCGATGGTTCCCCCGCGGCTGCAGGGGGCGCTCCGGAGCGAGCTCGGGGGGCACGCGGTAATGGCGGACGTGCCC